>JAJIZL010018718.1:98581-131155 GCA_023969395.1 Amblyomma maculatum | reverse complement strand
TTCACACACACACACACACACACACACACACACACACACACACACACGCAGAATAATCACCTGGCTACAACATACTCCAATGTTACAAACCCCCGCCTTTACGGTCAACAAAGGCGCGGGATCCCCTTTGCGGTTACCCGTCGTCCATCTATGAGGTTTGAGAACATATTTAAAAGTTAGGCCGGTCAACCCGTGAAGTACGTGTGTCGGTGTGTGATTGAAGAATAAATTCAAGAAGGTCCCTTTCTATTACAAACAATTGAATATTTATAGATAGTTGTCCAAATACACTGCATAATAATACAGTGCGACAAAAAATAAAACGCCACGACACGATAGTGATTAAAACCACACGGTAAAGGACAAGAGAAAAACCCGACAATGAACAAAACACTGCGATAAAAGATGACTATAAAGATAACAAAGCAAGTATTCCAGCTACAATAAGTATAGGCAAGGGTTACAGAGAAAACACAGCGTAAAAATATTAAGTCAAATCAGGTGAACAAAGGCGAAAACAATGTTCGATTAAACAACAGTCTGTGGCAAAAAGGAATTCTCACAGTTTTCTTGTTAGTTGTGGCTTCGAAGGCTGAGCTGATCGCTAGCGGCGGCCGTACAGATGAGGAGGACGATGTGTCGATCGCGGGCCTGGTGAAACACAAGACGCTTTCCCAGAGCGGCCGCGAGAGAGGCACGGAAGACTGATTCTTCCCAAAGCGCACTGCCACGGGCGTGCTGCGGTATGCGTTTTTATCCTCTCGGCTGGCTACGGCGTGCCCGCATGAAGGACGCGTGGTCTCTGCCCCGCCATCATGTCGACCTGCCCAAAGGAGCGGCGAGGTCCCGTGCGTTTTGCTCTATATGCGAGGTAAAAGATCCCGCAACTTCCGCTCTATAGGTGAGGCCGGAGGCCTATTATTTTATTCTCTTTCATGGTTGCCTCACCATACTTTATGTGTAGGTGAGGCAGCTTGTGACGCAAAACAAACATACTACGCAGCATTAGCTGTCTTAGTCAAACTCCTTGTGGTGCCATGCTGACGTCGTAAGTGCAGTTGTGCCAAGATATGTTTCATTGCTATAACCAAGAATACTACAGCCGATAATGTCGTTGTGGTGTATCATTGAAGGTAGACCTTAAGATACCTCCCTTCCTTCATTAACTATCACGTTCGGAAAAACTTGCATACGACTCGCCTGCCGGCTGTAGATGCTGACAAATAAGGGAAAGCGCAATCAGATTTTTATACTTTTTATACTTATGGACGCGTGTGAAATTATACATTTTTATACAAGCAAAAGGCAACATCTAAGAACAATGCATATTGATGCGACTCGACTTAAATTTAAGTGATCGTTCGCAGTTCGCGAATATCAAAACCCAAGATTAGAAAAAAATATTCTTTGAAGTGCGACATAGCTCGTTATCCGGTGCTTTTTTTTTCCTGTTATCTCATAGAAACAACAGCGAACGAAGCAGCGTTATCAGCCTAATTAACCCCACTGTGGGGCAAAGTAACTACGCACCCAATTAACTCAATCCTGGGCGAAATGTGACTGCATAATGCTAGCAAAACTTTTTTTTTTCACTCCACTAGCCAATTTTTTAACTACACTGACTACGCTTGCCCCTCCTTTGAATGGACTCATTTACACTTACCGACCATCTGCTACACATACCATCAGCGTCTCATACCCTTTTCTGACCAATTTTCATCACCATGTTTGATTAAAATGTAATTACCACACATTTGCCTCCTGCCACACTCTGTTTGTTCATTTTCTGTCCCAGCGTTCTAAAGCTGTAAGGCATTCGACGACGGCTCGCTGAGAGTAATAGCCACATGGGGCTATCGCAAGGTTTCTTAGCTGCATGCTCCGCATCTCCAGTTATTGCTCGATTGTGCTCTTCTAGTGCGGCAGCGTGTATGGTCGCAAATGGTGTTTTCGAGGCTTCACGGCCTTCGCCTGGAGCCCCGGATGTTTTCTGCGGTGCTTTTTCAGCTTTACGTGCGATCGCCTTCAGCCGCGCTGCATTTCGTAGTCTAAAACCCTCTTAGTTTCATTGTTTAACGTTTTATATCACTCAGGCCACTGCTCTTTACATGGAGCGCATTTCTAGGCCACACATGTCACCTTTCTATCTTTGTGTGGGCATTATAATCTCGATATATTTGAGATAAGAAACGTCTACTCTCACTTCGCTGAACCACAGCTTTTCCACAGGCAATGCCGCATTGCTTCATGTACCATGCATTCCAAAAAATGAAACTGACGGATAAAAGGTAAGGAAGACGAGATGAAAACTAACGGCGATTGCCTACATCTTTCAGCAAGCAGGACCAGAGGCTGGGGCGATGGGTAGACGTGCTAGTTGTATAGCCAAATGCTACGCAGTATACAATACATAAAGCGCCAAATCAGTTTTGTGTATTGAACACTAAGAATTTACATTCAAATCTCAGGTTAAATCAGGCATTCTACTCCGTCGAAGAAAACAGCTTAATTGCTCACGATCGGTGATTGTGAAATGTGATATGGCTTCAGCACAATATGCCGTCTTCTTTTTGCTGTTTCTCCGGCTCCGATTTTAATTCCAATAAGAATTTTTGTGCATGTTATAGTCCATAGCGGGATTCCATTGAGAGAGAAAAAAAATGACAGCGGCTTAGCTCGGCTTGCCCAGGATATACGTAGCGAGAGCTATTTTTCTCTGGTTTCGGCATGTTGGACAGCCTATTGTTGAGCTTATATTGATTAGCAATGAAGAAATATTACTCGTCATAAATCTTTTTTTTTTTTTTGCATGCACAGAAAGAGAGCCCGGGGATCAGTAGTAACACGCGATCGTTTTGGATCCATCTGAACTGCAATAAGCCGCCTGTTACGTTCATCATTATGGCGTCTCCGCTTGGCGAGACGTCCTTCCCTCTGTTGAGTCGTCTCTGCTGCTTCCTTGGCCTTTCGATACTCATTTGTTTTCTGCTGAATGGGCAATTGCCAGACGAAAACTACTGCATGCGAGGAATTGAGCCTCTCCTGTCGATACCGGCGCTGAGCAGCGGCCCATTCTCCTTCTCTATGCCAAACGATTGTGCGTGACCGCCTTGTCTCGCCACTATGTATACACGCAATTGCGCATGCGCAAAATGCGCCATGACTAGCACATGGGGTCTGCATGAAGTCAAGCGTAGCTCCGGCGGTAAAGAGTACTAGAAGGGGGCACAGGGCTTACTCCCCAGAAGAGTTCACGCTATCGCAAATGTCAACAAATTTTGTTTCTCCGAGTGACCGCGTCGCGGCACTCATGACAAGTTCACTGTAGAGTCACTTTAATTCCCTGTAGCGCTTTGTCATCCCGACCATGGAGAAACCTGCGCGCGTGCTGCTATCGCGTTTTTTTTTTTTTTTTACGTCCTGCTGCTCGCGTTTAGTCTATGAAAATTTTTCAGCAAAATGAAGATAAAGCACGTGCAGTGGTTGTGACGGGGACTTTACGTAAATTATTTTAGCATGTCTCAATGTCTACAAAATCATTGCTATGCATCAGGGTAGAGGATGGATTACGTTCACGTCGAGGGTGCCCCAAATAAATTTGCAATCTCGGGAAAAGGAGAGTTATGGAAGGAATGGGAGAAGAATATGCGCCCCTTTCCTAGTTGCTAGTAAACAGCTCAAATACAAATATACAAGCTGGCATTACCCTCACCCTCCCAGCCTTCATGCAACCAACTCGGCAGCAAAAAACATCTTTGCCACCACAAGTATAATTGCGACGGATGCCTGTAAGTGAAGAAAGCGGGTGAGGGCATTGTCTTTCAGTCCCTTGGCTGGTCTTTTTCTCTCCGTCTTCCACCTCAATTTATTTAGCGGAGTTATCAGCTGCAGTTCTTGCCCTGCATAGGATCCCAAATTCTTATTCAATGGCTTTAAACCTTACCGACTCATTATCGATGTGTACTTCCCAATCTGCGTTTATTCAGTCCCAGTTAGTGCGCATAATTACATTTTTCATCCCTCCTCATGTTCAATCGATTAGGGTAGTTTGGGTTCCTGGTCACAGGGACCTTCATTTCAATGCGTCTGCTGATGCTTTAGAGAAAGCAGCCTTGAGTGATCCGATCTTTAAGCTTCTTTCAGCCTTTGCGATCGTCATGGCATTCAGTTCAGTTCAGGTCAGTCGTTCAGTCGTGTCCGACTCATCGTGACCATATGGACCATATCACGCCACGCTTTCCGGTCTCTCACTATCTTCCTAGCATCACATAACTTCATCTGCAGTGCCTCGAGGATGCCATCTAACCATCGCGTTCACTGCCTACCCCTTCTACGGCGACCCTCAACCTTTCCCAACATCAAATCTTTCTCCAGCGATTCCTCTGTTCTCATCAGATGACCAAAGTAGCTGAGCTTTAACTTTAGAATTTCACCCTCCAATGAGCAGTCAGGGTTTATGGCCGACAATATTGACTGATTTGATCTTCTGGCAGTCCAAGGAACTCTCAAGAGTCTCCGCCACCACCACAATTCAAACGCGTCAATTCTTCGGCGGTCAGCCTTCTTCACAGTCCAACTCTCGCATACATACACCACAACTGGAAAGACCATAGCACGAGTTATAGCGATCTTGGTTGGCAGTCTAATGTCTCTGCTCTTTACTAGGCGGTCAAGGCTAGCCATGGCTCTCTTTCCCAGAAGCAGGCGTCTCCTAATTTAATGGCTGCAGTCTCCTTCCGGGATAATCTTGGAGCCCAAGAAGAGAAAATCTGTCACAGCTTCCACTTCTTGTCCCTTGACGCTACAGGACTTCATAGGGCAAGACGCCATGATCTTTGTCTTTTAATTGTTCAGTTTAAGCCCAAACTTCTCACTCTCTTCTTGTACGCGCATCAGAAGTCTCTGTAGTTCCACTTCACTTTCTGCCATTAAAGTGGTATCATCCGCATATAAAAACGTTGTTGATACGTTTTCCAGCATTCTTCTCTCCAGCTGAAGACTCTTCCAGACCTGCCTTCCTCATGATGCACTCTGCATATAGATTAAATAGGCAAGGCGACAGTATGCAGCCTTGCCTCACTCCTTTCTCAATCGGAAACCAATCAGTAAGACCATGTCCAATTCTGACTGTGGCCTCTTGCCCTTCATACAGGTTCCTGAGGAGACAGATGAGGTTAATTGGAACTCCCATCTCTTGGACAGCTTGCCACAATCTGCTGTGATCTACGCAGTCAAACGCTTTCGCATAATCAATAAAGCAGAAGTAGATGGGTTTCTGGAACTCCCTTGCTTTTTCCATGATCCAGCGAAGGTTGGCACAGCTTGCACTTCTTGTCCCTTGATGCTTCAGGACTTGATGGCATTACGTTTTCGTAACTATATTTTAAGCCAAGTATTTCTGACTAATGCCCTTACTTCCCTAGACGATTTTCATCACCTTCTAGTTCCTTGGCGGAGTAAAACCTGGCGGTCTCGCAAGCTTCACGCGACTTCGTTGTCGTATTCCTCAACTAAACTTATAGCTTTACAGGCCTGGTCTTGCAACCTTCCCCCTGTGCCAATATTGTGATGACCTAGAAACAACTGAACATTTTTTGCTCTTGTGTCGTTGATATACGTCGGTAAGGAGGCGTCGTTTAGAAGCGCCATCTCTGAAACATAGTTTGCACTTGTCGTCAGCGGTTGTTCTGTCTCTTGGCGCCTCTATGCTGGGACGTGCTGATGGGAACGTATGCTCTGCCGTACAAAATTTTCTACTAAGATCAAAGCGTTTTTCACCTTATCTTGTTGTAATAATTTTCGTCTTTTATTGGTGATATAGTTTTTTGTTATTTATTTCTAATTACGTATTTATTTATTATTATATTGTTATTATTTTTGATCTCACCAATTAAAATTTCAACAAACCCTGGCACCACCCTATACCGTCACTATCAGTTAACCGGATTTTCTCAAAATTATATTTCCAGTTCTACACAATGAAATCTCAGAAACTGTAATCACAGCCTGGTCGTGGCCAATCCCTCTTGTAGGTATGCGCCATTTTGCGAGGACAAAAACAACAATAATGCATCTCAAGCAAGAACTGTTTCTGCTCCCCAATTATTGGGCGATACCTTTGTGTGGGTATACAACATCTCTTATTCGGTCAACAGCAACGCTATGCTGAAACATTCGCCTGAGCAGCTCGATCGCTAGTGCCAGAATAAACGCACAGTTGCATTTGGTGTATCCATCTTCCGGGTACCGATCCTATTCACCGTGCAACTCCGAAGACATACTCTGCCTCATATATCCGCCATGCCAGATGAAACCTCTACATTGGTGCCCGACGCACCGACGATCATTTACTCTTGCGACATGCGGGAATGCAATCCTTGCCTCTTCATTGCCGTGGCCGACAAAGAAGTCGAAGATTGGTTGTAGTCACCGAGAGGCTGTGTACATATAACAAATGGGACGACTTATTGAAACTGAGTAATGAAACTTTTATCTAAATATGTTTCGAACCTCTGGTTCACTAACCATGACGCTTATATGCCTTCTTCGTATGTATTTAAGAATAGTTTCGCAGAAATGTTTGGCCACCCTACAGTGCACAAGCTCTGTACCGAACAAACCTTGCATGATCACGCTCAGCAAACTTATGAGGCTTTCGCTAGTTAAATAAACATCGTTCACTGGTACATTGCAAACTTATCAGCCCGTTCATGCCCGAAGAGGATAATATTCATCACATCCTGAAAGGTATTGCTGATGACGCATTTGGAATGCTGCTGGTGAAAAACCTTGCCACCGTCACTGACGTCATCAAGTTATGCCAGAGCTACGACGAGCTTCGTAAGCAGCACGCTTGTACGCAGCACTGTGTAGATGGCGACGAGACCCTTTGTACGTTATCTGTTAGCGTTTCGACATCTTCTGAAGACTTCTTTGATTCAACAAATCAAAACGTTCACGAAAAGATCATCTGCAAGCTATCAATCATAACTCATTTCCATGACCCTACCCATATTGTTCCTGATTCTCTTTGGTCCCTAGCTTACACCGGGTCATGAAATAACACGCCACTAATATCCCACCGTCTAGGCCCGTGCTGCCATTTTTGACCATACCTTTGACGTACGCCCAAGTGTTGGCCAAGCCGCGACTTCCAAGCGCATCTGTGTCTACCAGCCCGACACATGCTTTTATCCGCTACTGATGGCTGAGCATTCGTTCCAGCCCCCCCTCCCCTCCTCAAGCGTCCGCCAACACCGTTCAAAGACTTGGTGTACTGTGAACAACAGCCCTATTTGCTACGCTTGTGGCCTATCAAGCCATGTCAAGCCCCATGCCGCCAAAGTCCTAACGTTTTCGGCCCGATCGGCAATGCTTTACGTTAGATGCAGAGCCAGCCTCACTGAAATATTTTCCCAGTCCTTACTTCGTATCCCGCGGTCGTCAAACCTACGAAATTCGTCAATCACCTTCTCCTCGTCGCTCGTCTTCTGCGATGCTGCGATGTCCTCTCGACACCATTAAGAGAAACATTGTCACAGTTCCCAGAGCAAGAACTGCTCTAGTTTCGAACTCCCGAAGTCATTCTCGCCTTTCCGCCAATGACATCGAAGTTTTTGTAGAAGGCAAAACAGTTCTCGCGCTCCTTGATACTGGCGCTTGAGATTCCTTCATCAGAGAACCTCTCCGCAATCTACTGCATAAGCCCGTCTTCTCACTCCACACCACTTCTGCAAAGCGCATTCATCTCTCACCGCCTTGCACTGCCTGTGTTTTAATCCAAAACGTTCTGTACGACACCGAGTTTATTGTTCAGCCTAACTGCTGACAACACATCATCACATCTTCAGAGAAGATTTCATTTCAACTCATCGTGCCATTATTGTCTGTGCCCGCGCGGAGATTGCCTTTTCCCCTTACACCGCCCCTTTGCACGAACTACCTGCCCTATCTGCATCTTGCGCCAATGACAGCGACATCCCTCCGTTTTATTTGGCCCTATAGTCCCACTCTCCTGGGAGAGCGTGATTAATACGACTGTCTTCTTCTAAGCTGCCGACCCTGCTTCCAGCCATCCTTGCCTCCTTCCATTTTTGCGTTTGGGATCCACAATGACCACAGGGCAATTTATGCCACGAATCCATTTTCTTGCCAACCTCTCTAGTTCAGCAGCAAATGTTTTGGACACTTTGACGTAATTTATACTGCTCTTGTAAATACAGTACTTATACACCTCACCCACTTATTTGTCATTAATGTGTTCAGCTCGTGCTAAACTGCGACCTCTCCGGCCCCTCACAGCGTTTTTTTATGAGCCTGTTGACTGTGATCTTCCGCCGCACTACGAGATCAACTCGTGGCTCTCCAGCAGTGCTTCAGTTTTTTTCTTCGACCGTCCGCAAACTGCCTTGGGGAGCATGTCTGTCGCGATAACCATAGAAACCCAGAAAAATACAACATTGCGCCAGCGATTGCATCGAGTGTCGCCATCTACGCTCCAAGTAATTGCTGATCACGTGGACGACATTCTTTGCCGGGGTGTCATTCAGCCTTCACACATATGGTCGTCTGCGGTTCTGCTACTAAGATGGTTTCATCCTGTTTTGTGTCCATTGCTGCAGGCTCATCAAGATCACGCATGAGTATCCTCGGTAGCGCCTTAATGACACCGTGGTAGTGATGCTAAATTATTGACAACCCTATCGATACTATTGAGAGTAGAGTCCCTATCGAACTATCGACAATAAAAACTATGGCCACTACATCGATAGCACTGTGGATAGTACTGTCGATAGCATACTTATTGTTCTGTCAATAGTACTATCTGCTGTAGTTTTGATAGCGCTACCAATAGTATAAGATCAATCGCGCGAACTCATTGCAGCATAAATAAGGTTCGCTGAGTGCGCGGTACGGTGGTAGTGGCAAATATTACAGGACTGTCATTAACGCAGACTATGCGTCACCGATACCTGCGGTGGTAAAGTAGTTAAAAAAAAGTATTAGCACTAGTGACGTATTTTCCAAGCGGCTGACAATAACGCTAGGCGCAGCGATTACGAACGCTTCTACAAAGGATGTGTCAATCCTATTACAAAAGCCCGGCGTCGCTTCAGCCACAAAGTGCTATTTTAACCGGTCTGATTACGCATTGTGTTATTTTTTTTTTCAACACAACTTCACTCTACGTATAGTTGCTGGTAAAGTGTCGTAAACATGATATGGGTGCTGGCAAACGCGCCCCAAGTCGCACCATTTGGCGCACCTGCTTCTGAGCTGTCATCAGTTGGAATTAACACTTCAGCGGATTTACTTAACGAGATCTGTGCTCTCCGCAGTATAGCGGCTGCTTTCAAAACAATAGCAACGACCGGGCGTGCCAGGTAAGCTTGTATATTAAATTACTCTAAACTACGTTCGGAATATCAATTACTATTTTTTGAGGACTCCAGAAAGGTCGAAACTCCTCAAAACAGCACAGGATAAAAATTTCAGCTGAAAAATTGGAAGCGAGTTTAAACAATGCTGCTCGGAAGAGATCTGAAGAGTTGGCACTTGTTACACTACCATGATCTACATCGCTATTCCTGACATGCTCCATATGTTAAGAAAAGAGCCAATTTTTTCCATACGGGGAAGACCGGGAACCTAAGGATGGCAACAATTTCTGGCTTTGCGTTCGATTGCCCAGGTACAGTTTCAGTCCTTGCAGCTGTAAAGGGAAATCACAGCTCTCGATCTGGTTATAAGAAAAACACTTCAGGGCCATACATTGCAGTGCTTCTTTTGTGTGATCGTCCGCGTAAATAGAAACCTGTGCAATAACCGAAGAAAACGTTTTAAAAAGCAATATGGGTTTGTATTTTCTCGGAAAAATAAATTCACAGAATGTTTATGGGTTGGCAATTGTTAAGCAAACAATTCCCTTTTTTCACAACCAGTGAAGCTGCACCTGAGACGCTTGAAGTGGGCAGCCAGACCTCACTACAATGCGCGCCGTATAGTGGAACGCCGAGTACCAGGCAATACACGTGGTCGATTGTGCATTATTTATAGCTCAAAAATGTTGTCACGAATTCAGACAATGTGCTGTAACAGATTTTTCTACAGCAGTGACAGGTTTTACGTTCAAGCACACTGAAACAAGGACTGCCTAGAGTATGCTTGCGGTGTGCGCTTTTGAATACATTGCGATGGTGCCAGAAACAAGGTGCCAATGTCAAGCCATAGTGTAGCAAGAATGACCGATATACCAGTTTCAAGAAGTATGCACGGAAAAATAGCATCTGTTTCGAGTATTGTTATTAGTGGTATAAAAACAGCATGGCGTGCAACTATACCACTTCAAAGTAGAGACGCCAGTTCAGTATGATGAAGATGGCTTCACTGGCCATCCTGGCGTTGGTCACCGCATATGCGATTATCCTGCAAGCGAACGCACAACGGCAAATGCCTTATAGGCCTATAAACCATCCTGGAGAGAACCTCTTGCCACGGCCTTTACCATGGGAGACACAAGAGCCTGACTACTGGCATTGGCAATGGCCTGGGTCCTGGAACTGGCCTGAACCCTCGCCTGGACACTGGCCTGGGCCATGGCCCGGATACATGCGTAAGTATCTGCAAACTATTTCGTTATTGGTTCATCTAGTGTAATTAAAACCTTAGCGACGGTGAGAAAAAAAAATGAAGTTTTTCTGTTTTTTCTGAAAGAAGACCTATTATTGTGATAGGATCGGTATCACACCGCAGAAGTTCAAACTGTTGAATGCGAAACAAACTCCGGCGTAGTTGAAATATTGTATCGTGGAGCCCCGAGACATTAACTACGGCAAACCCTCAGATCAGTTTTTGAAATGTAGCTTGTGTTTTATTTATGCGCGAGAAACGCTATGTAGAACAGAAAAATAGAAAGAGTAGCAATGATTTTCAGAGACAGTTTGCACTTGAGTGACATCCATGAGAAATTGAAACCTCCAAGCAAAGATCTGGGTAAGTCTACACGCGATAGTATAGACACTATTGAAATATAGTGTAAGCGAGGCTGTAGTGAAGCTAAAATATCACTAATACATGGAGTAAACTAATATATACTCTGATACAGTAGGCGAATACTTTATGTTCATACGGTACGTTAAGAAGTGTGCTCAATTTGCTCTACTGAGTACATGTTATATAAGGTGAGATAAAGACATGTAGGCACTAAGTATGAAATGTAGCAAGATACCAGTTTTGTTATCGCTGCAACAAGATGCAGTGTAGCGAGAGTAACTCGCGAAAGCTATGAGTGGAGCAAAATGTATTATAATATTCAAGTATTAGGCATGGAGCTTCTCGACACTTAAGACCGCATAAGTAAGGTCAGAGGGCACAGCCTTCCAAAATGTGATGTCCTCAAGCACCTCCGACAACAAGAGGCTGTAGCTGGATGTGCTAACGTCACTAATGACTGGTGTGTTCAGAAGACTTGACGGCAGCACACCGGCTTTCTGACCCTTAGAAATCCTCCGTTGGCAGGCCGCTTACGAAACCTCTCGGCGGGCCTGTTCCGTATGAAGGAGAGAGAGAATACATTTATTGGTAGACCCTGGTTTGGATCGTAGCAATATGAGAATGAACCGGGCCATGTATCGCCTACAACGTGGGTCATATGGGCAGTATGCTGTGGCGAGTGAAATTAAGTGACTAAAACAGGAGGAGTGGCCGAATTCTCTCAGAAACAGACTATGTGGGCTAGTTGGTCTCCTGCTTTGCAGGTAGGGCAGCCAGATAATTTCCCGCCATCTTATCAGGAGGTATACAGGACCTGCCCACGTGCCCCCCGATCAAATCTCGACAAATCGACTGCTGAGTGAATACATCCATTCGAGCAGACTGAAAGCCTAACAGCGGTGCACAACTCTACCGTATTTGTTTTACAGAGAAGTAAAAAAGTAATGCAAAATTTGCTCCACTTCATACGTTCCCACTTTGCCACTCGACAAGTGCGAAGCTGATGGAAGTCTGAAATTTTAGTCGGTGCCTCGTCTCTTCTGCAATGAGTAGGTCTCAAGGTTCGTGTGGGCAATGTTGACGTTTCTAGTACGAAATAATAAAACATTAGCGAATAAACTGTGGTTTTCGAGCAGCGTTTTGGCTAGAGGTACATGTCCGCTTTGGTTGCTTACTACGCAAAACGCAACTTCGATAATCCGGAATTGCCGATGTGTGATGAGAGAACTCTGCCGCCGACCTATTGAAACCACCTGGAGCAGCATTTGCAGAGCTAATTCAAGTACCCTAATAAACGCAGTCGCCGAACATGCTTCCGCACTGGCATATTTAAGATGACATATTATGGCCATGAGAGAAAAGGAAACCTCCATATCATGCCTGAGTGAAAAAAAAAAACAGCTATCTCTGTACGAAACGGTAGAATAACCAGAAGGAGGCCTAAACAGTGTCGTCATCGATGCCTCAATGGGGAGAATGTCCTTCTCGAGGGGGAACTGCTGAACAGTGCGGCATTATATACAAATTATATAGTACAAGAGGCGTTTTCTAAAAAAGCCCAAAAACGAACAGGCGAGCCTCGGGATCCAAACGTGACGTCACAAAATATCGCTGCAAATATCTAAGTTTAACAGTCTCGGTAACCGGAGCAGCCAAGTGATGGGGTTGGGGATGGGACGAAGTGCATGGCGAGGGCTTTTGGCAAATGGGACCGAACAAACTTAATCACCATTTTACAAGTATTTCAGCTTCTAATAGAAAGCTTTACTGGAATGTAATTGCAAATACACATACTTGGATGACTACGGTCCTAGTGACAGGCGAGCCTGTATTGCAAACTTAGCATAGACGAAGCGTTAACGTTTCGACCGCACTGCTTCCGAGGTTAAATAATTATCTGGTCTCGCTGACTCAGAATTATCCGAGGTCCAAAATGTTTCATTGTCTTCCGAAGTTTGGAAAGCAGACGGTGATGTCTTGGCCACACACCACTAGTTACAGCAATCATATACGGGCTAGAGATGTGAGCATAAGAATACGTCATTGATTTATGATATAAGTAGCCATGCATGCTTCAGACGATCGACCAAGACGGCACAGCACACTCCGTACTGGGTTTGATGGAGCTCAAAAGTGACTGCAAAAGGTCGCTTACCAGCAAATATTTAGCGTGGTCACTGGTTAATTTAGCTAAAATTCACCGTCATTTGACCGGTTGCCTTCTTGAAAGATAAACACGAAGACACTCGAAATAATTGTCCACAACCCTTACGAGCGTGCCTGCCATTACCATTGATTTTTTCTTTGCGATAATACCTTCTTGACCTTGACTTAGTTCACATGCCTTGTATGCAAATCACATAAGCTTCAATACTGTAACTTCGAAGAAAGTAGGAAAAATAATGTGGCTTTGTTGTATCAATTGCTTGTATAGTTTGCCTAAAAGAAGTACTCAGAGGGTTGGAATGGGAGCAAGAGAATGCTTCAGTATTCTACGATTCGTTGATTATATTGCTTTGCTAAGTATAACACAGGAAACGAATTGCAAAGAATTATTGATGACATAGACAGGAAAAACAAAATAGAAAATTAGGCCTAAAATCAATACGAAAAGGCTTAAGGCAATCTTCAACAGCCTCGGAAAAGAACCGCATTTTACGAATGGTAGCGAATTACTGGAAGTGGTTACCGAATATGTCTAGTTAGAAAAGGTAGTAACCGCATATCCGGAACACGAAATGGAAGTCAGCAGTAGATTACCATTGGGATGAGGCGCATTTCGAAAGTACCCGCAGGTTATCAATAGCAGCTTACCAGTATCGCTCCAGAGGAAAGTATGCAACTGTTGGATCTCACCGGCACTAAAATATGGGACTGAAACATGAAGGCTACCGAAAAGGGTTCCATTTAATTTGTGGACAACACAGAGTTATTGAACGGAAAATGGTAGCTGTAACATCAAGAGAGAAAGCTGCAGGAATGGTAGGAGAAATAACTAGAGTCAATGGTATTTTACTCACAATCAAGATAGCATGAGTATGGACAGGACATGGATTGCGAAGATAGGACAACCGGTAGTCGCTAAGGGTAAAATATTGCATTACAAGAGAAAGGAAGCGCAGCAGTGGGCAGCAGAAGGTGAGAGGGGGGGGGGGGGGGGGGATGTAAAGATGTTTGCCGGGTCAAGTGGATGCAGGTAGCAAAGGACCGGGCTAATGGGAGGAATATGGGCATTTGTCCTACAGAGGATATAGTCCGGCTGATGTTGATGTCCTGTAAGTGGATTGGCAAGTGTCAGCGCAGCTGATTTATCATTGAGTTTGTCCTCTCCAGTAATAACAGTTTATGCCTATCTAGATAACATATTAAGGAAAGTAATTCGTATTGTGAAGAAAAACAATTGTGTTTCAAGAAGTTTCACTATGCAATGAACGTTGTTTCATGGGGACACTGGCTCTGAACCTCTATATTTAATTTCGGAGAGATGGTGTGAATGAGAGTAAACACGCTTTCTTTATCGCTTTAGTAAAAGTTAGTATTGCAGTGACTCTGGTGAGTTCATATTTATTGTTGGTCCCGAGCCTGTAAGTAGCATTCAGAATTCAACGACATGAAGGTTGAAAACTACCCTTTGCCAGGTATCTTTTATGGCGTTCTTGTGAAATTTGTTCGGGTATGGAATCTATATCAGATGTTGATCGCTAAATAAACTATAAATTATCGCCAGCCGATTGATCAGTGTAAGAAATTTTTTCTTGCTGCATAGGGTGCGGGCCAAACGAAGAATACAGGCATTGCGTGAGCAGCTCTTGCGCAGAAGCCACGTGCAAGAAGCCGGAAATTGGGCCCTTCTGTACCATGGACTGCCGTAGCGGGTGCTTCTGCAAGGACAAATTTTTCAGGAACAAACTGAATGGCAAATGTGTTACTTGGAAGCAGTGCAGACACCACGGTTCGCCGAAGCCACCTGGACCATGGAATTCATATCCACCTGTAGGATGGTACCCGCAACCCCGTCCCCCCTTTAAACCTGAACCTAGAGCTGAGTAGTCATGAGTAATAAAGTCGTTTGTGAGAAGCATTTTTAGGCCGTTCACTTCAACGCACGCATTAAAAAGGGCGAAATAAACATCTCTTCAAAAACCTGAATAAATTTAAATAATTCATGTTTATTATAACTGCCAACATTTTGTCTTTCATTTAATACCCCTTATAGTTTTTTTTTACATATTTCTTTATGCCCTGAGGCAATAAACGACATTACTAAATATAATAATAAATACATCCAGTTAATGTCATTGCAGAGGTAGCTGACAGACCTACACGCACACTTGTATTTTAAGCTTGAAAGCGTTAGCAACCAAACCACCTGACTATAACATATAACGACAAACATCCTATGCAGCATTAACCGTTCTAGCCAGCCTCTCTTTGATGTCACACAGGTATCGTCGGTGCAGTTATGCCTGGTCATGTTCCATTTCTATAGCCAAATATGGTCAAGCCGCTAATACCGCCGCCTTTGTTTATCCGTAAATGCGGGAGTTACTATTACCGCCCGCCCCTCATTCACTACCCCGTTCGCAAAAACCTTCCATACGAATTGCTAAGTTACTTACAAATCTGGGAAAGCGCATATCATCTTTTACACTTTTAATGTATGGATCCGTGTCAAATTCTTCATTCTCATGCATACAAAGGCAAGATGTAAGAACAGTGAACACTGATAAGGCCTGACTTACCAGTGAACCACAACTTTTCCAAAGGCAATCCCGCATCGCTGCATGCACCATGCATTTCAAAGAATGAACAGAACAGATAAGAGGTAATAAAGACGAGGTGATGTAAACTAACGCGATGGCGGACAGCTTTGAGCAAGCAGCGCCAGAGGCTAGGGAAGCGGGTGGGCATTCTAATTTTATAGCCTAAATTGAAGGCATTGCAACGACCTAAAGACATGCGTAATCGCCAAAACGCCAAATCAGCCTCGGCCAATGAGCAGTATGAATTTGCATTCAAAGCCGCCATTGAATCAGTCGTTTTCTTCCGTCGAGGAAGGCAACTTAATTGCTCCCCATCGGCGCTTGTAAAATCCTATAAGGCTCCAGTTTATGCTATTTTCTTTTTGCCGGAACTCCGGCGCAGATTCTATTACCGCTAAGGAGATTCGTGTACCCCATATGCAATAGCGGGACTCCAATTGGACAGAAAAATCTATAAGGTTTTGGACATTCCAAGCCGTTATTTTATGTCTCTTTCTCGCTCTCTCCTGGCATTATAATATATTTGGAAGCTTTCGTATACGCAACGCTTTCTGCTCTTCCCAACGCCCAGTGTTGTATTTGTGTTCTGGTCTGTTACGTGTTTCATATTCTATTTACCTAAATATGTCGCAAATCAATGCCACGATAAGTAATGCCCAAATTAAAGCACCCTCCTGCACAGACTACGGGCCACATGCTTCTCAACTTCTTGATAATCTTTACTGGCTCATGAACGAGTACATGCTGCTGTTTTAAAGCTCCAAAGAACGGCACGACTTCCACCGTTCCTAGCTTCAAATGATTTTAGTTGAAAAACTGTTTTCTTCGCCACCATGTATTTAAAAAGGTAGTTGTTTGATACGCACGCTTCCATAAGAGCTTCATCCGGAGAGCTCTTACAAGGTACAGCCTTTGTCAAAAATGTACAGCCTAGGGGTCTGCTTTTGAGCAGTGTATTGGTATTGATTTATCAATAATGGAGGTCCTTTCCATTGGATTGTGTAGGATAAAATGTCTTCTTATCATCAAGAGATTCGAAGAACTGGAAACTCATTACAAGCCGCAAGAAGTGGCTTAGTAGAAGAACCCCTGGGCTTTGTACTTTTGATAAACTCTGTACCTGCGTCTGGAGGAATACGCTACTGCACGAAATCAAGAAAGTTATTCAAGTTTCATCTATACGCTAGAACATTAATCTGCAGGCTTCATGACGAAGCAGTACATCGCGGCAAGTTATTTTTCCGAAGTGGTTCCCCTGGTGCCATTTGGTCACGTCAGTGTTGTAAGAACTAAATACGGCTCCTTTAGGTCCTCTGCCCGAAAACAGTAGAGAAAACCGTAACGAATCTGCGCGTTTGACAGTAAAACAATATTGAGTATATTTTCGATCTATTGAATGCACCGATAGACTTATATAGTGCCCTATGCAGATGCTATATGCGGTGTACTGGAATGAATTTTCAACCAAATACATCGACGTTTATGCTTTTGTGGAAAATTTCACCGCATAAATAACCGCTGTACTTCCCTTTCACTTGAAACTTACAAATCATTTTATGTTCAAGCATTCAATAACATTTATCTCTAAAAAAAATATTGAGGCATTTAGGGCTTACTAAAGTGAAAACCGAATATATAAAAGCAATCAGTTTAGCTAGAATGGCCAAATGTGTGCGCTCTAGCTCCTCAATTTTATTTTCGCATTCAATCCAAGGCTACGAATTAGAGGTTAGGCTTCAGGCAGCATTCGGTGAAGTCGGTTACTGGGGACCTTAGCGGTTGCTCCTTATGACATTTTGACGCTGTTTAAAGCAATTTAAAATGGCAGTGCGGCAAGGGTACATTTTAAATCCATTGTGCACGCAAAAAATAAATGATGACGTCGGCATGCAATGCGGAGTCTGGGAAAGTGATGGCTCACGTCGGAAGGATATGTATAAGACGCGAGATACATTCTTATGCTGAGCCCCTGCAGTCATCGAAGTCTCTGCTCAGAAAGCAACGAGCTATGGTTGAGCGGTGGAGGGGGTGGTGTATATGCGGAGCAGGATTGACGTCTTGTATGGCAACGTTTAGTTTATATGCATTGAGCGTCGCCCTAGTTTTGATATGTGGGCTGAGTGATAGCCTTTGCCTGGTATTAATATACGTAAAACAGCTTATGGGGTGTGCCTGCTAAACTAAGACTTGAAACCTGTGACTGTTGTACAGTCATGAGCAAACGTGGTGTACAACACTCAGCTGGTGGCGGAGATCGAGAAGACTGCATGTCAACTTAAAATGGCAGTGCGGCAAGGGTACATTTTAAATCCATTGTGCACGCAGAAAATAAATGCTTTATAAAATCTAGACACTAGTGGCAGTGCCCATTACGTGCATGTGTCGCTGTCGCTGACCCTTACACTATCGCTAGATGGCATTTCATTGCACTTTTATCGGAAAAAGTATTTAAGTAATGTAGAAACAAAAATTAAATAAACAGAATGATGGTATAGTTAACCAATCTAAAACAATAATTAAGATATAGGCAGAAAAATGAGCATGATAGCTACTGCTATCACCTCGTTTCAAAGGGGACGCTCCTATATTCCATCCATCCATCCATCCATCTCGAGCTCTGTCACAGGCTGAGTGTTATATACCACTTTTTCTCACGACTGTACATCCCTAAAATAAGACAAAATTGCTGCGATAGCATACTGCTTCAGTTACCAGATAACCCTATCTGTTCTGGCCACCATGGGTTCAAAACCCAGGCTGAGTAGAAGTTAGCCATGTTTACTGCACCTCACTCGGCTGGGCTAGCTGGTTTCAAACGCAAAAGCCATTGTTTATCCTCTTACTGAGAGCCCGAATAATATTAGACTAAAACTACTTCAGGAGAGTGCTGTTTCGAGGTAGCTCTCTTATTTAGCACGCTCCCTTATGCAACATTATCATGTTTATTTTCAGGAGAATAGATACATGAATGCTCTGACATAGAGATGGTGCATCAACCACACCCTCTAGTACATGCAACATTATACATTTCAAGCACTGACATAGCAGACAGTTTAGCGGGGCAATTTCTTAACAATAGCTGGCCCTGTGGCGTAAACAAATGCAGTATAGTTCAGTCTTCACCAAATGCCGCTGCACGTACCCAGTAGGCACATCACAGTCACAGTCCTTTGCTCACTCATCTTCACGTAAGGAGCGATAATGTAAACATAAATTGTGGCGGCGTTCGAGTTGACAACAGACGACACAGTACTGCGCAAGGTATAACATCGAGCAGAATAAAGTCAGTTTCACCGCAGGTATTCTTAGTTGCAACGAGAAGACAGCTTGTGATCGTTATTTCAGTCGGGCTTATTCCACTTGGGATTCAGTGAAAACAAGCATGGAAAGCTTTTGTATCATGATCTGCTGCATATTGACTACACCCTCTGCAAAGCAGAGGCCTCTCGCCTTATGCGGACCGGGGCCAGCTATATTCATTTCATATCCGCAAACTTACTAATCTACGCTCGCACACCGAAGTTTCTGTCGTCACTTGCTGCGCCTCCCTTTCTTTGAAATCCTATCTGTCACCCTTAGCGACCATCCGCTACCTTGCCTTCGAATTGCATGTCCTGCCCGTCCTGCATTTCCTGCCAGTCAAAGGATCAATATATCGCGTTTTTTACCCAGACCGTAAGCTGCCTCATTCTTAACATCACGTCTGTCAATTTTTTGTTTCATGTTCATTAATGAATCATCTTATACACATATAATTATGCCAATGTAGCATCGGCAACAAAATGAGGTATGTGGGCATGTCGAAATAATTATTCGGGCAAGGCGACCGTAGCATAGCGCCTGAAATGTATGGAGGTATGATGATACCATGCAGGCTACTGACTAGCGCGGTAACCTGAACAAGATGTTTTTCCAAGAACTTACATGCCAAAATATTGAGCGCTGATTGTGTGATGTTTCATGAAAACTGAGCCTACTGTGCTTGCTCCAAGGTCAAGCAGTATTATTTTCTTTACATTGGTATTCGTCCACATTATTAGAACAGAACATCACTCTATGCTTATATATTTGAATAACGCTACTCAGCCCAACTTCATTAATGAAAAGGCTGACTATATATTATATAAATATATATATATATATATATATAGATATATATATATACAGTGAAGCTTCAGTTGAACAAACTTCGAGGGACCCCGGGAAAAACTTTGTTGAAGTGAAAGTTCACTCAACTGAAATAAGTATGTCGGAGCTTGTTATCTTGCGCTAAAAGAAGAACAGGAATGATATCAACCCATTTATTTGCAAGTTGATATTCACTACTTAGGTCCTTGTGAAGAATGCAGTAATCTTTTTCTGCACTTGTCCACTTAAGACTGCAGCGGTTGTGAACCGGGCCACTATGTCCAAGCATTCGTGAACTTTCTCCGGCACAACTGTCTGCTGGGCAGCAAAGGTCTTTAGTTTCCCCAAGCACACCAATGCTTCTTTAGCTGAAATTTTTTCTTCAGTTGGTGCTCATTCGGTAGATTCTTCTTCCGCCTCCTCCTCTTGTTCCTGAGGTAGTGCGCTTGCTACGATGTCTTCAGTAGTCAGCGTGGCACATGTCTCAACCTGGGAGTCACAGCAGGCATAGTCCTCAAAAGGCACAGGGCTGCCAGTACCCAGTCTTTCTGACAATTCCTTCCAGCCACCAGGTTCAGTGCTCCCTTCATCGCTGCCATTTTCTTCCTCTTCAGGACTGGCATCAGTGTGACCTTTGAGACGTACGTGGCGCCGCGGAATACGTTCGTAAAACTGAAATGCGCACTGCACTGAATTTCGTTAAACTGAAGGGCGTTTGCATTGGGTTCAGTGGCGATTTGGAGGGGGATTTGAAAAAAGTTCGTACAACTGAATAGTTCGTTGAAGCGGTATTTTACGTCATATATATATATATATATATATATATATATATATATATATATATATATATGTTTATGTATTGTCCTGAATATGTTTCGCAAAAGTGGCACGTGCATGAAAATATTTCACTTGTCGTTTTATAAAGAGCAAACACATGCGACCCAATTACCTGGTGCATGCATGAGAGTTCAACGTTGTTTTCTGTAGCCTGGGTTTGTAATGCTGTCCACAGTATCATGATATATGCCTGTCTCCTAAGCCTTCCGCAGTGTCAGTTTCTGCTGAATCCGTTCGTGTGTATCGCATAACGAGCCTCTCATTCTCCATACAGTTGTTTACTACATGTTAACTTGAGTGGGGTGCAGCAGTTGGAGGAGGAGGGGCTGCGTGCCATGTTCAACTTTTACTACTTGCGCTACTAAAACCGGAATTGCATCTGCCCGTATTTACAGCTATTCGATGTGTTCGGTATTGTAAATAAAATGTGTAGGACCGCTATCTCGACATAAGATTTTTCCCTTCCGGAAGTGAGGAAATTTTGTTGCCGTTGTATGTGCTGCTAAGCGAAAGCTGAGGCAGATGTTATATGCACTCTGAATTTATTTCCTCGGCGCCTAGTTGCCTCTGCAATCGCGACTCTGCACACCTGCCCCAAAGGCGGCAAATGAGCCTGCATTCCGCCACGACCTCATTGTGTAGGTTCCTGCAGCTGCGATTCTTTTCTCTGCTATATGCCCCAAGTCGGGCATGTGCATATCAACCCAGAAATATTTTCGTTTGGCTTGTTTTTCGGGGTAGTCTAGAGGCACATGATAACTTTACATGGCAGCTTGAATGTATGAAGCGCTTATCAGTGGACATGCGTTCGTGATGTGCAATGCGGGAGGACCTCATGTGCTTGTCCGTGTTGTTATTGTGCGCAGGTTGGGTTCCGTAGTCAAATTGGCTCCGTACAATGTTTCCAGTCAATGGCATACGCATTCCCACAGCGCACAGCTAGCGATGTGAATGAATCTTAAATACGGCCCGCGATTCACTTCTGTCGGCGAAGTTTGTGCTGCCACTGGTGAACTAGTGGAGGCATTCTGCGCTGTAGTCCTGATTGTTGAGCACAGGGTAACGTGTGCTTTTAGTTATGTTCACGGCACTTGGTACAATATTGCGAAGAGCTTACCACTTGCAGTTAACAAGCATGGAGGAGCTACTGAGAGACTTCGTTTGTCTAGTATGGAGGTGTTATCCAGGTATAACAGGTGACTTCCAACTCTAGCCTACATCTATTGGTTTTGCAATTTTTTTTTTTTTTTGCCGTTAAATCATCCTACGACTGGCATATAGTTGTACTACTTATGTGTTTGTTGCGAAATCTCTATCCTTCTATGCACAACCGACAGCTTTCTCAGGCTCGGGTTGAACGACCTCGAAACTGTAGCGATGTTAAACTAAGCAAACCCCAACACTAGCAGCGCCGTCAAGAGGTCTCGGCATGCGCAGTAGAACGCACGATGAAAATTTAAGGCAACGTATCGCGGATTACGCAATGCTAAAGATCTCTAATGTCAGCAATCGTTTCCTTTTTAAATTCGACCTCTGAAGTGCGAGCAGCATCAGTGCATCAATAGCATGAATAGCAAAACATTCAGCCCTAAATAATAAATCCAATTAAAAAAAAAGACATACTTAAATTTATTTCAAATGAAAACTGCACTCATTAAAGTGGCGCTTTGTTTTATTTATTTATTTATTTATACAAGTACCTGCAGCGCCCAGGGGCATTATAGCAGGGGGGGGGGGGGCAATAACGGAAAAAAATACCTAAAATGAGCATGTTACAATACTGAAAGTTATTTCATTGATCAAAGAGACTTAAACCTTCACTAGAAGTGTCTCAGAAGGAAATAGAACACTCGCGCGTATACAATATAAAGACTCAGCGTATGCGTTAGATAAGACCATGGAGCCTTAGTGGTGCGTGAAGATTTCATGTTCACGATTCACTACTTCCTTCTTATTGACATCGCTTATAACACTGCATGTCCCAACTGCGGGCCCAACCAGAGCACTGGGCTTATGTGTGGAAGCGCTGCATACACTGTCGAAATGCCATTTGCATGCATCGCGCTAGATTGTCTTTGATACACTATGCTTCGTACCCTGATGATAATTTATGCACGACTTTCTCACAGAATAGGCGGAATTCTTTATATGCCCACTTTGCATTAATTGCAACCACTGAATTGCTGTTCTGTAAACATCATATGTTCACGGAGCCTGCATATGTGACCATCGGTCGGGCGTGCTAAAAAAAAATACGTGCACGTTGCCTCAGAACGGTATAGCTTTCAGTTGGTTAGCTACAACTCTCTCCATGCTCGAGCACAAGAGCACGTGCTTTGTCTGTGTCTTGCTTTTTCCCCATTGAGCACCACCCCTACTACGTCCTACGTATAGAGCTTCCTTTGTATATCCGTATATTGCCAACCGTAGGAGTATACATTGGTCATGGTGGCAGATAATTTATAAATCACACTTTTAACAAACGAATATGAGGTGAAAATGTCCCAAATAATTGCAAGTCTTGTTATTTTTTATGCCTCCGTGGATCCTGTTATAAGTCACAACGTGACAGTAAAATTTTACAATAAAGGCGTTCAACTGGAAGCACTATATTTTGCATATTGTGCACCGTAACTAGTAGTAGTACATCATTAGTATTGAATCGCATGCAGTACTGTTCAGTATTACAAAGTGGCACGCGCACTTAGAAAGGCACCGTAGATGAGGTCTCTCTAAACTTAACCCACTGGAGGTCTTTACAGTGCGCGGATATCAAACAACGTACAACCAAATTTTTGCGCTTCATTTCTCAAGAAATTCAGTCGCGGAAACCGGCATTTTCTCTGCTGAAGCATTGGGACCAGTGGACAAGTGCGAAACCAATAAGCCAGCACCGCAAGTGAATAATGACGAAGGGCACTAAACTATTTCGTCCTTAAAAAAGAAAAGCAATCAGCTCGGTCGCATACCTGGTTGCGGCGACGAACAAAAAAAAAAGTACAAGCCCACCAGGTATCCTATTGCAGTGAGAACCGCAAAACCAGCGCTGTCAATGACGTCCATACTCTTGTATGAAGACATATCACTTTGGCGACGGTTTTGTTTTAAAAATCTCTGGAACTATCTGGGTTTAGAAGTCACTACTCTTGGATCCGCTAGAATTTATTTTATCCTTTTAGCTCCACTCACTAAACTGCACTCTTCAAAAGGGACAGGCTATCAAGCAGGACTTGTATTCGGCTCCACTCTTTTTACTCCACCGCAGTCTACTTTTCCCGTATGGAGGCAATAATCCTTTGCTAAGGTTTGTTGCCGCATCTGGTACACCTATGCGACAGTTGGCTCTCCCCTGTTGGTTAAACTAACGTTCGTGAGCTTACTTAGCCAAGGTTATTCCTACAGCAACTGCGCCTTTAAAACAAGATGAAGCAAGGCTGCATGTATGCGTGGCCCAAGGGCTGTAATCGCCACCGCCTTTCTACATGCTAACCTTAGCTTTTGCAGATGTGTTTCACAGCCACTGACGTCAACTGCGCGATGCGTAGATATGTTTTGGCTTTTTCAGTTTCAATATCAGTTTGTTTATTTTTCTTTTCTACAAAGAAAGAGCCAGGGCTTGAAAACAATTTTGTACAGCTGACGAGAGCCCTGGCACCTAGGAAGATTTTAAAATGCAACGAGAACGAAGGCCAAAGCAGCCATTACAAAACTCTCACGTCAAAGCGTACTATACAAGGCAATGAACAAAATCGAACAACCTCTGCGGTGCATAGAAAAGTAATATGCTTTCAATGACATCGTACATTGGTTACAGGAATAATATTAGACAAAAACGCCTAACATACTTGTTAGGTTGACGTCCCTGGGTCAGAGTATTCCTCTGTAAATCTGTTTAACAAAACAGTCAACCTATAATATGAAAACTGCGTGTTGTATTGTGCTCGAGGTGTAAGCATGAAATCAATTTTCTCTAGTCGTGTTTGTGGGAGAGAAGGATTTTCCTGGAGTTTTGCCAGAGAGATAACTATATTTTGCCTTTTAAAAAGCTTCGTCCATAATAAACATCCCATGATAAGTACATAAGTAAAACAGTGGAAAAAATATCAAATTTTAATAGCAAAGCCCTAGTTGGATGGCAATAGGGTACATCAGCTGCCGAAAATATAATTTGGACAGGTTAGCAAGAACTGTGGTAAACAAGATAAAATTACATGTCTAAAAGCGAAAGCACTAATGCACTATAAATCCAGAGTTTAACTTTTGGTACCAACATGTGCATCGTTCTGCAAACAAGTGATCATAGCTTTGATGTACACTTGTATTCCAAGCCATGCTCTTGGAAAACAACTACACCAAGCACCGTTAAGCAGTCAACCAATTCAATAAGTGCTGTTTCAACACGTATGATATTACTTCATAATTGTTGCTTCAATCTTGGCACATATAAAACTGCCTTCGATTCATTTCATTTATTTCTCAAATGATTAGTTTTACCCGAAAAGACAAATGGCTTAAAATAATCTTTTTACTCAGTTACGGATCCATTATCCCCTGTCACAAACAATGTAGTGTCCACAGCGTAAGATCCCAAACACATGACTTCGCCACATGCAACATATTGCTACGTGGCGACAAGCAAGAAGACGGCACAACATGGCGATAGGGTGAAGGGTGATTTATTGGCTGGCCTCGAACTAGGGCTCCTCCCGCGCCACTGCCGATCTTCTTCACAACACTTCCTTGGGGCCCCCGAGCGATCGTCCCCCGGTTCGTTGAAATCGGTGGTGACATGACGGTGAGGATGTTGAAGAAACAATAAAAGAGAATGATTTGCTTGCCGCCACGATGATGATGTTCATGGTGATTCTTGGGTGATCTGCCTCCCCTGGACTCCTTCAGCCATCCGCCACCAAATCATCCATGCTACCGATGCCTTGAGGTCGCATCGGGTGGCTGGGCGTGGGCTGCGTGTTCGTATCCTTCGGTTCCTATGGGTCCTTCGGTTCCTTCGGGTCCTTTTGGTCTTTGCTCTGTTCTCGTCTCTGGTCAGTTCGTCTGCACGCCTTGTCTTCAGATCCGGTCCCCCCTTCCCCAATGTGTAGTAGCAGGCCAGGGTCTCTTGACCGCAGGCCGACCTCTCCATCTTTCTTCTCGTTAAATTACTCTCTCTATCTCTCTCTCTAAGGGCGGGGTGGCGGTAGTTGCGGCTGGTCGGGTATGGGCAGAAAGGGCTGCGGCGAAGCTGCGCGGTGATGTCCACGGCCTCTCGGTCGATGGTCCCGGCTTACGGATGACGTCAAGGCTCTGAGGTGAGGATGTGGATGACGTACCCCGCACTTCTAACCAAAATGGTACGCGGCGACAAGCAAGAAGACGGCACAACACGGCGACAGGGTGAAGGTTGATTGAATTACTGGTGTGGCGCATGGTCTCCTCTCGCGCCACTGCCGATCTTCTTCTTCGCAACAATATAATTCACATAAATTTTGAATACCAGTGGTCCAAGAATAATGCATTATGGCGCACCGATAATAATAGCTTGTTCTGAATGCCCTGTACCACCAATATCCACATAGTGTAGCCTATTTTCCCAATAGGATGTAATATGTTTAAAGCTGCTCCACAGACACAATATTGATTTAACAATGAATCATCAAAAATTTTATTATTTACGAGTGAGAAATCTGTGTACATCTCCATCATTTTCTTCTCGCTAAATGCTTGTGATCTTTGTTTGAGTTGCAAGAGCAGATTCCGCTGAACAGAACTTTCTCTATTCGTGCTGGAACTGGTCAAACAGCTCACGCCTCTTGAAAAACGACGCAATTCTTGCGTGTACAATATTTTCTTTGTAATAGGGCGTTTATTGAAGCTCAGATGGAGAGCTGTGAGGACAGGACCTTGCAACGGCGAGCCCAGCGTACTTCGTCTTCGTCGCACAACGCACAGGTGCATGTCGATGGCGATGACTATCACAGTACATTTTCCCCCCGGGTAAAAAAAGGAGCCATCCTGGCGACTTATGGCGCGGAAAGCACAGCGGGGTCATAGAATGGCTTCAATCGGTTCACGTGAACTGTTTCACGACCACGGCGACGCAAGTCCGCAGAGGGCGTGACGGGCTCAACTACGTAGTTGACTGCAGATGTTTGCTGGAGGACCCTATATGGCCCGTGGTAGCGAGCAAGAAACTTCTTTGAAAGGCCAGGGGTTGTGGAGGGCACCCAGAGCCACACCAGTGTGTCCGGGAGATATGGCGAAGATTCGCCGGTATCACGGAGGTATTTTTGTTGCCACTGATTTTCTGTTGTGAGAGAGCGGGCGAGCTGACGGCATTCTTCTGCGTACGTGACGGCATCGGATAGCGGGGAAGATTCGGAAACGTCAGGGCGGTAGGGAAAAAGTGTGTCCATAGTACAGGGTGGCTCGCGCCCGTAAAGGAGAAAGAATGGAGAGAATCCAGTAGTGGCCTGTGTCGCGGTGTTATATGCGTAAGTAACAAACGGTAGAACTTGGTCCCAATTGGAATGGTCGGTGTTCACGTACATAGCCAGCATGTCACCGAGAGTGCGGTTAAAACGTTCTGTCAGTCCATTCGTCTGAGGGTGGTACGAGGTAGCGGTGCGGTGTATGATGCGGCATTCTTTCAGGAGAGCCTCAAGAGCGTCTGATAAGAAAACGCGTCCGCGGTCACTGAGCAGTTCGCGAGGGGCACCATGGCGAAGAACCAGGTTTTTCAGAATAAAGGCAGCCACGTCGCGTGCGGAAGCAGAGGGCAATGATGATGTCTCAGTGTAGCGGGTTAGGTGATCCACTGCCACGATAATCCAGCGGTTGCCAGCTGAAGTTGTAGGAAGGGGACCGTATAGATCTATGCCGACACGATCAAACGGACGGGCAGGACAGGGCAACGGCTGCAACGAAGCAGAGGACTTGAGAGGAGTTTTTCGGCGTTGGCAAGACTGGCAGGAGCGGACAAAATGGCGGACAAAGCGGTACATTCCACGCCAGAAGAAGCGTAGACGCAAGCGCGTGTAGGTTTTCAACACTCCGCCGTGGGCGCACTGGGGATCAGTATGGAAAGCAGCACAAATTTCGGCGCGGAGATGACGGGGGATGACTAAAAGCCACTTCCTTCCGTCGTGAAGATAATTGCGGCGATAGAGCAGCCCGTCACGAATTGAAAAATGGTGAGCTTGGCGGGCAAGCGCCCGAGACAGACGACCTGGAGAGTGACTTGAAAGAAAGTCCAGAAGTGTAGATATCCACGGGTCGCGCCGCTGTTCCGTGGCCATGTCAATAGTGGCAAGCGAAGACAAATCGTAGGCGCAGATCTCATCAGGCAACGAAGAGGGAGGCAGCGGTGAGCGCGAAAGAGCGTCCGCGTCAGTATGCTTGAGGCCTGAGCGATATATGACACGAATGTCATACTCTTGGAGGCGAAGAGCCCAGCGAGCAAGGCGGCCGGACGGGTCCTTGAGGGACGCCAGCCAGCACAGAGCGTGATGATCAGTGACCACATAAAATGGTCGGCCATAGACATACGGACGGAATTTGCCGATGGCCCAAATAATGGCCAAGCATTCTCTTTCCGTAACAGAATAATTGGACTCTGCCTTGGTCAAGGTGCGGCTTGCGTACGCCACCACATAGTCTCGGATACCAGGTTTGCGTTGGGTGAGAACGGCGCCTATCCCAATACCGCTAGCGTCAGTGTGAATCTCAGTTGGCGCATTCGGGTCGAAGTGGCGGAGGATGGGAGGCGAAACCAAAAGACGGCGTAAAGTGTTGAAGGCGTCATCACAAGCAGGTGTCCATGCGGAGAGGTCGGAGCTACCGGAGAGGAGCTGGATGAGAGGAGCAATAATAGAGGCGAAATTTAAGATGAAGCGGCGAAAGTAGGAGCATAGGCCAATGAAACTTCGTAGCTGCTTCAGTGATTTTGGGCGTGGGAATTCGGCAACTGCACGAAGTTTGCTGGGATCGGGAAGAATGCCATCCTTAGAAACGACATGACCTAGAATTGTTAGTCGGCGAGCAGCAAAGCGGCACTTCTTCAGATTCAGTTGGAGGCCGGCGGTAGCGAGACAAGTGAGAACGTCCTTCAGTCGGAGCAGGTGGGATTGAAAATCGGTAGAAAAGACTACGATATCATCGAGATAGCAAAGACAGGTTCGCCACTTGAATCCACGAAGCACAGTGTCCATGAGGCGTTCAAATGTGGCCGGGGCGTTGCAAAGCCCAAAGGGCATGACGTTGAATTCATATAATCCATCTGGTGTGATGAAGGCAGTTTTAGAGCGGTCAGCGTCAGCCATTGGCACCTGCCAGTAGCCAGATCGTAAATCCAACGAGGAGAAAAACTCGGCGCCCTGCAAGCAGTCTAGTGCGTCATCGATGCGTGGCAGAGGATAGACGTCCTTGCGCGTGATCTTGTTGAGCCGGCGGTAGTCGACACAAAACCGGAAGGAGCCATCTTTCTTAGGTACCAACACAACTGGAGACGCCCAGGGACTGTGGGATGGCCGAATGACACCCCGACGGAGCATGTCGTCCACATGATCAGCAATTACTTGGCGCTCCGAAGCCGACACGCGATAGGGGCGCTGGCGCAAAGGTGCAGTTTTACCGGTGTCGATGGTGTGCTCTACGACAGACGTGCGGCCCAAGTCAGTTTGAGGAAAGTCGAATGAAGAAGCGAAGTTCTGCAAGAGGGCGACAAGTTGATCACGTTGCGCAAGTGGAAGATCAGCATCAATAGCATGTTGGAAAACGTCGGAGGGCGTCGAAGCGGTCGCAACATCGCAAGAGCACAGACTAGCGTCGAAGGAGGGGGTTGAGTCAGCAAGAGTGGTGATATGACTGGGATCAAGCTCTTCAAGACGTCCAATGCATTCGCCACGGAGCAGGACTGCTGGGCAAGAAAATGGGTTCGAGGCGTAAAGTGCACTCTTGCCGTCTTGAATTTCGAGAACAGCGAACGGAAAAAGGAGGCAGGGATGACGGGAGGTGGCTTCGGAAGGTGTAAAAATCGCAGTCAAAGGAGTTACCCACTCACAAGACAGTGGTACGAGGGCAGCAGAGAACGGAGGAATGTCGGTGTCATGGGCGACGAGAAGTTTTGCAGTGCGGGGAGGGGTATCACAAAAGGGGGCATCACAGAGGGGGGCGAAGGCAATTTGTGCACGAGCACAGTCAATAACGGCTTGATGAGTCGATAGAAAATCGTATCCGAGGATGATATCATGCGAGCAGTTCGGCAGAACAATAAACTCGATGGGGTACAAGACGTCTTGAATGAGCACACGGGCTGTGCAAGATGCGGAGGGGTGAATGTGCTGTGATGAGGCGGTGCGGAGCGAAAAGTCGGAAATCGGAGTGGTCACTTTGCGAATTCGACGGCAGAGCGCTTCACTGATGACGGAGACGGCTGCACCGGTATCGACGAGAGCGAGAACTGTGGCGCCTTCTACAGAAACTTTGATGACATTAGCGGGACGGCATGGAGGACTTGAGGAATTCGAAACAAGCGCAGTTCTTGCCCCCGGAACTGCGACTGTTAGTTTCCCTCAACGGTGCTGGTAGAACGTCGCAGCATTGAAGAAAGCGAACGGCGCCGAGGAGAATGTGATCGACGAGTGGTATAGGTTTGGCGATCTTGTGGGACAAATTGAGAACCGGGCGGAATCATTTGCGAGCGTGAGTCGGTATCGTACGGGTAAAATCGAATGTCAGGCTGTGAAGGTTGGAGGCGCTGGCGACAAAGGCGCGCAACATGGCCCGGCCGACCGCAGGCATAGCAAATCGGAAGGTTGTCCGTAGTACGCCAAGGTTTCATAGGATGTGGGCGGAATCTTGAGGGTGGGGCTTGAAACGAAGGCTCAGCATGCGGCGGTGAACGGTAGGCAGGGACCTGCACATAGGAGCCAGACGTGGGCGAAGGTGGTGGCCTAGCCGTTACTTGGGCATACGTGAGAGGTGCCGTCACAGGCGGCACCACGGGGTTGGACGGCAAGGCATCAGCGACGTGTTCTTGCACGACACGGCGTATAGCAGGGGCCAAAGATGGAGCCAGTTCAGGAACGAGGCGGCCCGAGTCTTGAAAATGGGGAAGGAGTGAGATTTGACGTGCGACCTCTTCACGAATAAAATCTTTGATCTTTTGATTCAGCGGGCTCCCTTCAGAAATTGGCGAACCACCCAGGGCTAATGCGGATACGCCTTCGTCGCACACACTGGAGCGGCGCCTAGAAGCGCGCCGCTTGCGGAGCTCGTCGTAGCTCTGGCAAAGCTTCACGAGTTCACTAACGCTGGTGGGATCTTTCGCTACCAGCATCTGGAAGGCGTCCTCAGAAATGCCCTCGAGGATGTAGCGGATTTTGTTTGCTTCCGGCATGGCCGGGTCGACTCGTTTGCAGAGATCAACGACGTCTTCTATGTAGCTGGTAAAGGTCTCATCAGCGCGCTGAACACGATCGTGTAAACGTTGTTCGGCACGAAGCTTACGCACTGCCGGGCGGCCGAACACTTCCGCGAAATTCTTTTTAAATGTCGACCAAGATGACAGGTCAGCCTCATGGTTGCGAAACCAGAGGTTCGCCACGTCCGTCAGATAGAATATGACGTTACTGAGCTTGTATGAGTCATCCCACTTGTTGTAGGTGCTTACTCTTTCATAGGATGACAGCCAGTCGTCGACATCTTGATCGGCCGTGCCGCTGAACAGGCAAGGGTCACGCTGGCGCACGACGCCAGCACACATGATCGTGGGTGGAACGGCCGGCAGCGTCGAAGTGTCTTGCATGGCGGTCGTAGAGGGTAGTGTACGGCTTCGCAGTTCCAGTTTGGGTGGGATCGTTTCCGGCACCTCCGCCAATTGTAATAGGGCGTTTATTGAAGCTCAGATGGACAGGACCTTGCAACGGCGAGCCCAGCGTACTTCGTCTTCGTCGCACAACGCACAGGTGCATGTCGATGGCGATGACTATCACAGTACATCTTTAACTTTGGAAAATATAGGATGGGAATCTAAAACGGAGAATAACTGGTGAAAATTTTGTTATCGCCGTGTTTCGAAACAAGCATTATAAGTGCAATTTGATCGACTTCGAAAACGTTCTTATGGTAAGAATTCATATTTATGTATGTGTATGCCAGCTGGCGCATATGATATCAAGGACATGTTTAACGGTTTAAATTCATGCCGTCTGGATCTTCAGAACTACAATTTTTTTACCGTGTTAGTAGTAGTGAATACCTCAGAATGATACGTGGGAGAAGAAGCATGGACTGGCCAGAAATATCCGGCACTGACTGCTCTTACAGTCGAAGTCAACATTATCGTGTGAGCCATTGCGTTCATCATGCAGCCCTATAAAAATCTATCAAAGGCGCCTCCAAGGGAAGTTGCTTTGAGCAGGGGCCCTTTATATAGTAAATTATTAGTGGCAGTCTGCTGTGCGAACAGGTTTAGTAAAGAATTCAATTCCTTCCAGCCCACATCGGAACACTTCATATTTTCGGCATAGAAAAGGCTCGTAAAGCAATTATTTTTATTCTTTCTTGGTGGACTTGTACTTTTGCTACTCAATTACGTAAATTAAGCAAACGCAACCTGATCTTTACTGGGCACAAAATGAGCAAGCAGTGCATTTTTTATCCGATCATTTTGATAAAACGATTCGTCATCGTGGGCATTCGGGCTTTGGTCGTCTGTTACACTTTTTGCTTCTGGAAGTGGCCGTCAAATGTACCCTTACAGATGCGAATGAAATTACAGAAAACTTTTTCCCTATTGTTTGTTCGTCATGTATGTATGTATGTATGTATGTATGTATGTATGTATGTATGTATG
>JAJIZL010018718.1:85058-98571 GCA_023969395.1 Amblyomma maculatum | reverse complement strand
ATGTATGTATGTATGTATGTATGTATGTATGTATGTATGTATGTATGCATGCATGCATGTTTGCTGGCTGTTAAAATGTCTGAAAGATTCATGATGACCATCATTTATAACGCGTACATAATTTGGTGGCAAGTTCTTTAGAGTCATCCGACGATGAATTTCGTGAGACAAATTATCACAGAGTGATCACTAAGGCCTGTACGGACGTTGGCTCTTTGAGAAAAAGATTCTGCATCTGTAAGTGTTTTTAAGCTCGACATTTTCACATCCTCCGCATAAATAACTCTATATTCATTATTTCACCTAATTTGCAGAACCATCACATAAAAACTATACAAAAAAGTCAGGAAGATAAGACGAACGCTTACGGGTCTCCACTATTTGATCTATATTTAGCATTTTGTTCTCTATTCAGCCGGATGGCGAATGTCCTGACAATGAGCACGTTATAAACGCGCCGAAGATCTGGTGCTAAATTTTCACAATGCAGAAAAAAACTAAAGAGATATAAGACGATGCGCGAAATGACAACTGTTTACTACCCAAGTTTTATTAAACTTTCCTAGTCTGCATTGCTCGAGGATTGGACATGCAAGAGTAGACCTCCACTCCTCTGTGCTCCGCCTACACCCGCGTCTCCTCAGCGTCAACCATGACATAGGATCTGGCAACGCGTACCATCAGGCGAGTGACAATCCTTTCGCCTGGCCTCGCAGTATGGTAAAAATCTGGTCCCATCAATCTCAATCACACATTTATTTCCCATCTGACCTTATCGGCCAGAGAGAAGTGATGTTCTCAGACTCAGTACATATATTTGAGGCAGACCGCTATCCACATCTTAATGTCGAAGCACATGCAGAGGTTCTGCAAAAAAGAAGGGAACGAGATGGTAAATATGCAAACACAGACAGATGGATGGAGGATCTTTAAAATACAAAGAAACTGATCGCGTAGAAAAAAATCTTAGGCGATCAAAGCCACAGTGTTAGACGCTTAGGACTAGCATCTCATTATCGAACCAACTCCTAAACTACCTATATTATGATGCTTCAACAACGCATTATCATTTGACTTGTCTGTAAATCTTTTGTGCGAATGGCGAACAGCTTTGCATTAGGTCTTCGTTATCATCATGCTAGCTAAGCAAATTCCAAGGCCAATGTCTCTCCCACCTCTCATATTGTCCTATTGCAACCCAGCCCTCTCTGCTAGCTGCATCTACTTGGTTCCCACAGACATCGTAATCTCATCCACCATTTCCAAGCATGCCCACTCACGGAATCACGTCTGTCACCTTTAGTCACCACCTCTTATCTTGACTTAAAATATATGCTCTGTTCTAGCCATTTCTTCTTGTCGATTTCTACTGCAATATCAATAAACTCGCCTTCGCTACCATTAGGATTATTCCTTTCTCGCATTCAGAGCTTAACTACATTCGTATTGTTTATAATACTTCAAACGTCATCCCCTGATTGACTTAGCCCAGGAATGCCTTCAGTGATTCGATGCTTAATAGGGTATTCCCGGTTACTTGTTAAACAAAACCTTAATGATCCAGACTTTTGAATACTTTTTGTCAAAATGACAGTGAACAGCGCTGAAGAGGCAGTGCTCTCTTTTCTAAGAAACTTCCATTTCGATATTATATTGCTGTCTTTGCGGTAGAATATGACGGTCCTGCAGTCACTATATATGTCTTCCAGTAACTTGATATACGGCTCTGGTCACCCTTCTTCCCTCTCCCAGCCTCTTCCCCTTCTACATTACATATTGATGTGATAAGAGGAACTGATCGCAATGTATTACAATGCCACTTTTAAGTATATATACCCCTTATGAAAAAATCGCATTAACTGATAACTGGTGTTTCATCTTGAGAAGAGTGTGATCATGATTCTCATATTTTTTTAATGTTTTCCCGTACTGAGTCCGCCTTTCTAAGCAAAAACGTTTAAGCCTTCCTCCGAATGAACCAGAGAGAAGGTGAAGGCTTTCACCGTCACAGGACCGACCGGCATCGAGAGCTGCACCGACATCGTCGTCGTCGTCGTCGTCGCCTCCAACTTCCTTTGATGTGCTCACGACGTGCATGCCCTTCACTTTGTCCAGCTGTAATTGTAGAGAAAAACTGGATTTGCTGCATTGTGTAGCTAAACTTATAGCCTTATAACCGCTTGCCAGAAACTAACTAGGTAGCAAATTTCATATAAATAAAATTTAGGAAGAAAATGTGGGTATAGAGTTCCAAAATATGTTTCCATATTGGTATCATTTTGTATGCAATAAGAATGTACAGCAGTATATAAATGTACATAGTAGGAAAATTCTACACGCAAATTTTGAGAGCTTCTTTCTGTATGATGCAATCCTTCTGTGGGGCCTTAACCGTCTTTTGTCATTAAAACTAAAAGTAGCACCAGCCTAATTTGTTACGCATATGCTCCTTTCATAATATCACTCAAATTTTCCAACCATCTTCTCTTAAGACAAATGGCAGCATTAGGATTTACTGCTGGGAACCAAAGTTTAAGGGATATGAGCAAGCGTAAAAATCAATTATGCCGTGCGGACATAGACTACAGCTTCAAACTCTATGAATATATAACAGATATAAAGGGGGAACTAGTAGACAGCAGCGCTACAACACTTTTTTCCGTAGAAAATCATCATCATCATAATTTTCAGCCGGACTAAAGCCACTGCAGCGCGAAGGCCTCTCCCATTTTCCTCCAATTAACCCGTTCTTGTTATAGAACACGTAGCCTGTAAATGTTTTGTGACAATGTTGCACTTGGTGGTATCCCAATAGATTCTGCGATGCTCTCGGAATTTTGAGGCGAAAACGTTTCTATGCTCATGGAATGCGGTACGACGCAAAAAGGGAAGAAGGGTCAAGGGATATGCCTTAAAACCAGTTTGCAATTCCATTCATGATTACATAATTTCAACAGGTAGATTCCTATGCTAGGTACGATTTCAATTTTTCTTTTCATTTTTATTTTTTCAAAATTCTAGTTAAAGATCCATATTTATCTGAATACTCCAGTCCTTGAACATAATTATTTACAAACTACAATGCACCCTGGCCAATCCCCCGCCGTGGGTACGTGCCAATTTGCCTCAGGACATCATCATCATCATCATCGAAGCTGGTCCTCGTTTTGAGTCGAGGCTGGTAAGAGGGTGAGGGGGTGCAGGGTATGGGAATCAATCGCGCATTCCAACAGTATGTGGCTGACTGTAAGAAGGCCTACGTCGAGGTAAAGGTTTCAAGGTGAGTCCATGGGATGGTTGGAGAACACCGGTATCCATTTGCACAGGCGTTTGGCGTGTAGCTGTCGACTGGTAAAATTCTCTAATAAGAGTGTATGGTGCCAGTTGGGAGCAAAGGTTGTGCTAGTGATCATGACACGTGCATAAATTTTCCGTTTAAAAGGGAGAGTTCAGCCCCTGAGTACGAATTTCGGGCTGATACCCTGTATTCATCCGATGCGTCCTCGTTCTGTGCCTTGCAGCCTAGCGCATTTGGAGATCATTAGCAGTGACAGTGACATTCAATAGTCTTCCAATGCAATAGCATCAGGTGAGAGTGGCGATTCCGCGACAAATCGGAGATGAAATTGAGGTTAAGCCTAATTCTTTGCAATTCTGTACACGCATCCTGCCGGACGCAGAGATCATCACCGGTTGATAAGTATTCTTGGCATGTATGAAGCGTGTAAATCTGCTCATTTTTTGACAAACACTGAAAGCTGCAAGGCGGTACCGGTGAGTAGTACAGTGGTGTATAGGGAAGCACTTGTCCTCGGAGACAGAGCGATTTGTCTAAAGGACTCTGCTAGTTCTCTGAAACGGTACGCCTTGGACATCTCACCGTCCCCTGCACTCGTACCCAGAGTACGCGGCCGCGGGCTCGGTGTTATTCGAATGCTAGTTTTGACATGTGTACCCAAAGCATATATCCGTAAGCTTTCACCATAAAAGAATTCGACGGCGATGTAGATTTCCGCCGCATGTGCCGGTTCCTAACTACTATAGATGTGCCTTCAAGGAATATGCTTAACATTAAATTCGGAAGCAATAGCGTAAATTCTGGGCACACATGAGATCCTCCCTTGAGCTGCCTAAAGTTCAGCTCTGCATATAACTTGTGTCTGAGCACGCATGCTATTTCTTTTACTTTTTCAAGTTTTATTTTCCTCTTTTTTTGGTTTTTGGTAACAATGCAGTATGAAGCGTTCGCATAATGCCCCTGAACTATAGCACCCAACGCCCTTTTTTATGTGGCCGAGCGTTCGCGGTTCAAGGCACTGACAGGACGTTTAGCTTTCAGCATGATGATTTACATTTTTTGTCTTAAACGCACTACTTAATGGTGGTCGAATGACGGGACGACTTTGCGTGACGGTCAAAAATTTCACAGTGGCGTCATTGCCGTTATACTGTTTCTTTATTGTCGATTATTTGAATTACTTGTACGAGGTCATGTAGATTTGACGTAACGACCCTGCGTACGAATCTGGATTTTCTCTACACCAAAGGCGACGCCAAGCCTTCTGCTTAAGGAGACCTTTACTTGTCGCTTTAAGAGCTTCGCAGAGGCCTACACGCTTTGACACCTTGCTCTATTTGTCAATGCCTCATATTACAAAATAGAACCAGATTACCTTAAGCTCGAAGTTTGCCTGATATAAAAGGGATTATGCGTAACGGTACCGTGTGCTGCTGCCACCATGCACTAATAGCAAGTGCACGAATGATTCCGAGTGGCCAGGTGTGCCCATATCGTCTTTTGAAGACAGCGAAATCCTATGAATGCAGTACAATTTACTTTAAAAGAACGATAATACTTTCTTTTACGACGCCTGAAATCGCTGTCGTTCCTGCTTGCAGAGATCCTACGAACACAAGAAAACCAGGATATCACCATCGTCATCTTGCGCACAAAGTAAATTTTATTGCAGGAAAAGGAATCTTTATATATTGAAGCGCTTACATTTTCGCTTATCCTGGGGCCAAGTTTTCAATGAATTCATTCGTTCTCGTCACTACGGCCGACCAGTTGACATGCACACGGGGACACGAAGGTACTTCTCCCATGAATATTCTAGTAATGCCAAATAAATGCAGCAATCCACCCGCATTTTTTTTTTTGCATCACGAACAGGTATCTATTGAATAGATTGATCTCTAGGCAGTTTTAGCTACTTTGTGTACTCGTATTGTTCCTGTTTACACTCACTTGCAGTAAATTATGCAGGTTCTTGAACCGGCTCCAGAAGTTCACGAACTTGGGGCTGGTGAGGCGGAGGTTTCTTCTGGACTGACGAATGCCACCTTACGACAGAAGTCGAAACAGTTAGTGCGAAGTTGTGCAGAGAAAACCAGACTATTCCGAATTTTTGAACATAGAAAGAGATTCAGATGCGTCAGGCGGTCTAACTTTCCATGCAATTTACACACAGTTTTTCATAAAAACTGTCAATAAATGTTTAGAGCCAAATTGACAACGTTAAAGGTAACTTGTGGTGCTCGAGGTAAAATTACCTTGGCAAATTTTCTACAGAAGGCGAGACTTGTGAACGCCCATTTAAATGTTGAACGTATTTTTTTTTCTTATATTCCATGCTATAAACAGGTGGCCACAGCCCAATTTTAGCATTTGAGCGCTTTTGCGGAGGTTGCACAAAATAGGCAACCCAAAACCTTTTTTTTCATTTGACCTTAAAAAGCGTTAATATTTCTGATTGACTAATTTGACAATCGGAAACAATGCAGGCGCCATAACACAGGCTGCAACTCTAAAATGAGTTCAGTACTCTACAATATATATAACACGTAACATTTCTCTATATACAACATGTAAAACACACGCAACACGCAACATAGGCAGGCTTGGGACCTGCGAACAAGTCCAAGTGAGGAGTTGGCTAAATCATATTTTTTATTTCTCAGCAAAGGAGCAAATTTCCAAGCCTTTCCCTACTAATATTGGCTTCGTGTATTGAAAAAGTGTCAGTCCACCTTTAGCGCATGTAAACCGAAATGTAAAGTATCATCACAAGAAACTTCTAACATAAACGTCACTGTACTTACCTGTAGAGAAGCTTAGTACGGTTCCGAGCACGATGGTAAGCAAGGCTCCAATGAAAGAAATCCAGAAGAAAGACAGCCGATACAGCGGGAACACACCTGGGCTGCATGTGGTTCTCAAGTCAAAACATACCGCTATCATGATTCTTTATCGGCATACTTTAAAAGGCAAAAGCGCCCAAAATTGAATATGGCAGTAGAGGATGCAGACGATCATGAATTATGGAGATCGCAACAACAAAAGACGAGCAGCATGCGAAGAACATTGTAGCATTGTGTTAATTAATACAACTTAGTCTAGTTAGTGCAAAGATATATAGACGTTGTCTGGCTACTATTTTTGTAATATGAAATAAATAATATTTATATCCGTCAGTTGGTGCATACTTTTTGAAAAACACAGAGGGTCTCCAATGTGTTTGGAAGTGTACGCCTATAACTTTTCAACTTTGTGGAAGCTTGCTGTGCGTTTCACTAGGACAGGCAAACAAACACACATGCACTGACTAATACTGTATACAGTTGGAGCATGGGCATGAAAAGCTGCTTTTAAGGCGAAAGCCTTTATTGCCTCATCGTTGTCGTCAGCAAAAGTGTAACAATTTTGCGGCGGCTCTGATTGGTCGAGAAGGGATGACTTCATGAAGGTCTCGACCAATCACAGAGCACTACCACAGTATGCGCGAATGCGTGCCTTATATGGCCATATGCCAATCAATGATCAATTACTGATTATTGACTAAGTAAGCAATTGCTAATTAATAATTATTACTAATTTGTGTCTAAACAATCAATCATTATTTACTAATTACTATTTATTGCATACTTGAATATTACTCATTTGTGGCTGCTGCGTAAATAATGATTAGTTACTAATTAATGCCGAGGATCCGGTAAAATCAACCACACAACAGTAAACGTAGAGAAACTGTGAAGATGCAAGGAGCGTGATCCCGTCGCTGCCAAGCAGAATTCACTTACGTGCACACACAAAATGTGAAACAGTAGTCGCTCAACTTCACTCGTAGCAGCATTGATCGCTACATGCGCAACAGTTGCGTAGCAGAATGCAGCACTCAGGCTTTCGCCTTTCATCACTTTAGTCGCGAAAGTGTCCTCGAATTTTTTACATAACCGGTATATGTGAACGGACACACAAGCGTTGACATGGTAGAACTGAATACAGTTGTGGTGCGGGCTCATAAATACAAGAGAAGACATCATGCGCAGAAACAAAGCAGGGAAACTAAAAGCACCAAGTTTCGCCATCATGATTTAAGAAAGTGTATTTTTTGACAAAAATTCGATCAAGAATGGCTAGTACATATCGTGCCTAAAATAGAAAACGAATAGTTTGCTAATACTAGACGCCCCTTTCGCCATGGTCACACAGTCTTCAAAAACTTCAATTTTTTACTGAAAAAAGAGACGATGCTTGAGCATCACACGCTGCTCAAATAAACAAAACGAATCCTTTTAGGTTTCAGAGAACCAGGTTACTGTTCTGGACAGTGGCAAGTGTCCTATCAATTCCGCGCTCCGTCTACCACACGAATTCTGCTAATTTACACTAATTCCGTTCGACATAATCCACACAGCTTCATGTAAAAAACGAGAGTGACAAGAGTCAAATTCGTGAATACTTCACAAGGCTGTGTCGATGACATTTCGTCAGCCAACGATGTAGAACAAGAAGGATCGAAGACATCTGTATTCTCTCCTCTTTAGACTAGCCAAAATTAGAAAACGCCACATGCATCCATAGCGGCGGTTCGATCGGAATACTTGGAAAAACCTTCGAACACGCAGGTATGCCTTATGATGAAATATAATTGTCTGAAATAACATTCTCTCGTTTTCTGGTACAAATTTGCTTCATAAGTTTGGGCTCAGAATAATTAGAGTATAGACGACGGTGACTTGTCCGGATGTTTCCTTTCAATCGTGTAATTCCTATGTGGGGGCTTCTTTCTTGACCTCGCAGTCAATCATATTTAAAGGAGATGGAAAACATAACTTTGAACTCGCTGTATGGGGACGGAAATGTATGATTATGCACAATACGTTTAGCAACCCCAAATTATTAGATTATACTTGTTTTGCTGATCGATGATTAACGTTTACTCCTTCTAGTGAGAAGAAAGGCTGAGAAAAAAATTACGAATATTGCTTGTGATACCAATTGAAGGAACAGTGAGGTTTAATTAAAGCCACAAGCTGCTACGTAATTCTTATACATCTGTAGAGCTTCATTGCCTTGGTTCTGGGCTGGAATATAAGTAAATGTAACCGCCATTCCTCAGGTTTGATGATGGAAATGTTTTTATAGAAAATCCCTCAGCATATACTGGTGGGCAAGTTGGCTCGAAATTCTTGCAGAAAGCACTAAAAATATACGACAGGAAGAAAAGAGGACACGGAACAGACAGGTAGGCACTCTGAACCCAAAAGGTCAGCCATACTTCTTCGGACAATGCGAAGTTAGACTACTATATACACTATTGTTCTTCAGTCTAGCTTATTGGCCTGATATTTAGGGCCTTTTTTTCTTTATTTCTGCGACGCACAAAGTGGCAGCGATGGTAAAATCCGTGATGCAAAAGCCAAATCATAGAATAAAAAGCAGTTCACCTTATGAGCTCAAAGTTCTAAATTATACTTAATACAAGCTCACGTACACCTACAAGATCGCTATTAAATGTTCTTAAAAATGAATAGAACATCTAACGCAAGGAGTTATCAAAACCTTGCCTCTCAGATTTACCACATATACTACCTTTCACACTTTTCTCATGGGTACACGAATTATCATCAAGCGTGATTCAGGTATCCCTCAAGAGTTGATTACTGGTTATGGAAGATTGCTCAGTTCTTTTAGAACGAGGGCTTCTCTTTTTTATTCGCTTATTAATTCAAGCCCAAGATAGGTGAAGCACATGAAGGGAAACCGGAGAAGTGAATATGTTTGGTTCGCGTGCTGATAGACGTCTCAGTTATACGTAGTCAACATGTGCTCTCACATGTGCATGCGCTTCTCAGTAATCGCTACCACATAGTTCTTAAGTAAGCTGATCATTACGAAGTGTCTTCCTATTCCGAAATGCCTCCTTAAGCAACATCTATAGGTTACATTTTCATGTGCAGTTATTAACTATTACAACTTATATTGTTCAAACTGTTTTCCTGACCGCTGTACACCCGCCAGAGTCGCGAACGCGTCATTCGGGCAAGTACTAGCGTGATAATTCTCGAGGCAGGTTTTGAACACTGCTGGAATAATTTTATGATTATCGTTTTAAGGAACCTCAAATAATGCGCAGGTAGATACGTCATCATAAAAACAAGCGGCGAGACCACCACAAAAACTGCTGCTCAGCGAACGTTTGAAACTGTGTAGCACAATATACAAACAATACCAACAAAAATTACCAAAACAATATGAACAAAAAATACTAACAAAATCATTTCTCAATGCCTGGCAGCAATTTCGCCACGTGTGTTCCAGCCATTTGCGCTGTTAGACTGAAAAATGCTATTTTTGAGCTAATGAGAATTTAATTATCTAAACTGTGTCAAAGCAACTGATATTTTTCTAAATAGCAATAAATGCCAAAGAATTCCAACCATACTGAAGGAATATCTGCTAATGTGTTGCAACTTAGAAGATAATGGGATTAAAAGTGTGTAAAATAGCAAATGCATAAAGTGAAAAAAAAAATATGCGGCTACCGCTCCTTCAGCGCAGTGTGGTAATTGATGATGGAAAAATGCACATAATGTATATATTGTTATAATTCTTGTAACTGATAGGTAAATGATAGTGCTGCAAAAATTGGAGTCCAAAGTAGCACCATCCGCTTACGTTTGATCTCGTATATATGTTTTATATGTCTTTCCTGATTTATGTTTTATCATTGCAATTTATAAATTGTGCAACGTTAACAAAACCCCTAATATACATATCAGTCCAAACTGTGGCAGCGCAGTGCGTACAGTGCACCTGCAGGGTCAGATGCAACAGCGGTGCTATTGGAGTCTGCAGGACAACGGTCCAGTGTCTTAGGCAGGTAAGGTGGTGGGCCATCGCCAGTGACGATTCTCCCCACGGCATGCCATAGCTGCAGCGCACAAACCAGCAGGCTTGCCCAGGCAGCACCCTGTGAATTGAAGACGTCAGTGTCTTGGCCAGCGTTTAACTCGGGCAAGTTGTTCATAGATCATTATTGACCCAGTCATAACAGGACAAGGAAGAGGGTAAACAGGAACAGTATTCTTTGAGTGTTGAATTGCGATTACTCTTATTGCGCAAATAACTGCTTATATATCCAGGTACTTAAAAAAACAATAGCGAAAGCAACAGCAGAGAAAGGAATAGGCAAATTTAAAGCACATTTCGTGAGGAGTGGTTATCCTAGTAAAGATAAGAGCGAGCATTTTACAAGACAGAAGCATCGATAGTTCATACGCATGCTTGCCTTTATCTGATATTTTATGTCATCGTACGACCAATTCTCTTTTCACGCCATCTCCGTGAGGATTAATTGCCCTATATTGCTGAAAACCTCACCGCTATTGCCTGTCAGTAATTTCTGCCGTGACCTCCCGATAGATTTTCAAACCGTTTTTGCAGTTTTCTGTGCAGGCACAGCCGACTTTTTAGGCACCTGCTCGTTTGCGCAATGTATTTGGTTATTCTTCAAGGAAGCAGAGTGCAGCACTTTGCCTACTTATAAAAGGGTTATGTAATGAATGCTGACGAAATGAATAAATAATTGGAACGAGGTTTGCTGATTTTATGAAGTCCAGGATTGAGTGATGATCTAGCACCCGAGTCCAGGCAATATATACAGCATGATCCCTAGATGAAATACCCGCTACCATTAGGTGGCTCATTCTTATCCGTCTCAATGCTACGCAGTCCCACAGCAACATTGTGAATGTCAGCTTCAATGTTCAGCTTCAATTACCCCTAAATATTTGACCTACACTGTTTTTCTTGGTTCTGCAGAAAGGGTAGATAGTCAAAACCGTCTACACATGAAGACGCATTGGAATCCACCGGCTCGCTGTTATGCTTAGTGTACGTGATGTGCCAATACGCTCATTGATAAGGTTAAGCAGACACAATGGCTCGCACCGTTTACAAACATATTTACAGAGGATATTTATAGTTTAGCGAATCACAGCTGCGAGAAGCGCAGCGAGCGCGCAATCCTTCTCAGCGAGAGAGGCGACTACTCAAGTTGTACGGGTAAAATGTCGCCCATTTTAGTAGAAAATAATGATGCTATCAAAAGAAGAGCACATGGATGCTGACAAACATTAGGGGATTCTCAAGCTTTAAGAACAGACGCGACAGGACCTATAACATCAAACGCTCATCTCACGAGTTTGCAGTGACAGAGTTGTTCATTGGCATGTTGTCGTGCGGCTAATGATACACCTGGAGCACATGTTATACTGCCTCCTGTACTACGGGAGCGCAATACAATCAAGTGTTTTCTTTTGGGCGTCGCACGCTGGCGCTCATTTCAGCGTTACAACTAACAACGGCAACTCCGACATCCGCTTTTGGTGAGACGGGGCCCTTACGCTACCGCTTAATATGGCCTACATACGTCGACGAAAGTGTCTAAAACATATTTTGAAGCCCGGCCAAGGAGTACGAAGAAGTTATGAAGCGTTCTAAGGCCGGCTCCGAACACAGTCATCCCTGGATTCGCGGCGCAGGAGGATGTTAAAAGTACTGAAGACAAAGCGCCGCCATGGCAAAAGTTAGCATACTCGAGGCAATTGCTTCCAATGTGACACAATCCAGACGCTAGATTGCGTTCTCAGATTTCTTCATATAAAGGATAAAAAAGTGAAATAAGGCTCCAAATTTTTGGCTAGCTGTATCATACTTTTCCAACTTCCTTAAAGCCCACAAAACGACTCCCATATGGTGATAAGCCCATAGTGACTCTAGATAAACCAAATAAACTGGAGGTGGTCGGAAGGTTGAATTTTATGTTTTGATATCGAACCCTACCTCGGCGGCTGCATTTTGATGGAGACAAAATGAAGAGGCGTCCGTGTGCTGTGAGTTGTAAGCGCACGTTTAAGATCCCCAGGTGGTCGAAATTACACCATAGTATCCAGTTGCCAGATCGACAACTCGACAGCCGTCAGTTGTGATGGCGACATGTAAATAGGCCCGGGGACTATTGTATTCAGAATAAGATATGCAGAGCCTAGGCCCCGCAGGACGTTCGGACGGCTTGGTTAAAGCGAACTTCACATATATGTCGGTGTAGTATGTCCCCTCAGATAATGTGGCAGCTTAAGAATGTATGCTTTTTATTTGAAATGAAGTGTGAGATCATAAGGGCAAAAATTAAGAGAGTCGTGATTTAGCAGAAAGAACAGCGGATGAACGGCGCAGTAAATCGGAGCTTGAGGAGGAGTTTAGGGAATGCGCAAACTATTCGCGCTGAAATTCTTTTCAGCAGGAGAGATACGTGTCGACATCGCACGCGCGCAACTCGAGGCGAGATTGTGGAAATACGGCAGCACCTCAGGCAGGTATCGTGAAAGCACTTCCTTTATAAAAATCGAAGACTGGTAAATAACAGCGTGCCAGTTGAACGATGATTATGGAGGGCTAATATGGAGTAGGCAGCGCTGGTAAAGTTTTCGAATACATAGAAACATGTCTCAAATTTTTAACTCAGCGTATCGAAAACCTGAAATACCTGAACAGCCGCTCTCATAATGCGCTTTAACAAAGTGCCCTACCAGTTGGCCAATTTCTCTTTCTTTTTTTGTCTGGTTTCATTCGTCCGTGAGGTTCCTTGTGTTTTCCTCCTCTATTGTAACGTAGGCTCTGATGAATGTGTCAAGATGCGCATTTTATCTCCACATACTGTAGGCGTCGTTACTTAGGCCTTTAGGCTTAAAAGTCAGAGGAGGGCTGCGTATACCTTTGCGTTGACCCACGGTGACGATACAGCGAGAAGGACGAGTCCGATGAATGGTCCAGAAGCGGATGAATACAGAGAGAGGAACAGCTGCGCAGAAAGTCGATAAGCTAGTTGCTCCACTAGTAAGAAAGCCTTGAATTGAAACTACGGCACAGTTATGCAACAGGTGAGAAAATAGAGATCGAAAGCGAAACTTGGTACTGCAGCAAGAGACAATACATACTTTAGTGGCTGTTCCCAGCATTGGGACGGCGATGGCAAACAACGTCATTGTTGTGCCACTGGCTACCGCTGAAATAAAGTTGTGATTCACAAAATCGTTTTTAAATCACAAACTAAAAGACTGAGGGTCAATGTCATTATATTCAACCGCGCGCTTTTATTGTTGTTCGTCCATTCTTTACACTCCCCCCCCCCCCCCCCCCCCCCCCCCCCCCCCCCCCCCCCCCCCC
>JAJIZL010018718.1:4507-84958 GCA_023969395.1 Amblyomma maculatum | reverse complement strand
CCCCCCCCCCCCCCCCCCCACCCCCGTCCCCGCCTGCACCATTGCAAGGACAATCCCATTAAACTGCACGACTAGCGTAGTAGTAAGCGGGCTTTGAGTGGAACCCATTGCATCTACAGAGGGTAAACCACAGTTGAAGAATGTAGAAATTTGAATATATTTAAAGAAGTTGATGGCAGCTCACAGAAATGCATCGGCTTTTACGATCGCACCTTCAGGGGAAGCACTCTGAGAATGTATACCTAACGTATAAACTGGTACCCCACTGAACGAAGACCACAAGTTATTCAAGTAGCAGCCATAAACCAGAATATTAATCTGGAAGCTTCATGGGGTATTTAGTCACCGTACAGTGTTACATGTCTGCAACGTTCAGCCGGTGTCGTTGAGTTTACACTCTGATTATAAAACTAAATATGGCTCCGTTAATACTTCCAGTCAGGGCAAAGAGCGTGTGAAAGTATAAAATACTGCGTGTTTGATAATAGACGACTATTGCTAATTTTTTTTACTGTCAACAAAAGAATGCAACATTTAAACTTTAGAACGTTAGCTGTATGAAACAGCAGGCTGGAAGCGGGGGGAGGCGTTACAAAACTAGTTTGTTTTGGAGCAATAGGAAGTGCATGTATCTCACAATTAAGAAATGAAATTAAAATACACTTAGAAATTTGGCAAAGTGAAAAAGAAATCATTTTTGGAGGATCGTAATGCAGGGCGTCAGTCTTATTACCACGTTCTAGCATGCAATATTTTCAAGCTTATATTCTGGAAAAATGTGGATTGCTATGCTCTGATAAAGAGATGGTGCAGAAATTGCTTTTCAGAGCAGAGTCCAGTAGGAATTATATTCCACATCTCAAGATCCGGCAATGCGCGCTATTCCTCGGAACTTTACGCATACTGCTTGTAAATGGCTGGTCAAGTAACGCATGCAAGTGCAGTTGCATTCGGCGTTCACCGAGTGCAGTTGTACGTACCGAGCAGGCGCATCACAGTCACAGCTCTTTGCTCGCTCATCTTTACGTAAGGAGCAATAATGTCGACGTAAATAGTGGCCGTGTTGGAGTTTACGACAGACGACACAGTGCTGCCAAAAACGTGAATACCAAACAGATTAACGTCTTTTCTTCACTATTGTTTTTTGAGTTTGCAACAGTGGTGAGCACGTACCCGTCATGACAATGTGCCTATTACACCCGGCTATGTGCCCAGCATTTTCGGTGCAGGGTATAAGCGCGTTTTCCCAGCGAAAAATTTTAAGGCAAAGTCTTTCTAGGCTCATGAAACGAAATTCTGCGCTCGGGATCTGTGCGTCAGATCTGTGCATGGGGTCTGTATGCTGATGCTAATAGTAATCCTGTCTCCACCTGGAATCAAATCTCCATCCACCGGATCCCTAGCCGAGTGCTTTAACCACCCGCGCCACTCCCGGAATCGTGAAATGCACGTTATAATTTTCCTGCTGTACTGTGAGGATGATAGTAGCGATGATAATGACGGTACATTTAGTTGATAATCATAATGAGAGCAAGCCTGATGCACCGTGTTCAGCAGCAACTCTCAGGTTTTCGCATTCCACAGCGCTCTCGGAATTTATGTCTTCCTCTAATAGGAAGGGGAGTTTTGCAAACAGGAATTTGATGTGTTGCTAAGCGAAAATCTGGGACACTCGCGGCATTTACTCTCTGAGTGGTTTAGTTGCCTCGTGCTTAGGGTTTTCACACCTGGCACACAGGCGGGAAATGAGGCTGTACTTATGTTCCGCTGTTGCCAGAGTTTACTTTCCTGTTTGAGCATGCTCAGGTGTACATACGTCATTATCAAATATTTTACTCTGTTCTCGCGTGACAGGGTCGCTAGAAAATATGTGTGGAAATTTTCCACAGGAACTTGACTGCATGAATGGCCTAACAGTGGGCTTGTTTTTCGTGCTGCGTATATCGTGAAGACCACATGTGCCACGGCGTGTGGTTGGAATGTACAGGCGGTGTTCCATACCAGATGAGTTCCATACTACGTTTAAAAAGGGGGCATACCTTCTCATACCAAGCACACCTGGCATAAAGGCGGCAATGAGGCTGTATGCATCTTCCACCGTGTTCAGACAGTTCAGTTTCTCGTAGCTTCTAATCTTTTTTATATATTTTGAGCAAATGCAGGTGTACAGATATCAAACCGGAAATTATTCACTTTGTTCTCGCTTGAGAGATTAGCTGGAAAATGGTGTGGTAATTTTTCGCGTCTGCTTGACTGCTTAATTTGCTTAGCAGTGGTCTCGAGTTTCGTGCAGCGCATTCCTTGAACACCGCATTTGCTTCTGCTTTTGGTTGAAATTTTCAGGCTGTGTTCTTTGCCAAATGGTTCCCATACTACACGAAAAAAGGGGATATACCTTGTCACGCCTCGCAGATAGTGATGCCAGCAGGTGGTTTAATAAATAAAATATGTGGCAACACCTGTGAGCCAAGGCTGGGCAGACACTAATAGACTAGACGATTTATTGTGCACAAGTGGCGTAAGTGGCGCCGTGTGGGAAATATGTGTTTTGAGTTATGCTTCCCTCAGTTGATGTCATAGTGGAAATAGAGCTTACAAAATTTGTTTTTTTTATTGGTAAACGACGATTTCCAGAGCAAGGACACAGTTTGATGAAAACGGGAGGTGATATCTTCCTCACACAATACGGGGTGGGGACTTTAGTTGAACATGATGCTGCAGCAATACACACTCAAACGAATGTCAAGCTGACAAAAATTCAAGATTTTTGTGTGAAAAAGTACAGTATGTAAGTACATGCTTGTCAGGTGTAGAAGCATTTTGCTGCCGCCTGTTTCTGTCCTTTGAGCCTTTTAATGTCTTAACGATTATCCTACGGCTAGCCACACTATATTTCATAACATTTCAGGATAGTGAGGCATGCACCTTTTGTTCGCAGAAACATGATTACAGTGTCTACACCGTACGGAATTCTCAGGTGGCTTTATTGATTTCTTTAAATACCCACATCTTATCTACGTAGAGAATTTGGTTTAGATGTGCTATTAGCTCAGTTTTCACTTTAATATATGGGGATGTCAAGGAATGGTGGATGTAAAATAAATGTTCTTAGTTTTCAGGTATCACGCGCAAGAGTAGATTCGAGGAACTCGCTTTAAACCGCCTGCATATTTTGTGTAATATATACCATGTGCATCAGCGCCTTCACCACTTGAATCCTTATCACGCTCGTTGTGGGTTCTGAAGTTGATAACTGCGCTAATCCAAATTTAAAAACTTTCCGCTCCCTTGGGCTCAAGGAGGAAAGTGATAGCATTGCTGCAATATTGTCCTGTAGTCAGCGTCACCTGTATTCCTTCAATGCAAGCATTGAATTGTATCTTTCTTGTGTCACGTCGGTGGAAATATTTGGGCTATTTGCTTCACGTAATTCCTATAAATATATTTTGCTCCAAGCAGTATAAGATATCTCCGGATGGTGAAGAGTTTGTCGGATGAACAAGCCAGCGTAGTCTGACTTTAGCTTATCAGGAATAGAAAATATATGAGTGCAGACTTATTCTAAACTATGCTTCAACATAACTTAACAGCTCTTGGGGCAAACATTGTTTTCCGGAGCTGCTGCGGCAGCTTCTTTACTAGTATGATGAGGCTCCTTCTTTTGCTTTTCATCAGATAGTGCCCGAAGGGACAGTGTTACTTGTAAGTGCAGAGCTAGTAATAAAAAAGAATGTTGGTTCTTCAAAAGAGGCCAGGAGTTTTCAGATTTGTGCTAATTGGATGGTACAGCGTGGGGGATTCTAGCATGGCAATCACATCGCAACGAAAGGCAGTAGAGCTAATGTTCTTCGCCTTCAACTATTATATCTTGTAAGAGTGTAAAAACGGGCTAATTAGCAGTTAATCTTAGGAAAACAAAACAGCGCACTCTTGACACACAGACAAAGAAAGAAATGACAACACAGCGCTTTTTTCCTAAGACAAATATTTTATATACTCTTCATCGTCTTCCCAAGTCCCTTTATATATTTATCATGCCCACTGCCTCTCGCTGGAAGCACAATAAGACGCTAGAGCTTTGGTATATTTAATCCACTATACGAGCACTGCAGGAACTAAAACCTCGTCGTTCGCTTTGTACACACGCCGTTGTCCATAATGGCTCATCTGCAGCTAAGGAAGTAAAAATATTGAGATAGGGTTCAGTTTACTACAACTTTATTCATATAGTTATTGAAAAACCTGCAATGTCTGCAGCAAACCAGCCGTGTTAAAACATTTACCTCCACATCTAGACCAACTGAAGACTGACTTTCACAATTTATTATACACATGCCCTTCCTATGGTATCTCTCACCTTGTGGAAGCGCCGAGGAGACCAGCAAGAAATAACCCTCGTAGCATCGTAACATTGGAAAGGCTATCTCTTATGTATAATGGGAGAATCTGGAAAGCAAAAAGAAATTTCATAGAAGCAGTGGCACCTGACGTCTAGGAGTCAGCAATCCGTTTCACAATACCAGTAATCGCTTCTTTTAAACAGCACTATTCTAAGACGATTGGGTGTAAGTGCATCGTCAGCACTGCATTTTAACAACTTTCGCTACTGCTGCAATTAACACAGTCCCCGGAAAAATAAATCCAGAAATGGTTTGAGAAATCAGTTGAAGCGGAAACTGGACGCCTTATACTGGTGAATTCAGCCTGTTCATTGATTTGGGAGAGGCGGCACTGAACAACGCTCAATGACGCCGAACGGGAAGACACCTCACGCGTAGACTCAAAGCCTGCGTTAACGCAATTGATTGCGAAGCTTAAGTAGAGTGTAGAACTTTGATGTTTACAATTGTGTATATCTTTATTATCGGCAGGCTGATAACCCAGTAAGTGACATCTGCGAATAGGACGAGGCTATTGGACACGAAGTTTGCGAATTCCTTGCATACAGTGTCAATATTCAGTCCTTAAGCAGTCCGCTGCAGCGTCTTGATCCACGCCCGCTAACCGAAACCAACCTTCTCGGAGTGTGGGAGCGGTAATGATCGCGATGTAAGTCTGCCAAGCACTGCTCCGTTTAGTGTCATGTATCAGACCAGTTTTTCCTACCGGCTAACGGCCCCCCTCCTCCCCTTCCGTAGCATTACTCTTTTTTGCTCTATTTTCTCTAGCCTTCGGTGCGATTTATTCTCTCCCTACCAACGCACACATTATTTCTACCTAGTTATGATTCCTTAGCCAAATATGACTGAATTACCATTTCGCATCATTTTCCCCAGTATGTTTACTGCTGGCAGTCAATTACGCTCCCTAGTCAACTGGTGTAAGGCGTGCCACACACTCGAGAAGCAACACAGAGAGCAACAGAGGCGAAGATGCTATACAAGCCAGGATTTTGCAAGGGCATAACAGCTAACAGTGCGCTTTCAGTGGCTTGGTATGTCATGTGAATATATGTGCCATGCAGATCATATCCCGCATAATTCGCATTTGAAAAGCTACACACTATTCAAAACTCTGAGCACAGCCTTTGCTGGCCACTAAAAAGAAAACTATTCTCTCCATTCCGTCATTTTGCTTTAAAAGAGTCTGCAGGAACAGCCTACAGCCGAGCGCAGCAAATCACTACCATCACCCGGCATTCTTTCAGCCAGAAGCAAATGGCCGCATGCGAAAATAAAAGTAAAAGAGTGTGGTGCTGCGTAAGCCTATAAAATAAGCTCAAAGAGAAATATGCCAAAGAACCTCTCCCTCTTTTCATCATCGCACTTGCCACGTGCGCACATTTTCTTTTGTAATCTCCCGTGCTTACCTCTTATGAAAGATAATCACCTCACACTGCTAATCCCAGCACCAATGAAGACCACCTGGGATTAGTTGCCACACTTTTAAGCACGAATATTCAATCGTAAAGTGGTTAGAAAGAAATGAAACGAAAGAATAAAGACATTTCCGTTTTCTGTCTCCACATAATAAGCGAACAAAAAATTATAAATGAAATACCATATCGAGAAATTCTACCTAGCCCCGCCGCGGATGTGCAGTGTTTAAGATGCCCGACTATTGTGCATCAGCAGCCTGGTTCGATTCCGAACGCCGACGGCTGCGTTTCGCTGGAGCTGAAACAAACAGGCGTCCGGGTGCTGTGCGATGTCAGTACACGGTAAACATCCCCAGGTGGTCGAAATTACTCCGAAGTCCTCCACAGCGGCCCCTGGGTCTCTTTCCACTTTCACTGCCACCTTCCTCTCTTCCCGGTTCGTGTGTCCACAGAAACAAGTGTGACAGATACAGGGAACCAATTATTATAGTTCAAGCGAAAGCTTCATTCACTACGCCAGGTAGCTCGAGCCGTCGGGTATGCACGGTTTTCACCTTGAGGGATATTTAGAGGTCGAACTTCTGTGTTAAGCCTGGTGGCCACCATGTGACGTTTTAGTAGTCACTAGTCACATAGACCGCCAAGTGGCCCGTGGCCACAGTCAAGGTCAAGGTCACAACAAATGTCGTCGATTATGCACTGTTTTTACCTTGAGGGAGATTTAGAGGTCAAATGTCTGTGGTAAGCCTGGAGGTCTCTATGCGACTTTGGGGCAGTCACGTAGGCCACCAAGTGGCCAGTGACTACTTTCAAGGTCAATGTCAAGATAACATGACCTGGTAGCCGCCATGTGACTTCGGAGTGGAGTCACATAGGCCAAATCAGTCTGTGGCCACTCTCAAGGTCAAGGTCACGAGAGATGCCGTCTCGTATGCACGGTTTTCAACTTGAGGGATATTTAGAGGTCGAACTTCTGTGTTACGCCTGCTGGTCGCCATGGACTATGGGGCAGGCACGTAGTCCACCAAGTGGCCCGTGACCACTGTCAAGGTCAATGTCACATGAGGTGATGTGACAGTAGAGGGTGCAAGTAGAGGGTGCAAGAGGGGCGAAATTTGTATAAATAGAAGCCCCCGGGTTCCTGCCTAGGTAAACACATTACTCGAGATGAAGGAGGACGAACACCCTGCTACCGTAAGCACGTCGGAAAGCAAAGGCACGTCGGAATGAGGAAAGGCGGCGTGCCGAAGAGACCAATCAAGAACGGGCTTTACACATGGAAAAACACACGATAAGTTTAATCTAAGCTTGGTAATAATCTTAGCCATAAACATGAAGCTTTCGTTGCCTCCAGGCTTAACCAGCTAATTTTTAATATCAAGTTCTACCTAAACAGAAGGACTATTTCCTGATATTTCTCTGTTAAAACTATGAAGTTTAGCTATACAGCTGGTGCATTTCATGGTTTTCGATCTTGAGCAGAATTTAATACATTTGGGAAACATAGCCAGTACTCCACCCAGCCTTGCTCACATTGTTCTCTATGCCATTTAGAAGCAATCCTTATTTACGGCGAAACTTCATGCCCGATAGTTTTGCGCGTTATCTGTGCGTCGGATCTGTGCATGGGATCTGTGCGCTGATGTTCCACTTGCTAATAACCCTGTCTCCACCTGGAATCTAACCTTCATCCCTCAGATCCCCAGCCGAGCGCTTTAACCAACTGCTTCACGCCCGGGTTTAGTAAAACGCATAATTCTTGTCTACCATGAGGATAATAGTAGATATGAGAATGACACTACAATCAGTGATAATGGCAATGATGATAGTAGTAATGATAATGATGGTGCATTTAGTTGATAATGATAAACAGAGCAAACGTTTGGCACTCTGTGCAGCAGCAACGCTTATGATTTCGCATTTCTGCAGTGCAGATTCCACAGTGCTCTCGGAATTTTTTATTTTAGTTTCTGAACACTTGTCTTGCAATCTGACAATAGGCTATCTCGCTGAGATACTCACTTGATCGTAGCTTTTGATTTCACCGCGAAGAACAGGGTCGCAGTCTCTGTACCAGTAAATAATGGATGCGGACGACATCGCCACAATTAGGAAAAAAACAACCATGGACATCACGCCACCAGCGGCAATCCTGAAAAGGCCAGCGGTCGAGTTTTCTGTAACCTAAAGTGATTTCCATGCTTACGTGTATTTCTGCCTTTTGCGCTGCTTTTTGGTACAGCGCTGGAAATGAGAAATCATTTGTACCATTTGGCGTCTCTCAGTGATCTGGCCGCCATGAACCGCTGGACTGCCATCTGGTCAATCCCCGAGCGAACCAGGGCATAAGGCAGTGCAGCTATCAGGACACTAAATAAGTTCTCGTCACTGGACACGTCGAAGCCCGCCCTGCATGTCAAATACGAATTAATTCTCTTGCAGCTCCATATCTTAAAGAAGCATAAATGTGTTGTTCTAAACTGGTGTCTCGCACACACCACTGCCCATACGAAGATAGACGTCATCATGAGGGTAAAGTATATTAGGTTCCTACTCTTATCGACTTTGAAACACAACATTTACGACATTAAAACAAAATATTAGGGTTTTGTGGACCTCTTCCTATATATTCATAATCATACCTAGCATGCTTCGGTAATCAAACAGCTCTCACTCCTTACCTGAGTCGCCAATAAAATTTACTGACAGTAAATGGGTGGGGGATGCGTGGTTAGGTCCCTAGTTCGAGACTCCAGCTGCTGCCGCTGCTCTTCGTGCGCGTGTCACGAGGGCTCTTTTGGCCTCGAGTTCGGAGATGGATAGGATAGGCTTCCACCCTTCAATAATTTGCGCTGAGTTTAAATCACCAGTTGTATTGTTTTGGCAGGTTCATACCATGTTGTGCAGGCCTGACATAATGAACATGTGATACAAGTCCTCTTGCTGTGGCGTCTAAGATTATACTTTTTTTTTTGCTTTGAAAAGTGTGCAAAAAATGCGCAAGCGGAAGCACGCTCCGTAGTATATTCGATGTACCTCTACGCATAATACACGTAGTATAGTCCTTCTGTAGCCCTCAGTACTGTAGCCCTGTGTAGTATATGTGCGGTATTCTATTCTCAGTCACGAAGATCAGAACAGCTATTCGCCTGAGTTAGTTGAAAACTGCGGAGAAGCTTATGCTACAGCTAACAGTTAAAGCGAAATTGTTGAATTTGTATTATTTTTATTTTTATTGGGTTTCATTTTTCTGTTATATGCACCGCACCGCGCTCCCTATAGGTACCCCTCTATCGCACGTGGTATTAACGACTTTTCAAGGCTGATTTGTAGGAACCGAAGGCATGTCCTGAAGACTGTGTAAGCTTGTAAGAGAAGTTCTTGACAGTGTTCAATAACAATTTGTACGATTCTCAAGCAAAGATTTGAATGAAGGGAAAAGGGAACAGAAGTGGGCTTATAACGAACTTATGTGATCTTGTCTTTCCAGCTTCTATGTACAGGTCCTTGTACAATGAAGGCCCCAGCGATGACGTATTAAAGACGGTTAAAAGAATGAAAGTACAGCCTTCAGCAAGAACCTTTTTTCTTTAATCTGCGCACAGACGTTTTTGTGGTAAAAACATATTTAGAAGGAAAGGAATTTAACGTTGCGTGGGGTTATTACTGCGACCCCGATTCATGGCCTGTGCGCATGTATTTGCAAGGGTGAAGGAACGGGCTAGTTGGTAAATTATCTTTGAAAGCGAAACAGCCCACTTCAAAACACAGACACAGAAAGTGCCAGCTTTCTGTGTTTGACACAGAAAGTGTCAAACAACACAGCGCTGTGTTGTTGTTCCCTTTCTGTGTCTGTGTTTTGAAGTGCACTGTTTTGCTTTGAGGCGCATGTATTTTCGGTTAGGGGAAAAGAGACCTTTGGAGGAACTTAAAATGCAGTAATGTATACCAGAATTCGTCCCACGGGTGGAACCGTTGGAAATTCTTAGGGAATTTTACTATTACAAAGCCTCACAAATTACCGATTGTCGAGTCTTAAAGTACCACATAGGTTGAAAAACACCAGCCGCTGCCCGTGTGGAAGCCACGTCTTTCGGATTAGTGACCGAGTGCAAAAGCTACTAAAGCTACCCCACCAGGTGACTACCGCTAATTGTACACAGGAAACGTCTTAGTGCCGGTACTAACGCAGTCAATAAACACTGCAAAAATATTGAAAATTCGAACTACCCTAACTCTTGAGCCTAAACAATTGAGCCTAAAACATTGCTGGTTGTCTTAATGATTATATGCCACTAAAATGTATTCATTGCTTTTAGGATTGAATAAAGGAGTTGGACGAACCGCAAAGTGATTTGCCTATGTCAACTGGAGAAACATTCAAATGACCCCCGAAAAGTACTTGCTGTAACATTCTAACGCAAGAGATCCACAAACACGATATTTGTGAGTATTAAAGTGGTGTTCAAAAGCTTTGCGTAGAGCTCATAATTTATACATAAATTTAAAGCAGTACGCTCGCAAACGATTAGGCGACACATCCCCGCGTACAAACATTTCCGATGACGTCATCAAGAATTGCAGTCATCAGCCATTTATTAGACGCTCCCAAGTGACGTAAGCGGGAAGGGGAATGTTGAAGTACTTTCTCGACTTTTTCTTTTCATTTTGTTGCGCTCCCAAACATTGACATTAACGTGAATGAAGGCATAATGTTATTAGCGTTTACTATAAGGGCTCGCCCGTATTCCTTTACTACGTCTTGTGATTAAATAAAGAATCACGCAGAAAACAACATTGCTGCCATGAGCCTAACTAAATGTCCATTGATAGCTCGTTCAAATCTCTATTTGCTGTACTTCTTAAAAGAAAGGTCATTTCTCACTACTACATCAAATACGTTTCGGACAGTCCCCACGTGGTTGAATTTCATTGAGTCTATAGAGAAGCAACTGGAAAACTTCGTTTTATCGAAGCTAAGGATCGCCGCTAGAAGACAACAATTCTCACCGAAATGCAAGATCCGTAAGGTTAACATGGCTCAGAGGCCTGAGTGGTGGGAAAACTCGAGTGCTGTCGTAGAGGACTTTCCCAATGATGGTGAATGGCGCCGCTAGCATGACCAATGTCTGAATGCAGTCTGCCCATACGACGCTTCGGAGCCCTCCCTTTAAATGAATAAGAAAAGGCTGTCAAACATGCGGCAACAGGTTATAAAGGGAAAGAAGGCTTTATCAACTGCTTCTTAAAATGACATTTTATATCTTTATGTGTACAGGAAATCTGTCCATACAATACCTACTGATGACGTTACACAAAACAAACAAGGTAATAAATCTCTTTTGGGTGGTTTTAATTAAAAAGTGGCTGATTGTATCAATTGGCATCATGATGTACCCCAAGATTAATTCGCTCCTTTGAGGTAAATGGCTGTGAGCGGTATGAAAAAAAGTTAAAGGCGAACTTGTTACACAGGATCACTGATGCTGCACTGGGAAGACTGAACATTTTGCTTCTTCATGTCGATGTGATCAGTCTTGCAGATATTGAATGTCATCACTGCCTGCTAAATGTCGTTAAGGTAAGAATAATTCCTAATTCGGTACCTTGTACAACTCTATTTAAAACATAAAAGAGTATGAACCATTTGAGTGGGCTTTCTCGCCCTGAACAATTGCATTGAGAGCGAATTGAGAAACTAAAGCATTTTTTTTTTTTGCACAGTTGCGGTTTCGGCAAAAACCCAGCTCGCGAATTGTCTGTAAGATCGAATGGCATCTCCTGCTTTATCGGTCATTTTATAGCTTAGTAAATCTCATACACCAGGATGCGTTTTCCTTGCCGCACCTCCACACAAATACTTACATCCTCCATTACTTAGTGCCTAGAAGTTTCTCGATGTCCAAATCACAGAATGCGCGAAGATGAACTGAGAGACGTCAGAATATTCTTTTATTTTGCTTGGAAGGCAAGTGACTTGATATCGAAGGCCTTCGACTGATATAAATTGCAGTTAATTCTGCTCCCCTTAGCTCCCCACAAAGGTCCACCTGAAAGGCATTCCTGCACATGGAGGCGACAAATTATTGCCTTTATATATTATTTTATTTTTATTTTTTTTGCTCTTCACCTCATTGAGCCTAAACTGTCTGGAAAAGATACCAGTCAGATCCGGTTTCTTGTGCCAATTTTGTTTGCTCCTTCAAGCCGTAGGTAGAGCAAATATTTTACTTTGTGAATCCCTGCTGTGTCGCATGTGCAAAATTTTATATGTGCAGACATGCAGCCAACACATGATTCAATTTGAATACCAGCCCGACATTCACGAAGAGGGAGGCGCTCCAGTAGATCGTAGATTAGGACGTCCGCGTTTGCATTCCCGCGCTCCTGCCTTGACTCCAATGTCGTTTGCACAATGTTTTCTTGCTTCCAAGGAGTCACTATTGTAACCAGGTCAAATGTGCATTCTGCCATACACAACGTAGTGGGTATTTGCCTTACCAGTGTCGTGTATGTTGTGCCCGCCAGGCCAATAGCGATGTTTGAGTAGAGCAGTGGGACAGAATACACTGGAAAGGTGGATTCGAATTTCATACAAATATTAGCGACATGGGTATTATAAAACTTCCAAGTTTCAAAAATACTCCATTATACGTGGCCCATTGTGATTTGAAGCACGATGAGAAAGCAGTAGTGAGAAGTCGCCCTTGTCAGCACCGCCGTGAACTGCCAGCGTACGCTGGACGCCATTGTCTACGAACCTCTATGGACTGAGGACTTTACCTAGTGATGCAATAAATGCGTTGATGCAACAATATGCCTATCTGGCTTTTCAATGTGTCAATGGCCGCCGTCCACCTTACCTTCGCCAACATCCTAGGATTAGCAATCGATTTCTACGAAGTTATTACTTGGAGTTTTAGAATTACTCTACATCAGACTTGCATTACGGGCCAATTAATTAATCTCATGAAAATATGCAGGAGACTTTAGCTCCGCACTTAAGTGTATGACGCCATAGTTTTAAAGGCCACCGTTCGCCTACGCTCCATGCGGATAATCGTTTTCATATATGCAGCTTTAAGCATAAACTGCGTTTAGGTCCTGTAGTCGGCGACCTTGAGATCACGTAGAGCCGAAATCGAAAGACGTCATCCGGACACCAAAACGACAACATTCGGGAACGGAAAAAGTTTAACCGAGCAGAGTTTGCTGCTCTGGCGCAGGACCGGCTTAGAAAGGCTGGGTGCGGCCCAAACAAATTTCAAAAATTATTGCTTCTAATTCCTTCTTTGTATTCGTCTTAATATTATTTATCTGGGTATGTTCAATATACCGAATTATAATTTGTCATTTCTAATAACTCCACGCAAAAGGCAGACGCATGGCACTAGACACTTCAACATCATCCGTCGGCTGTCAGGGCAGTTTAAAGAGAGTTGCTGAAGGATAAGAACACTCAAGGCTGAAAGGCGCTGCAGAAAACAGCGGCTTACACGCGGGTACCAAGAATGGCGGTGCCGTCCATTGCCCATGATTTTTTCATGCTTACATCTACTCTTGATTCAGAGAGGGTGAGCAATTTTACTTTTTAAATCATTTATTTAGGCCACTACTATCTCAAAATTCGCATTAGTGTAATATTATGAATCTATAGCATACAGCACACAGCGTGTAAAGTGCCATCTCAGGTAAAGGCCACCTTAACCAAACCATACGAACGTGCCTGTGCGGCCTGGAAGTCATGTATCTGGCTCGGCATCGCGGGGTCCTAGGTTGGATGCCCATCTCATCCTCTCATCTCAAAGGAGGCACCCGAGTGGCAGCTTCTGCTAGTTATGTCATCGAAAGTGTTCTGATGACGTCACACAACCGAAGAACCAATCAGCGCTAGGCCATGTCGCCTGACTTCTGTATATCCCTTTCCAGAGGCATGCACTGAATTTTCGCTCACAGTGCCGACGGCAGATTTCCTGCAGAACAACCGCTTGAACATCTGGGCACAATTTCCTAGAAGAGTGCAAACCATGCCATTTCTATTATTCTTGCACTCCTTTTCTATTTATGAATAAGTAAATAGAAGCTACAGAGCTAAGCCTTGAAATCGGTGTCTGCCCCCTGAGGAACAGGAGCTCCTGTCTGCTTGAGTCATCTGCTACGTGACCATGGTAATGTCATGTGTCATATCTGAAGAGATATTACAAAATACCATATTGGTTTTATTTTTCAGTTGTCGCTTTCAACTGTGAGAGCCTAAGCAGGGAGGCTATTGTATATTGGTTTTTCTATTCATTAGCTTTCAGTGAGTGATGTTGTACTGGACAAAGTGGTAGTAATTTGTAAATTTTATATAGGTATAACGTCTGAAAAACTATGGCTGTTTTTTTTTTTCGTGAGTTATTGCCGCGTGTACTGTCGCTTGTTCATGCAGCAATCATTCGCGGGAAGCTCTTCTGTGTGCTAAATTAAAACAGTGCAAGATCATAATAGGTTTTTCATTTTCAATCAGTGATCTTGAATGTTCTTTGAGCAGAGTAAACACATAGAGGACTAAAAAAATCGTTTTCATTATGTCTTTAATGGTACATTTAGAAGCATAAAGATCGTCTTTTCCTTTCCAGTCTGTTTGTTATGCGCTTTTGAGAGAAACGTCACCAAATCAATGATTCCTCGCATTGAAAATAGCACAGACACGAAAATACGTACTTGTTGAAATCCCGATAGCAGCGCTGTATATTCCCACAGCGCCTAGAATTTGCTGTAGAGAAAGAGAAAGTAAGGTTGAATAGGCGACTATAATTTAAAAGCAAACTTTTGAAAACGAAGGACAAGAGGGCTACACAGTCGCGTTTTCAGGAGGTAGCTATTGTATAATGGTGCTGCATAAGACACTATGCGATAAGAATGTGTCAGATATTAGAGGCATATGTTAAGCGATTGATATTAAGCGAACATCAACTACATGAACGCAAACGGGAAACCACAAACGGATCCTTAGACGGGAACCATTAACCCTCTCAGCTCATACCCTCAAGGATGTTTAAGAGTCCCCATTATCTTTAATGCCCCTCCGTTAGTCTATCAGTAAAGACGAATTAGTTATTTAGGCCGAGAGCGTAAATACCTTCATGTCGTAAAAAAATTCCCTTCGAACTCGGCGGTAATTGTTCGAAGCTTATCAGGCCAGCTCCGCCGCGAGTGTACAACTAAGAAAACAAGGTCGAGCTTTACAAACTCAGCTTGTACATTAGAAAACAACGATTCGTTTGATACCACCCGCACCTCTCCAGGACCCCTGGCTCGCCCACCATTACTCCCGAACGTTGCACTCATCACGCTTTCGAAGACCAAAAATCGTCTGTGCGAATCTCTCGCACAAGTAAGGATTCAGATCGAGAAACAGTTCTCTGCGCCATATATGGCTACTTCGTTTGACACCATTCAGAGCACTGTAGCTTGAGCGGTTACACCATAACTTTGCCACCAATGGTGTTTTTAAGTGGCGGCACAAACACCCACTCCCATGTGGAGAATGTGTAAGGCCGTTCGATAATAAGTAGGGGGACGGTGGGGTGACTGCTCCTGGTCCTACGGGACTGGTAGGTCACTGCCAATTCCGGCAGGGGCTAGCTTGCCCCCATATTTTTATCTGTTGTAGGCCGGCATTACACCCGCTACGTTTCGGTTGAGTAGGACGGCTGTTGCGACGCCTCGGCCACGTGTCATTGGGAAATCATGATGTCACAGAGGGGGAACCAAGGTGACGGAGTCCATTTTATGGGTCGTCACTTGGTAGCTAAAAAAATGTTTGCAATGTTGTAGCTATAGTCACGTGACTTTGCCACCGTATTAATCTCAGAGCGACGGAAAAACGGACGAGAAACCAGCAAATTAATGACTTTACGCAATTAAAATAAGGGGCTTGTCTTTTACAGAATTTTAACGCGACGCCTTTCGTATACTACGTTAGAAAAAAAGGTCCAGTGGCATTGAATTTTTCTAGCTTCGCGGCCGCGAAGGCATACGGAAATGCCCCCGGAACGCGATAAGACGGCACATACCGGCACCTTTTGAAACCAAATTTGAAGCTTCGAAAAGTTGTGGGCATGCCTTTAGCAGTTGGTAGTTGGCAGTTGACATAGCCAGGACCAGATTAGTTGCCGAGGTACGTGACGTCACAAGACTACAGAGCATAACCGAATTTGAAGGAGCTGTGCACCTGAGCGTCCCCTGTATTATACAAGAGTCAGATGCGAATCGAGTACACAGGTACTTCTGCGACTCCCGTTGAAAGTCTCGCAGCTTCAAAAAATGACGAGAATTTCTCTTTCGGCTAGCAGTGGGAAATGGCCCATCGCACTGATAATCACCGTGCATTTAAATGGCCGCCCGTACTGATTCTGATAGGAGTAACGTGGCAGATACGTCTGCACGTTATTTTCCTATAACATGCTACATGACTATGTTTCCCCCTTTGTCAACAACATTACGTAGACATAAATACTCATTTCTGAATATTTTACCGTTGATAAGAAGATTTTCAGTAATCGCATGCTTTTGGCAGTCAAAAATGTAGAATTCAACGGGACACACATAGTCTAACGATCAGCATATCCACACAACTCAGTCATCTTCCTGAGACGCGCTTGTGATTTGGCGAGGCTGCAACGATTAAACCGGAAGTAATGAAGAGTCTCTGTGTATTTCAATTCCAAACTCATGCAATCGTATACAAAAGTGAGCTTGCCCATACTGACTGCTTACTTCGAGTAGACCACACCAACTAGCCACATGACATTGCAGCCCTCTGACCGATAACTTGTTCAGCGACCTCGACATAGACCCCGGAAGACACCGTTCACTTCTCTTATACGCAATAAGACGACGAGTCACACTGGCTTCGGTGCCTAATGTGTCAAAGCTACTCAATCTATAAGAGACGCTAAAGGGCTCTTGAAATTCGGACCACCTGTGGTTCTTTAACGTGCACCGACATCGCACAGCACAAGGGCTACCTGTTTTTGCATCCACCGAAAAGCAGGGCGCCCGTGTGCACGTTAAAGAACAGCAGGTGGTCTGTACGCGTTAAATCAGTGCACGTTAAAGAACAGCAGGTGGTCCGAATTTCCGGAGCCCTTCACTACGGCGTCTCGTATTGCCTGAGTCGCTTTGATATCTTCATCGAAAAGCGGCCGCCGCTGCCGGAATTCTATTCCGCTTCCTTAGACACAGCGGTCGAGTGCCTCAATCACCGAACCACAGCGGCGAGGCAATAAGAATCAATTTTATCACGGTTTTTTCAGATGCAGAGACATTTGGGGTGTCAATTAGAAAGTGGGGACCGGTAGTAGTCAAACCGGGAACAGAGACGAGGTACCTGCGTTGCATGTGTTGACTGAGCGGCAATATTGCAGCGTCAACGTCCAGTAAAAGTTCATTTGAAATTCAACGTGTGTCTTGCATTCTCTCCTGCGGGGGCTGCGTATAAAAAACCGTTCTAAAGATCACGTTCTCAGTTCATCTTGCATATTATAGTTGAAGATAGGAGAGTATCAAATATATATATAAAACAAAAACGGCATCAAAAGCTAGATTTAAGAACGATTTCCAATACTATTGTGCGAAACAGTTTACAAACAAGGCAATATATATGACGGGAAGTTTTACCTTTTTTAATTATTTTGTGATATTCTGTTTGAGACAAATTACCAACGGCATGCAGTAAGCTTGACAAATCTGCTTTGTAACTGAACTTTCTTGTCTTTACAATTTCGACCCACACTTTGCACTTTGCAGTTTGCACTTTGAATACTTCAGTAGCATAGAATTGATAAAAAAAAACGACGTTCTTACACTCAGCAAGAAGTAGATGAGGCAGGCCGCAATCCCAACCTTGTTGTCGAAGCGCATACGAAGGTACTGAAAATTGGAGAAAGGAGATACAGACTCACATCATCGTATATGTTAAATTGTTCATTCATGCCTTACACAGCTAAAGTCCACTAAAGTAGTGTGCGCTAGCAATCTGCATAGTTAAATATCCTGATCTTCCTAGAAAAATCTTCGTAAATAAATAAAATGTGACAGGCCTAGCACTGATTTCCGCTCTTCGTAATACAATTTTATACAATAAGAGTTATTAATTGACTTCCATTATTTTTATTTTCCACGCTGTTTCACTACCATAACCCTCAACTCTTTACGCAAATACATAGAAATTGTAGCAGTTGTTCCTAACTGTAGCGTATATGGCGCGGTGTCGACACTGCCCACGGAACGCATTCGTTTTCGACTCTAATTCAAAGAAAAGCTGGTTACGAGGCTATCACTGCAACACTCGAGCTCTATAACTAGGTTCAAGCCATGCCTAAACCTGTACAATTTCTTTTCTTTATAGTAGCACGAAAATTAGCGAAAATGTTTTACGATTCACCAGGTACTATTGCTTGATAGTTCTCGTAAGCAGCAGATATACTTCGATTTTATACTTCGTCCTCACCGAGTGGCACCACGCTTTAACCATCGTCCACGTTGAGCTCTGCGATAATGCGTTTTGTCAGTGCCCGTGACGCAGCACAGACTAATGTATTTAAGTTAGAGTTATATTCCTAGAAAAGGCAGAGCTTTATTTCTTTCTTCGACCCCTAAGATAATGTGCGCTAAATATCCCAAGCCCCTGAGCGGCTTACCTCAAAGATAGACGTTGCCTGCAATTCGTACAGCAGCGGGACCACCACGCCAGAAGTGACCACAATAACAACCGGGCACAACGCAAGTACCCAGACCACGTGGAAGCCGTAGGCGTAGTGATGCCCCACAAAGCCCACGATGGACATACCATTGGCAAGGGAGGCTAGAACGGATAAAGTGAGAGCGCTGGCCGGAAGGCTTCGGCTGCCGAGAAACGCCTCCAGGAGTGCTTTAGAATCACTGTTGGGATCACCACTGGGCACCTGCTTCGCCTAAAATGATGAATGCGACGCAATGGTAAAATTATTCTTGAAATAGACATATATGCTTAATAAAATTAGGCAGACTACGTCTTACATAATCTGCTAAATTTGCTATGGTTCGACGTAAGGGCAGCGTGTTCTCAAAGTAAGAGCAAACAACGCTTTTAAGGCGAGAGCCTTTATTTGCTCATCGTTGCCGTTAGAAAAATCGTCACGCTTTTGCGACGCTCTGATTGGCGGAGGTGGGGATGACGTCATAGAGGTATCGCCCAATCACAGGGAACTATTGTTTGACAGGCGCTGTCAACTCGTGCCTCTTATTTCACATGAGAGGATGATATCAAAATCAGCCTGTCAAGACCCTTGAATTCACGTTATCCCCAGGCCACGCAGACACGCTCATACGGCTTGGTTAAAGCGGGGCTTTATATGCTGGCTAGTAGCTTACGCTATCTATTCATACCAATTCAGGCGTCCGTGTGGAGCCTTTCATTTGACGTTTCCTCGAACGCCGCACCACACAGCCTGCAGATGCAGTAACACCACGAATCAGCGAAGTTTCATACAAAGGCTTTCGCCTTATCGCACTTTAGCGGTCCGAAGTGCCACACTTTTTTTTTCTTATCACCAAGAAGAATTAATGTGTATACACTTTCTCCTTTTCACCTATTTTTTTTTTCTCACAATATTTTGTGGTTCTTAATTTCAAGGGTGAGTAGGTAATTAAAGGCGAGGGCTAAACACTTTTTTTTTTCAATAGAGTCCTATGCACCGCTGTGCATTTGGCCCCGCCGCTAAGTGTAGTATATGTCACATAAACAGCAATATGACACATGATTTTAAGATAACATAACTGCAAGCAAAATTTTTATGTGCGCTTTAAACTGTGCAGTATAATAACAAAGACGTCTCCATCCATTTCAAGGAGCGTTTTCAACAAAGTACTTGAATTAGGATTGAAGAAACACCAATACTGTTAACGCTTTTCTAAATAAGTGTTCACTTGTATAGTCATTTTTCAGACGTTTTGCCGGTGTCTTCAACTTTATAAAGTCAATTAAGTGTTCACGATGGCTTTAAATAGCACGTGAATGCTATACCAACAATAACCACTGAGAAATGCTGAACTAGTAGCACGTGGCATATATCATTGAAGTGGGCTGAAGTGATTACGTTTTTAACGAACTAGTAATAATTTTGCGCAGACAGCCACTTTTGAACGAAACATTTTGGGTTCCTTCCTTGTAACGCGCTGACATCACACAACACACGGCCGCAGTTGAAAGCTTAGCGTTTATAGAAATTCGACATGCTACAATAGATATGCTCTCCCCTCCCCCCGCTACCTGCAGCCTTAGCACAAATAGGCAAGCGCCAATACCACTTAGCCATCAGTCAAAAAAATTAGAAAATGATTACATTGTTTAAAACAATAGCGCAGAGCTCAGTGACGCACCTGTTTACGTCGGTGATCAAAAGAAACGTACAGGCCCACCAGGTATCCCAGAAGAGTGAGAATACCGAAGACGATGCTGTCGGCGAAATCAAGGCTCTTGGATGAAGACATATCCTCTCCGCGGTTTTGCTACGACTCCTCTCCAGGTGACTGTATTTCGCGGTGATCACTCCTGTAAGTTCACTTAGCATAAATTTTAGGTTTCCCGTTTAACCCCATTAACTACTTCAAAATTTATGGCGAGTAGGTCCCCCTTTCAGGAAATTGGGATACAAATTTAACGGCTGGCTTATCGAAGTAGATCTCTTGCTAAGGAGAAATGCAGTTTAATGTGAAATTATGATGAAGGTTCGGATGGATTGACTACAAAACTTATAATAAGAGAGTAATTACTGATTGACACCCACCCAAGTTCAGCCGTACGGCTACAAAGGAGAGCTATACAATTTTCCCTAAAGTATTCCCTTAAAATATTTGATCAATACTGCAAAACTTATCTTCCTCGGAAGAACTTCGTACTTACATTCTGTGATAAGTCATTTTGTCCTCGGTCTGTCTGTCATTAGAGTTTGGGCTCTGTACGTTTTACTCCACCGAAGTCAGCGTTTCCCGGGTACGAGCATCATTCCTTTGCTGACGTCTGTTGTGACACTTTGAGCCCCTATGCGCTAGCTAACTGCCCCTTTTTACTGAACTAGTCTCATGTTCGTCGCGAGGCAGGCTTATCGCTAAAGCAGCTGCGCCATTAGAGGAAGGAAATTATAAACATGCATTTTGTTCGTCGCCTAGCGGCTGACGTTACACCTCCGCGCTTCTGTAGCGAAACTGCTTCCAGGTGCGTTTGCCAGCCAGTTACGTCGATGGCGGCGGCTTTGGGCCGAGTTGTTTTGGCATCTGGATCTCTCTGCCATGACGTTACCATGGATATGCAGTTAACAGGCTTCTTTTCGCTCATCAACTCGTGCGCTGAAAATAGTGGGAAGTATTCATTGCAGAGACATTGGCTATGAAAACTAAAATGGTTTCCGGAAGTGGTTTTCTCTCTTCAGGTGAGTAGCGCTGCTTAAGACTAAGCGCGTTGTTCGTATAGCAGGTCGTTGATTCGCTTGTTGCAAACAACCCCATTCCCAGTGTTAAGGACGGCCTTCCCATCCAACCGTTGCTTGTACTGAACGCTAGTTTTCAAAGTAAATCAGTGATTCATAAATATAAAGGCCGCTAAGCGGTTTTTGACTACGTTACAGTGGCGCAATATGCAGAGGCCTTCGCCCTGCGGTGGGTATAGTCCGGCTGATGGTGATGATGCAGACAGGGGTGGTACTTGTCGCATATGCTAGGAGGATAACAGCTGTCACACCGGAAATGATAACAACCGAAAATAACAGCTGTCACCTAGATAATTTCTACGGCAGTATATAAAGGCTCCATCCCATTTTATATACATCGCTGCGTGATGAAAATTTTAGCAAATGGGCTGGCGGTGCAATACCTTTTCGCCGATAGCATCACTGGAAATAAGACGGTGATTCTCAGAAACCAAAATGGGAGACCTTCCTACGCAGGAGAGTACGTTACCTGCTATAGGATCTATTTCGATTCACTTATTCATCGCCCATTTCTTTTTCTTGCATATTGCTAGCGTGCTGAAGCCATGCCATCGAAAGTGGAGGTGAGCGTAATAGTAGGGAGTACACTTATCCATATTTCTACGGTCTCATGATCCTATTCAGAAAGCGCAAAAACTAATCACTCTTATATTATCATCGCTACACCTTAAAATGTCCTTTCGTAATTATTCCTTGAAAGGACGGGTGAGCCCACTTACCAGAATGTTGCTAAGACCTATTGGTATATTGTGAGCGGAAGCAACAATTTCCACTTTGTTGTGCACTACAGATGAGGGCTTCGGACATGTGTAACCATGGCTTCGCGACACGCGATACGTGGCTTCGCCATTCGTCAGTGAAGACTTTAAGGCCGACTGCTTACACTCCTCTCATGATGAACACTGTCAATGACGAGTCACGCACAACATGAATGCCAACAAAAAGTAGAAACCTGAGCAGCTGTCGCCTTCAATCACTTGCGGACGCGATATTCGGAGGTATTTTGTTCGGAGTGCGTGATTGTTTTGTTTTTGTTGTCGTAAGTTCTAACCAATTATTTTCAATGAGAACAGTATTATTTCACATGGATTAACACCGCCAAACTACCCCATGCATTCATTGGTTTTATTGCCTGGTGGCTCCGTTCGTATGCGCCTGAGCCTATTGGTGAGATTAATGAAAACCGTGCAGAGGGGGGGGGGGGGGGGGGGGGGGGGGTTGCTGACTAGCCTTCAAGAAGCGCGCAAAGAACCATGTCGTTTTATGCATTGCATTTGCATCGCTGGCATAATCTATCACTGCTTAAAGAGTTGTTGTTGTTGTTGTTTTTTCGAAAATACATGGTTCGAGCGCTGTTACACGAATGTTTTCTAGCCATCGAGGAAGACGAGCAACTCCGTCGTATGTGCAAGACCACGCTAGCCGTCAGTATTTAACTACGGTCATTATAGTAGGGTAAAATGTGCTTTCCCTCCAGTCTTGCATCCGAGCAGTTCTCGCACCTATTCATTTCAATTCAACTTCTGAAATCACTGTCAAGTTATAGAGCCTCAAGGAGTGGAATCAGGCATATTTTAATTGCTACTGTAGAAACTAACTTCAAGCGCAACTGTAACTGAAAATTACCACCAAGGATGCGCAACCTGGCAGCAACGAAAGCTAAAGGTATCTCTAAGTCATTAGCTGGTCTATAAATATTATTTGTAAATTATTGTGTCCCTTAACTGTGGAAGGCCTGCACTTATTTTCATAATTTTTTATAAATGTCGTTTCCGCAAGGACACTTTAAATTGGGGCGTTTTCAGGAATCACATCTGTACAGCTCAAATGAGTTTTGCATGAGTTGTGGGGCTCACCCTGTCTCTTTACAGAATACGGTTACTTACAACATACAGTGGTTATATTTGACTAGATACTCGTGGATGATCAACATCCCCTACTAGGGAAAACACAGGTGTCGCACTTTAACCGAACGCAATGTATAGGGTACATCTCAGATATGACTTCTCGTCACTCTATATTTTTAGAAATGCTGCAGAAATTAACGTGAAAAATATGAACAATTACCGATCACCTAAAACACAACGAAAAGTTAAGTACCTAAATATCGTTAAGTGACTTCACAACACAACACCGACGAGAAGGCAAGGCCGGAAGGTGTTGGAAGGAAACCTCCAAGGTGTTGGAGGTTTCCTTCGCAACTAAAAGTCTAGGTCGATACATACTTATAACCGTAGTTCTCCATATAGAAAGTCACAGTAGCTCTCTTTTCGGCATTGAGAATCCCGGGAGATGTTACCGCATTCACAGCAATAGAAACAGATTGAGCGACGGTGGTCATTTGTTACGCGAACGGTAGGATTCCACAGCACGACGCGGTGAAATATATTTTGGCAGGTGTGGGATTGTTTTCATGGCGGCAATGCGTGCTGTTTATGATTTTCTCAACGGGGAAGATTCACCTACGTAACGTAACGAGAAAAGTAAACCACTTATTTTACATCCGTTTTTCAGTGCTAAGAGACACAAACCAGACTAACTATTACAAGTAATCATTTCCGTAAAAGGCTTATGGACAACAACCTGTTTCAACTAACTTAAATAATTTTGAGCTTCTCGATCTTCCACCGCGTGTATCATAAACCTTAACAAGATGAAATTCAATGCCTAATTCGTTTTATGTCAAATATCCTAATAGTTGTTGCCGTATAATTATCTCTTTCCTTGTATTGAACAATCTATAGTGGTGTCAGAGAGTGGTGCCATGTCACGTTTTGTTCAAAATGGCTGTCGTCGGCACTCTTCTTCGTGGAACACCCCACGAATAACGTCCCTCAAGTTCTGCCTGCTCGGAGACTTCCTATACGTTGCATAACAGGAACTGGCAGGGCGGTTATGTTGGTGGACTCGGACTTCGAGAATATATCCTATAGTTGCCACTTCCTAAAGTAATTCTTCAAATATTTATGGAGGGTTCCGGACGTGGCCAGCAAGCTGTTGCTTCTAGACTATTTGCATAAACAGCCTTACTTCATTTATGCTGCGACATTTCAAGGGTCAGGGTACCTAAGCAGAATTTTCATTGGTTCAGTTTAAACTGTGAAGGACGCTGGGCTGTTAAACGCGCCCGCGCCAAAGTAGCGCCACCTTCTCCTAGCACACAATACTCGGGAACGTCTTCCCTAACTGTCGCTGAATTGTTTTCAGGACCGTTCGGCCGGGCTCCTGGTTTAAATACCAGAATCTTGCATATCCATTTATGGAAGAGAAGACTTTGCGTAGTTTCTTGGTATTGTCCAAGTTGCTGAAAATGGCCGCACGGTCTAAATTATTTAAGCACTTCCCTGGGTCCGCCCCAAAAGAACCGTTAGTTTTATGGTGTACCCACGGCTGCATGACAATTTCAGCACTGGGTGCAGAATATTTGGTCATGAATGTATATGTGGCTTCCTGTTTAAACCAAGAGCATTTAAATACAAGCTCGTACTCCAAAAGGAATTCTAGAAGACGACAACTGTTCAGAGCTTGGCTGTCTCCTTGGCCACATTCAAAGCCAGAGTCTGTCCCTGGAGCGCATTAAGCCTCGACTAGGTACTTAATATTGGTGCCAGCAGTTCGATATTCAGTAAATCATGAAAAACATTGTGAATCAAATGTTTCATTTGGCTGCCTTCAGCATTGCTTCAGCCCTCACAGAAACGTAGGATTCAATGGCAGAGACAGCAACAAAGGTATCGATGGTTCTCGTTGAACAGAATACCTGCTCCTTCGAGCTGCATTTTATTTAGGCAGCTAAACAAACATGATGATAAAGACAACGCAGGCTTCTACAACAATCTGCATGAATAAATCAGTGAAGCATGCCTGCTGGTAATGTGAAAACTATTGTTATCTATGCAATGACTGTCATGTCAAACTGTGTATAGCTTTATTCTGCCATTTGCTCTTCCTCCTATTTCTTTCTGAGAAAACATTATTAAATGAAATAAAAAACCTCATCTCATCCTGCGCAGGAAGAGAAGTGGCAAACCCTCATCCCGATGGTGTTGAGCTTGAACAAGCAGTGCAAAGCTACGTCGCAATATTCTTTCAGGCTTCATTTAGTCTTGCGGCGTGTGTACAGACGATCCTTAAAGGTAGATAGCCCCATCTGTGCGCGTGAAACAAATAGAAGCACGTCTGAGGTAAAAAAAAAATATTTCATTTTTATTTTTTGCCGAGCTCCACTTCGATGGCGCATTTCTTGAAAGGTACGCAACTTTTGCCGTCGTGCTGTCGGTAGAACCCCACTTTGCACCAACATTTCTTCACGCATTTCTTCTTGCATGGAGGTCTTCTAGGGAAAAGGAAATCATCGCACCTCTTTTCTCCGCAGTAAAGATCTGGGCTTCCACAGCCAAAAATTTCTCTCGGTCCACAGGTGTTGAGTACTGAATTGTAGAAAAAAACAAGACAATGAGGCAGTTTTCAAGGGGTGTTGTAAATCACACAACTCAGGATCAGTTTTTTGCCGCGTTACGCGCGCCATTTATTCGGTTCTGACGTGCATTACAATGCTTTTCTCGTTATTACTAAATATTTCAATGACTAACATGCATAACATGATAGTACAGGACTCTGTAAGCTTTCACTATGCGTGCCTATCGTTTCTTGCGTTCGAAACGCTCGGAAGTGCATCTTTGCGAGGCCTCCACAGCGCTATACACAAACGCACTTAGAAGCCGACACCAGTACCTCCAATCTCATTCGAAAGTGCGTGCCGACAAATACGTAGTGCAAGCCGTGCGTCGCCTCCGCGAAGACATTTGGTGCGCCGTCCCTAAAGTTCGCAATGAAAACGTATAGGGTTTCTCCATACGCGCGCCCTGTCTTAGGGTGGAGACAACCGCGTCGTCTTCTACAGGAGTTGGACCCACTCTTCTCATCTATAGGAGTGTGTATTGGGATTGAATGCGCTCCCTGGAAAGTGAGCTGCATGCTCTGATCACGAAGTGTCAGATATCAATATGAAGAGAAGACGCATGACGCAAACGATAAAATCTCATACTTTTACGAACTCAAAGTCCTCCTTGGGTGCCGATGTTATGCAATTATTTCGGGAATACGCGACCAAGCAATGCTATAGGGGGGTATTTCGCATGTATCTGCGACACTCAATATTATAACACGCATTTTGCAAAACCTGTTCATCTAAAGTGGGCGTTTTATGGTGTCTTCAATATATAGTAATAACTGTGGTTATTAAGGACTCGCTAACGCAAAACACCTCACCTGCGCCTTGAAGAAAGCATTAGAGAATGAGAGGAAAAGGAAGACAGGAGTGCTCTAGTTAAGGGCTTTGGAATGATTTCGACCACGTGGGGATATTTAGCGTGCGCTGACATCGCACAGCTCACAGATGAATTCGAAGTTTTGCCTTCAACAACATTGCCACTGCAGTTCGGCTCAAATCCGGGTATTCCTGTTCAGTAGTGACCGTGGCGGCAAGGCTTTAAAAAGCACTTTCTTAACCAGCGAAAGAAATGTTTTCTGGCACCGCAACTACTAATGTTGACATTAAAACTCCCAATAAAACGAACTTCCTTTGGAGCTTACTTTGGTAAAACGTTCGCGTCGCATTAACTTGATATTTATTTTCTATTAGAACAAAGAGCATAAAACTTCATAAAAAATTTGATGTGACGCTGAAAGGCATGTTAAAATTTGAAAAATGTGGCTCTCCTTACGGCAGTACTGCGTTCGGCGCAGATAGCAGAGCAGTTATGTGCTTCTTTCCTTCGACGATTTCGGTAATAAAATAAGGCGCAAATTAAATAAAAAATGCATATTTATAACTTACTGAGCCAGTCAAAAGTATCGAGAGCTTGCAGCTGCTTGAAGGTATATGAAACGAAATTTAGGATAAAGAAGTATGCGCACTACACGCAGTCCGCAAGGCGCCAGTATTCTAAGACATCGACGTCAGTGAAATTCACTGCAAAAGTCATCAGTATTGAAAAATATGCAGCAACTTACGTTGCACTGAAATAGTATTGGCACAACGTTTCGATGTTATTGGCAATGTGGCAGCTTTCGGTCATCCGTGCAGCTGTTGTTTATTTATGAGCAGCGGTCCCCAAAATGGACTTGTACGTAAAATAAGAAGTAATATTAGGAGCCGAGTAATCACTGTAGAGATAACTAAATTGGCCACTCTGACATTTCGTTTGCTTTAAACAAGGCCGTGGCTCACTTCAGCGATTTTGAAGTGTTTAACTTTTATGATGTTTCATTTTGAGCCTTTTGGAGGCGAATATACTCAGAAATCGACATCGAAGTAAGTCGTAAACACAAATGAACCCAGCATGTGGACAGTATATCAACCTTGCATACGAAATCAATTAAAAGGCATTATGAGCAAAATAAAACTTTATTGTGACGTTTCTCGACCGAACGAGCTCTATACTTTGCCGCATGAGATTTTAGCCAGTAAAATTATCCCTCAATTGCCTAAGCCATCAACATAGCTAATGTGTGTGGAGCCCAAGATTACAATAAACACAATATCGGTAGGTATCGTCAACCCGTGTTTCAGTCCCCAGATGATTCAGTGCATATTTATTCTCCGCACCACTGTCCAAGCAAATTCTGCACCACTCTTGGGCCTCTTTTTTTAGAGGAAGTGCCAATTGTCTGCTCTTCATCCGCGGCCCTAGGTTAGAGCTGCTCTTGAAGGTCTGCGTTAGTTAAACCTGTTAACCCAGGGCACAGGGTAAATATTTATGTCGCTGTCACCTTGCTCACCAAGCTTTGCACAAATCAGGACTCAATAAATACGAATCAAGTCTTTACGTAGTGGAACAAATGTGAATTATTTCGAACTGATAGCAGTTGATATCCGCTTTAGTGCTAGTCTTTCCTTTGCTACTCTATGTACCTGTTTAATAGATCATGCTCTAGATTAGCCGAAAGACGCGTCCACTGGCTCATTTCAGTGGCAGCCAGTACGTAACACTGATGCTAGGTGACCATGTCTTCTTTTCGAAGCTTTATTCAGCCCCTTCATTGGCAGTAAGTTTAAGTACGAAAATTAAACAAGAAACAAGTAATCGCTCGCTCATATGCCTGGCCTGAATGGGGTGCCAAACATTTCCCGACTGTGTTCGGCTCTCTAACAGACTCGGCTAACGCTGCTTTGAATTCCGCATAGATCGAAAACTGGAAGCGCATTTAGTGTCCACGGCAGCCAGTAGCCACGATGCGATCTCTCAGCTGCTTCCGATACCTCATTAAAAGAATGCTTTTGCAAACTATTTGCGGATTGACAAAGGCTTATCGAGAGCTTCATGAGTACATGAGTAGATTTTGCAGTGGTCCTTACACATTTTTCTCTGTCACCGATATTTAGGAAGCAGCCCATGTAGATAGCGTATCTAGTCTACAGTGATCGAACAAATGGGATAGCAGTCATTTATCAGATAACCTCTTTCTGAGGTTATAAAATGCGCTTCATTTATGTAAATATTTTGAGGAACAGCACAGGCAATATCTGCAGCTAAGAAGCAAGATGAAAGCTATCAAACTTTTGAGAAACTTCGACAACTAAGCGCCTGTAAACCGTCTTCCCTGAAGTAACAGCTGTTATTGCACACACAAAATCGCAGAGGTCAATCTGTCGATCCACAGGTTTTCAACTCTATAAACGTTGGCGCTGCGCCAATGGTAACGCAATGGTAAATAAATTATTTAATTAACTCGTCTTACGTACTCATTATACAGGGGACCACAGCAGCGAAGAAAACCAAGGAAATCAGGATACGACAAATGAAATATGACTTTTTCATCATAGGAGAGATCCAGGTCCGTCCGTTCCTTGTCTAGTTATTTCACACGATCTGCATGGCCTAACTCTGGAGCTTTAGTATTCGACTAACGTTTTCTTGCTCTTTACGACAGTTCCTTTCAAACTGAATTCTTTTTCTTTGCCCCTGTAAGTCCCTGAAGTTTAGACCACGTCAAGGTATCTTGAATGACAATCAATAGTATGAGCGGCACCCTTTGTTCTATACCCCGTACAAATTTAGGTCTTCCAACTAAATTGTTTTATAAGCAAGTTGATCGGAAAATGCTAAATAGAAGATTTAACTCAAGAAGGCTTTTCATATTAATAATGGGGACTCTCACCCAAATAACCTGAAATATATTGCTTGATAAGATAGATAATTAGCCAGTGACTGAAAATAAAGTAAAAAGGTTTCTTATTTTCTGGTCAACAATAGGATATAAAACCCTCCTCACACTCACATAGCAAGTCCACGTGAAAGTACGCGTAGAAAAAGACTGTTCACATGCCGCCTATGAACTTGCATTTTCGCATCTAATGTCCTACTAACAGAAGTGGGGAGACGGCCCTGTTTCCTTGGGTATTTGTGTGATGCCTGGCCTATCGTTTTAGACATTCACTAGCACCAACCTCTGCCCTAGCGTCCGACGTAATATGTTTCGTACCACAGCGACTGTCACATGAATTATGGCCTAAAGATGAGGGTGTAAACTATACGATAACCTTCTTAAACTATATCTTTGACATAAAAGCTGCCACAACCGGGGCCCTGATGAGGATAATGATAAATGAAAGAGGTGAAGACGTAATATAATTTATTTTCTAGGGTAGTGATGCGGTTGGTATGGCGACAAATAGAAAGAGTACGAACAATCGCGTGCATAATGCAAAGTGGAAGAGGGTGTGAGTTTCCCTTAGCTCTGGCGTATTTTGAGCAGTCATGTAATTACGTGATACGAATCGAAGCCGTTACATCGGCATGAATGCTTTCAGTGTCCTTTCTATTAACATGGTATTAGTCTGTAGTATAGCAGCGTCTAGTAGCGAAAATGCATTTTCAACAAGTGTGTACTAGCCAGTTCATGCTATTGCCAAGGAGTGTGGACTTCTGCTGACAAAACAAATGCGCACTGTGTAATGACCACGCTCTATTCTTTTAAATGCCAATTTTAATAGCCAAACTTGTTGAATCAGCTCCTTTCTAGTGCTCTCATTACTATCCTCACCCGCTAGATTTCCTGCCTGTTTCAATTACGGTTATTTAGCCACTGCCATCTGAATTCTCAGCTTACCAATGGCTAGATAGATAGAATGCTGGCAGCTTCCTCTACGTTGAGTGTTGTAGCCTAAGTCAGAAAATGCAGCGCTACCACTCTAAAGAGCACATCGCAACTGAGTAATGAAGGTGTCTGCCCTGCTTTCATTAAAGCGTATGAAGCGTTGGGCTTTGAGCATACATATGTTCACATAGGTTACTCTTCCACAGAGTCTATGCAAGGTTCAAGTTGTAGAGAACGAACAGTGCAAATGGTTCATTACGATTATTCTTCTTGCCAGTAAGGGTGTACAAGTAATGTAATACTTACAGAATTTACTGCCTTCGTTCGCTTCATGTTGTAAATTCGAGAACAGGAAATATACAAATTTCAATTCCAATATCTGTGCTTGTTGCGTTTAGTCAATATGTCAATATTGTAGCTTTTATAGCTAAAAGAGATACCTGCGTACTAATTTATAAACATTCGCAACTTTTATACCTGAAAACGTAATTCATGTTTATGGATTGCCAATCGTTTTTTTAATACCTTCTCAGCGACGACGACGAACTAAGGAAAACGATGGCCCAAAAAATATCCTAGGCCGTAAGAACTACGAGGTTGACGCAATCGCCTACCTCCAGGTTATTTGCATAAGGCATGGTGGCCGGGCATTGTTTGCAAATGTTAGCGGCGCTACTGCTGAGAGCGTTGAATCATTTGCGCAGTAGAGCAGTTCCAGCCTGTTAACATCCACATTCCCGTATTCCATTTCATATCGCGTGACCTCTTTCTGACAAAAACATTTGGATACTTCTATGCGAGCACCATAGTTTGTTAGTGCCTTTTTCTTCCAAATTTCTCATGGTGTTTGTTGTTTTACCAGGCTGCTTGATACTCGGGCGTCTACCTAGTGGCTGGCGACAAAGGTTTTGGGCTCTAAACTCCACAGGTGAGTTTGGCAAGCGGAGCGAAAGAGTGGTCCCTGCAGTCCACTTTAGCACACCGCGAGAACACTCTCTTTTTCGTCTCAGTCATCAGGAATTCATAGACTACAAGAAGAAAAGACGACATGGAAGTAGTATGCCTATCGCTATGGCATTGAGAAATGTGGCGTCGAAGCACCCCGAGGTCGGCCAGGTGTACTTTCTGCAAAATTGTTGGGAGCTACTACAGGCATTGTGCTCCCTCCTTAGACAGCTGCCACGTTTGCGGAAAAAAACATCTATTCCGCGCTCAGTTAAAGCCACTGAAGACATCGGGTAGTTTTGCTTAGGAGGTCGAAGGCAAACCGCTTCCCTTCAAGTTACTTTGCTTTCAGCTCTATGCCCTCTTTGTCACACGTTTCTGTTTTGTTTTTTTTTGTTTTTTGCCTAGCCTCCTTAACGCTACTGACATGTGGAAATATTCACAGAATCGGAATACGATTGTGGGAAGAAAATTAGTATGTTTATTTATTTAGCATATACTGTCAATCCCTACTATGGATTGTTACAGGAGTGGCTTCATATACAAAAGGTATACAAGTGTACATTCAGACAAGCTGAAACAGTATACCATCGAGTCAAGCAGGAACTGTACAATCCGGTATACAATGAAAAGAGTTGCAAAACATTTGTTGTTGGCATGTTCATCAAAGACAGTATCCAGTACCCTTAGGAACAGATGAACCGCATTTGGTGTCATCATATTTTACAGAATATACCACATTTCATTTATTCAAGCTAGCCTTTCTGAGGCCATATAGAGACAGTCGTTCTAGAACCGAGTCTAATCTAATAATATAAAAATCAAGAGTATACCCTGTATGCAATGAAAACAAATTTGCATATAATCAAGAAACGTAAATACAAAACCACGAGGAAGATCTCCAAGAAGACATCAACTTTGCCTTGTTGGCAGCAGCGACTCCCTAGCGTGCTTAACAAAACTTTCTAGCGTATCCTGAGATTTTAGAAAGCTGGCCAGCGTTTTCTATCCAGGCACAGCCCGAGGGAAAAAAGAATAATATTATACATTGTTGGTGCAAGAGTACTCTTTGAGCGTGTAGTCATGCTTGTGTCGGGTTGCTCTAGAACAGCTGAAGTTGACATAAGTGACAGGATTTATTTTCAGCACATAATTAACTAGTGGATATAAGAATTTGACTCTATACATGGTTGCGCGGCTTGATAGTGGGGTAAGGCCTGCGCGTGAAAGCAGCACCGTGGGAGAGTCGGTGAGCCGATACTTGTAGATAAAGCGAACCGCTTTCCATTGCACCGACTCGAACATGATTATATCTTTCTGTAAAAACGGATACCGCACGATAATTAGCATATTCTAGAATTGGACGGATGAGAGCGTTGTATGCGAGCAGTTTGGTTTCTTGGGTGCACTAACATAGGACGCGTTTTAGAAATAGCCTCTTCATTGCTTTTTTGATGATATGCTGCACATGAGCCTTTGAACTGAGGTCTTGTATAATCGTTACACCCAGGTACTTATTTTCGGTTACAGTGTCAAGAACGACATTGCTACAGCCATAGGAGAAGCTAAGCTTCGACTTTTTTTGTGCGTGTTACTGATCTGGAGACAGATATTTTTTTTTAAGCTGATAGGCATTTGCCAACTATTGCACCACCGCACGACGTTGTTGAGAACCATGTTCAGCTTTGCATGGTCTTCAGGAGTGTTTATTTGCTGATAAAGCCCGCAGTCGTCGGCGAACAATCCAATGTTGATATCCACGTGGTGCGCTATGTCATTTATCAAAAGAATAAATAAGGGTGGTACCAGCAGAGAACCTTGAAGAACGCCACATTCAATGAAACGGTATCAGAAACGTGTACTGCAGAAACAGCCGGCGTTCGGACCAGTAGTCGACTATCTATATGACGACGGGCTCATCCACAAGTGCACTGTTAAAGAGCAATTTAGCGTGTGATCACTCAGTCGAAAGACTCGGAATAATCGAAAAATATTACATCTATTTGACTTTAGTTGTTGATTCCCTGTGCGAGGTCATGAAAGAGTTCGACAAATTGGGAAATAGTAGACAGACCACCTGTGTACCCGTGCTGCTTGGGATGGATCATGTTATTGGCTTCGGCATGCTCTTTAGGAAACTTTAGGATGATATGATCTAACTTTCTGGAACAAGAGCATGTGAGAGAGATTGACCGGTAATTGCAGCGGGATTTTACATCCCTTGATTTGTGAATGGGGACTACTTTCATTGCTTTCCATTCAGTTATTAAGCGGCTATCCTGAATTGATTTAGAATATATCAGATAAAGATACTGACTAACTGGATCTGCATATCGCCTCAGAAAACAGTTTGGTATATCATCTGGATCGAAACTCTTTTTGGGATCTAAGTCTAGTAACAAAGAAAGAATTCCAGGTACAGTTAATTTAGGAGCGCCCATTAGACGCATGGAGTCATTACTGCGATACGTTGGTGTCCATAAAAAACCATTTTCGGCCGTAAAAACTGATTGAAAATAGCCGTTAAAGGAGTCAGCTTAATTTTACATGGAACCCCCATGAGCACTGTATTTATTACTGCTGTAGTTCCAAAACCGACTCGGAGATTATTTGGTAAAGCTGCTGAGCGTAGTGGTGGAAAAGCGTTTTTTTTTTTTTTTTTTGCCTCAAGTGCCTTCGCCTTCGCTGATCTTGTTAGTGCGCATATGTTAAGCCTTAGTTCTGAATTCGCATGTTGCCTGTTTTGTTTTTTTCGTAGCCTATTATGTGTTTCATGTGAATTTTTTTCCCGGGTAATCCATCAATTGTGCTTTCTTATGGATTTACGTATCAGCAGAACGAAAGATAAAATGCAATGGATAATGTGTTTTTAAACTGGAGCCGTAATGCATCGACAGTTCTACTTCCCTGTGTATTTAAATTTAAAAAGTCATTATATTCATATGCGAGATAAGTCATACCCGACGCGTCATTGGCTCTGTTGAATGCGCATACTCCAGCATTACTGACTGTATCTCCTGTACTTAAAGAGTGCCAATTAACACCTGGACAGTTGAAATCACCCGCTAGCATATGATCATGGAACCGTATGCGTGCCTATGCATGTAGTTGAATAAAGAATCTAGTTAGGTGATTTCAGCATTTGGGGACCTGTATACAGCACCTACCTTGACACAAGTGTGCTTTAGATGTACTTTGCACCATGCAGCTTCAACGCCTAGAACATCGGGCATTTTCGAATAGAGCAAGTCTTCTTTTAAGAGCAGAGCCACGCCTTCTCCTCTAGTCTCCCTGTCTTTGCAAATATTTGCATACCCTGGAAGGACGATTTTGTAATCTGAAACAGCTATATGCAACCAAATCTTGGTGACAGTAACGATATCAGGACATAATTTGAGAAGAATAGCTTCCAGCTGCTCGGCCTGATGGATAAGGCCACGTTGGGTTTATGTTAAAAAGGGTTATCGGTGGTGTCTGTGCGTTGTTCGCTTGGGTGCATTGCTCAAGTTTTAGTTTTTTTTCTTCCACTCCAATTTCTTTTTCCACCTCTACCATGCCATAAAGATCCTCATCCCACTTGAAAAATTGGCCATTAATGCTCACTTTATCGTAAATTAGGTACACCTTTTCTTTTCGGTCATGGTTTTCTTTTCTCATGTTCCAAAGTTTCTTTCTAATTTCTATAACAGGGCTCGAGAAATCTTCACTAATGGAATATGCGGAACCTTTCAGCTTTGAGCAGCATTTAAAAATGTTCGTTTTTTTCCTATAGTGATGATGAGTCATGCCTATTCATTGCAGTCATTACCGTTCAGGGCTAAGCTATTTTGCGCATTTCCAATGAGTTGCAGTCATTACAGGTCGTGATGTTATATAACTGTCTTTTCGTAGTCATCAGGTGTCACTATAAGTAGCGCCTCGTCACTTTACTCATTATCAATCAGTTGCGGCTTTTTCAGGTACTTTTTTGACATATTGGTTATTTCGTAGTCATTAGAAGTCATGTTGAGTCATGACTAGTTATTTCACTCATTTCCAAACAGTTGCAGTAATTTGAAATGTTCGTTTGACATATTGGTCATTTCACAGTCGTGATGAGTCATGCCTAGTCATTGTAGTCACTCATAGCTAAGTATTTTACTCATTTCCCATTAGTTGCGGAGATTACAGGTAGTCGTTTGAGATATTGGTCGTTTCGTAATCATCAGAAGTAATTATGCGTAATGCCTAGTGATTGTACTGATTTCGAATCGGTCATTTCAAGTCACCGTTCAAGTCATTTTCAGTCATTATTAGCCATCGTTACTAGTCATTAACATTAGTCATTAACTCTACTGATATCTATTTTTAACTTTCAATAATTGCCTGTCACCATCAATAGATTTCAATCTTAATACCCCTCTTCACACGTCCGCTATGTGCGAGTGACATATCACCACATGGCTCCCACACACAAATTTTCGTTCCATGAACCTATAAAGCCTTTCGCCCTAATGTACAATTATTCCCAAACACATCAATCCCGTAAACGTTTACTGCCGCTTGCAGTCTTTGATTAGCGTTTATAGCTCAGGGGTTTGATTCTGAGACATTTTAGGGTCGTTCTGAATTTTTGGACCTCCAAGTCTGAAGGTAACATTTCTCCTCACCTTCTCCAATGGTATTTGTCGCAGTACCGTCACACAATCCTTCACAAACCTTTCGCTCGTATCACTAGGTTCAGGCCATGCTTAACCCCCTCCTCCTTTTTTACGTAATTGTTAGCAGTGGTACACGGAGGCCACAAGAAGTACAGGGCGTCTCGGTCTTGCACCGAAATCTCATTCTTCCTTTGGCCCAGTCTGGCTAAACGTCAAAGCGAAACCGCAGATCATGCACACTGTTCACGCTTCTTTCACGGGTCAGTAATTCTTCCCAGGTGAAAGCCTTGCTAGATTATGCTGGCACAAACGCGTCCGCAAACAATGAAGGATAATGTAACGCAGATTATGAAGTCACCAGATGGTGCCTGAATGTGTTGACATGTGGTACATAAACAGTATGTCATGCCATTGTCATGCTCGTGTAAGTCAACATAGTTTGTCACAGTCATAGTCAGGATCAGAGCCATGATTTAGGATTTATTACTAAAGACATGGTTAAGGATTTATGGTGAGTCATATAAAATTTATGAGTCATTGTTATGACTTGTAGGTGACGAAAGGTGCTGAGTCGTGGGTAAAAAACTGGGCCACAAAAACGGAGTGTCAGGAGTCTGAGACAGGGTAGCAAAGTGTTAGTGATGGGTCACAAATGTCACGTTACTATGATAGTATCACGTGACTGTCAAGTCGCATAAAAATGACACGGTGCTATGAGAGTATCATGTGACCCAGTCGGAAAAAACTACAGAAACTTTTCTGATGTTACGACAGAATTTCTGTGCGGTTTTTGACGGGAAACCTGTTGTGACAACAGAACATTCTGTAGTAACATCAGAAATTTCTGTAGTTACAACATAAAAGTACTACAGAACTACAGACAACAAAATTTTACTACAGAAAAACTACAGAACTACAGAAAAGTACTACAGAACTACAGAAAAATCTGATGGTTACGACAGAACTACAGGATGTTTTGTCGTATTTTTGACAAGGTTCTGTAGTTTTTTTCGACTGGGGACAAGGTCACGTGGAAGTGAAGTTGCATGTGAATGCCACGTGGCTGTGAGAACGCCACGCGACAGGAGCGAAGCCGTACCGCAAATACCACTCTTGCTGGAGCACCGCAACAAACGCGCGCCGAAGAAAGTTGCACTGTGCGACAGGAGCCCTGGCGTTACTAGCAAACCTTGCACAGCGCGCGATGTACTGTGTGCAGCTCAACGCTCTTGGCATTTCTCCAATGCAGTCTCTGCAGTGCTCTCAAAGTTTTCAGGGAAAGTCTCGCGATGCACTGAGCACTGCTGCCGCTCACAGCGAATGCCGTTCAGCTGCTGATAAACTAAATCTAAACAAACGCGTCTTTCCGGTGTAATAGCACTTTTCTATTCAAGCACTCTGGACATGCATGAAGCCTTACTGAGATATGAATCACGGCGATAAGGAAACGTATTTTGCCACAACACCGTTTCACATCATAAGGCAGGTAAGAATCTATTGAAGAAAAAAGCAATACATCCGGCACCAATTTTTTCACCTTCTAATAGGTTATGTCAGTTTAGCAGTTACGTATATTTTTATATTTTGTGATGCTGCATTTTCCCTGAGGTGAAAACATTTTTATGGTTTTTCCGGATATCCCTGTCTGAGCGTTAATAGGTCATGAGCCCTGTTTAGTCTCCTGTGCTAAGCAAACCTTCTTCACCTTTCGAACCTGCTTAATCACTTCATCAGGTCTTTCGCAAAGAACTTTTCGATCTGAAGTGATGTATATATGCGCTCAGACGTCCTAATCTGCTTTAGCGCTTCGAAGAGCAAAAAGATTTCAACTAGGTTAGGATGGCAGGAGGAGCTGCTCACAGCAGTGTATATGAAAGCAATCTCCCTTTAACATAATCCTTCTCATGGATACCCGGAATAAATAAAGATAAGTATTGTTTTCAGTCTAAATAGGTTTTGAAAGAATTATGTGACAAACTTAATGCTTATCAGAAACCAAGACTTGCTTTTAGAACTTTTAAAATGAATTTTATTACATTTTTTCAACTCTGCTCATAATACACATGCGACATCAGTGACAATAAAGTCCGTGGTCGCTGCTAAGGGAAATAAATATAGGGTATCCTAGTCCCCCACGAACTAGGGTGGCGGTCTCTAATAGTTTCCGTATGACACCAGCTCGTGATGTGGCACCTGTACTTGGCTTAACCATCTTTTTTCTGCTATGAACGATTTCGTTTGCGTGAAAGCACGCATTATGACATTGCAACTGGGTATTTCATGGATACCGCCAACTTCAGTTTGTCCTGACTGTCCGATCAGCTTTTTCTTACTTTTCTCTCATCCATGAAGTACATATAACCGCAGATAACGAATGTACTGGTTAACAAGATTCGTTAAATTGTGACCCGGGGATTATTTATTTTATCTTATTTATACCATTTTTGCACATGTTCTTCCCAATCTATCCATCCACTCGCTACATGAACACATAAAATGTGGTATTAAAATGTTTTCCTCTGAAACTACGTTATTATGAGAATATATTTGGTGAGTATTTGCTGTGTATTTCTTCTGTTTCTCTCCATTTTAAGAAAACATCTTAACTTTGCAGACTTTAAGAAGCGTTAGGTTTAGTAAAATTTGAATTCAGATATAGCCTACCCCACCCTTCACCTAGAGCCCTGGAACGAAAACATGCTTGCTTAGTCTTACCACTAACCCAAATACTAAGAACTGCAGGAAAGTTTGTAGCCCCGTCCGAGAGCAACCTTCTTCAGAAAATCAAGTCAAATCATGCTGGTGTTGCTTTATATCCAGCTTGATTCAAGCGGCAAAAGTTATTTCGCGTGTATCAACACAACTTCTCGCCACATTTTCCCACCATTTCTGCAATGGGTTGCCGATTGAACTTCGACGCAATTTATCGGCAAGCGGCGCCAGCCCATCCCGAAAATCGGATCTCAGCATGTTTTCCTGAGCACAGGACAACCACAAAATATGACGCATCCGGCCATCTGTGCTCGCAGCAGCTGCAGCAACTGAAAGCTGAACGCTGAATAAACACAAACTCAGGAGCAGACAAGGTAGTAAGGCAGGTACGCTTCCGACGGCAGTGTTCACACAAACCACTCGCCTGGATTACACCTGATTCCCTGGACGGATTTAAGGCGTCTGTGGGAACTTCCTCAAGCTTGTTAAGGTAGTTTTTCAGTTGTACGCGATTCCGCCCTCAGTAATCGGACAAACATTTCTTACTTCCTTTACCTTGCGCACATACGCTTTTACAGGTGCTACAACCGCTTTCCTGCAGCACTAAGTGTAAACAATGAGTACAGGGTTACGCAGAATCCTTATTCAGACTTTGTCTACACTATGTGTGCGGGAAGAGAGAGGGGGGGGGGGGGTGAGTACAAAAGGTAGCTGCGGGTAGAAACACGCTCCTTAGTGTGTAGCATGATAGTGCCTGAAGGAAAAACAAGTACAACGCTCCCTGTTTATTTTTTGCGGCCGACAATAACGTAAATAGTACAATTGCGCAAAGGGACGCAACTCTCGCCGTCGAATTGTCGGTAGAGTCCCTTTTTGCACCAGCATCCCATCACACAACCCTCCTTGCAGGGTTTTTTTAGCCTGAGGATCTTCAAAGCACTGCTTTTCTCCACCGCAGTGATCATCCGGGCTTCCGCAGCTATACGTTTCTCCTTCCCTGCAGTTCTTCTCTCCTGAATTATGAAAGGAACAAAAATATCAGGCAAAGTGTGCTGGGTGTAATAAACACCGAAAGTCGCAATAAATTTTGTCCTGAGTTATGCGCGTCATGCATTCAGTTGGGGCGTGCATTACGCGGTTTTTAACGAGGTTGTTATATTGCAGTAAGACATTCATAAGAATACACTCCAAATTTCTGTAAGCTCTCCTCTATCTGTAACAACTCCGTACGCTCGGAACGTTCTCAAATACACTCATGCCAAATTGTGTGCGTATGAATTTCTAGCTCAATCTGTGCGCCCTCGACGCGAGCTCTCGTAGGACCATCCTTCAGCAGTAGAAACAATACCTATCTCACACAGCTCCACCTGGCCAAATATTTTTGAGATCCCTGCGGTAACCAACATTGAAGAAATGTAGAAGCAAACATAAATATTTTATGGCCACTTTCCTTATTACTAACTTTCTCAACATTCATTTCTTTATTATTAGATTTATTATCACTAATTTTATTTGATACTATATTCCTAATCACTGATTTTCTTTTCACTAATTTTATCACCGCTAATGTCCTCCACTAACTTTATTATCACTGATTTCCTATAAAATTTCCTATCACCTATATTTTCTTATCAATAATTTTCTTGTTACCAATTTACTTGTCATTGATTTTCTTGTCGTTTTTTCCCTCTTCTTGGTTGAGACACGTGGTTTGAAAAATGACCTACATAACCGTGGTGCTGTTCGACTTTGAATATGTCAAGACCAGCCTTAGGTCTGACAATGATCTTGATGTCCTCCTTGGGCAGTAAGGGCATCCTACAGGCTTTTATGACCCGCGTCATGGCGTTTTGCGACTTTACCCTTTGATGATGTAAGCTTGTATGGTCTTGCGTGATATTCTGCCCGCGCTGGGAAACATCGGGGCCATGTATCATTTCGTTCTTATGATATCTGGTGGTCCTGTATTCCGCCTCTTTGGCGAATTCTTCTGGGGAAGTGTCCGTTCCACTCACTAAGACCTGCTTTTTCTGTTTTGCGCACTAATCGCCGATGTGACAGGGCACTCGCCCAGCGAGCATGCACCTGGGCTGGTGCGCGCAGAGGACGCTAACACCTGCACGTCCGCTAAGCCCAGCTCCTGTAGTTCACTCCTGTAGGCCTAGCACGGTGGCGGCGGGGTCGCGGTAAAGAAGCGTGTAAGAATTTCTCACCCACTTCAAAATAGGGTATCCGCAGATTCCTCGTCACTTTACGCAGCTGATGAAAGAAGAATATTGATGACATTAGGTTGAAATTGCTGCGGAATCAGGTGTAGAAGACGGAGACGATCTGAGCACATCCGCGCCCCTCGGCGACCTCCGAGCCCTCCCTTGTTCGCCGTGTCAGTAACGTAAGGCCTCTGTTCGCAATCTATAATTTAAATCTTTGAGCCGTACCCTGGATGCAAAGTAAAATTTTATTTCGGTGGAACCTTGATCATAGAGCTTGCTCCGGAACAGTGCGCAATAAATTCGAATATGGTCTTAGCGTTCTCGAACAAGTCCGGGATTTTCTCGATCCGATACCAGTTTATGGCCATTTTAATGCACATTGTCCTCTGTTGGATGCTACAGATGTCTTCGACTAAGTCATGCTTCAGCACGACCGAAAGACAAATTAGATGGAGTACCTCAGCGGCAGCCAGGCCTGAACGTTAAAGCTAGGCAAATTTCCTTCCCTTCGGTTCATTACATTTTTCTATCAATCACAGCACGTATATAAGCAAACATGGAACAGCAAAAAAGTTCTCATTGGCTCGCATGCCTGTAGGGTCCAGGGCCTTAAGCGGAAAGCCAGCCTGTCGTTTTAAAGCAGTAAGTATTTAACTGCCACATTTTCAACTCCCATTGTCCGTCACGGTTGTGTCCACACATTGCTACAGGACAACCGTAGGTGTCCTGGTGGGGCTCAGAGGAATTTCAAAAATTATCTTGTTTTTCTAAGTATCAATAAAAAATATCGTAAAATTAAGAAGCACTAACTGGTTCCTTAAAGTGTGCCTATAATAGGGACAATGTGAATAAAGAAGATAACCTGAGAGAGTTTCGAGCGCGTATGCCCCGAAACTATAAATGTAAATTGGTTTATAGAAAAGGGAAAGCGCAGTATCTGTCACATAATTAATGCATACCTCAACCACGCTGTAAGCTAAATGGGTGACATGGAATCGAATGAAGAAGGATGTGCCATAGTGAAGGAATTTTAGGACTTTTAACATTTACTGATATCGCAAAGAAGACGGGCATATTTGCGTTTCTTCCCCCATAAATGCGGCCAATTTATTGCGCAGCCATTGGGAACTCCCCTCATCATCTGCAGCCGCTCTAACTTTGACGCTCACCACAGTGGTTGCTCGTGTTCACGTGTAAACTACTCGATGTCACAGTCGCTAACCCACCTCAATCCATTACCAGATTATATCTGCACGACACATGGATGTAAGCAGCGCTAACTGTTTCTCTTTAGTTATCACGATCCGTGGCTCGCACTGCAGCCTTACAGCACGGAGCACACGCGCGATAAAAGGAAGTTTTCTCAAAACCTCTTCTTGTTTTATGGCAGCAGAATATGCGTCAGCGCGTAGGCATTCGTGCTGTGGAATAATCTTGGCTTACACGGATTACACCGCCAATTCTATCTACTGCTTTACGCTGGGTACCTCGGACTCCGCTAGCTTTGCTTCGAATCCTAAGTAGACAGCGGCGCCCACAAGCATTCGGTGTCGAAGGTAGCCTGCGTGTACGTTATTATCCAACCTCAACTCTTTCAGACATCTCATTGGAGGAATATTCCTGGGGGAGGTTTGCGACTCCATTGAGCCTGGGGAGAGCCTCAGCATTGCTCTACTGTCGCCATTTGTGTTTTTTTTTGCGAAAGCAATACTACACTAGGTTTAGAGCCTTCAGCGTAGTGTGGCCGGAAGCCCCGTCTTACCCACGTGATTCTGTGACGTCACGCCCCACGTGGCACTAGGGTGAGAGCTTGGCTACCAACTCAAGCGGTCGGCGTAGCGCGGTCGCAGCCGCGGTGCAGCGCGTGACGTCACGCCTCACGTGACACAAAAGCGAGAGAGGGGCTGGCAGGAGCTGCCAACTTGGGTCTTTCGTTTCACATCGGACGGTTATGTCAGAATCAGCCTGCTAGGACCTTGGCATTCACGTTACCCCTATAGGCCACTAAGGCCCGTTCATACGGCTTGGTTAAAGCCGGGCTTTATATGTGGGCTGAGGAAGAAAAAAAAAAGAGAAAAAGAAGAACGCTCAGTCGTCCGCAACTAATGTTTTCGCTCAATATTTGGTTCAGGAGCGTTGAACCCTAGTAATTTTTCTCTCTCACCAAGGTTTGAGAAGCAGTAACTACAAAGAGCGGATCAAGTACACACTGGTATTTTCGAAAATGATAGCAATCTAATAGATCACCCTTTATATTCGTATTTCGAGCATTTAATTTCTCGGAATATTGTGAGGAAGAACACAGCCAGTATCTGACACTACGAACCAAGATGGCAACCACACCAAGCTTTGAAAACTTTGGAAACCAAGGAACAGAAAAACGTGTGTGCCTGAAGTAGCTGCTGTGATTGACCACGTATCGGCGCAGTGTTTCTAACGCCTGACTATTGCACCGAAATACCCGGGTCTGAATCCCGGGACTGTATTTAGATGGAGGCGAAACGGAGTGGATTCCGTGTGCTGTGCGATGTTAAAGAACCCCGAGTGGTCGACATTTTCAGAGTCCTCCACTACGGCGTCTCTCAAAGTCCGAGTCGCTTTGGGACGTTAAACCTTAGAAAGCAGCAAAAACATATCAAATGGCAGAGATCAATAAGCCTACCTACAGCTTTTCTAAGCTATGAAACTTGGCGCTGTACCAAAAAGCTTACTCAGTTCAGTTCAGTCGTGTCCGACTCTTTGTGACCCTATGGACCATATCACGCCACGCTTTCCGGTCTCTCACTATCTTCCTAACATCGCATAACTTCATCTGCAGCGCCTCGAGGATGCCATCTAACCATCGCGTTCGCTGCCTACCCCTTTTCCAGTGACCCTCAACCTTTCCCAACATCAAATCTTTCTCCAGCGACTCCTCTCTTCTCATCAGATGATCAAAGTAGCTGAGCTTTAACTTTAGAATTTGACCCTCCAATGAGCAGTCAGGGTTTATGGTCGACAATATCGACTGATTTTATCTTCTGGCCGTCCAAAGAACTCTCAAGAGTCTCCACCAGCACCACAATTCAAACGCGTCAATTCTATCTTGTTTTAAAAAAAGCAATCTTACGTACCCGCTACGCAGGCCACCAAACAAGTTAAGAAAACCAGGGAAATCATGGCACGACAGAAGGGAAGGGATCCTCTTCTCAATCTTACGACAGCTCCAGTTCCAATGTCCTTTTCTTGCAAAGATATTTGACGTGATCTGCCCGGTCTATACCTCAGGAGCTTGAATATTCTAATTTTTGTTGTGCTTTTCGCGACCGTTTGTTTTTTCACAGCAAATTCGATTGATCTGCCCGGGTGAGTCTCTGAAATCCAGACCACTTCAAAATGTCTTGAATGACAATCTATAATATGAGCGACACCCGTTTTTCGAACAAAACCCTTTGTTCTCTAACGCGTGCAACTGGTAGTCGTACATCGAAATGTCTTCATGTATAGGTGACGGGAATAGTGTTTAATAAAAGGCGTTAAGTAAAAGAAAGGTCTTCGTAATAAAAAGCATGATATAATATTGATATAATAAACTCAGATATGATGAATACGAAGGCAGAGAATTATTCACTCACTATAAATAAAATATATAGAATTTTTGGACTCATAAATGGTAAATAAAACCGCCCTCGAATAGAACATGAATGCGAAAGTACTCGTAGAAAAAACCATAAATACATGCCGTAAGCTACGAACTGTTGACCTCCTGATTTCGCATGAAATGATATATCAGCAGAAACATGCCGAAGTCTTTCAATCTTCCACTTTAGTTACTGCTTTATTGCCTGTAGCCTAGCGTTTATTGAGCGAATAATTACTCATTGACATCCATGCAAGCGCAGGCATAAGGCTCAAAAGGAAACCTACATATATTTCTCAGAAGCGTCATAGTTAAAGAAAAATTCCTCCTGGTCCCGGGATCGAACCCGGAACCGGTGCCTTTCCGGAGAGGTCGCTGCGCCAACTGAACTAATCAGGACGGCCGGATGGCAGCGCGAGAGCAGATTAATCATTGTATTGCCACCTGCTCTCAGGAAGCACCTGAAAAGAAAAGGACGTTGAAGTGGGTTCTCGCGTTGTCTGCGGGACACTGCTTGCTCATGAAGCCTCGCCTGTCTTTTTCATGCTATAGCCCTCCTTTCGTGACAATATGTGGAAGTCAGAATGGTCTTGGTCGAATCAAAGTCGACAAGTCTTTGCTTACTCTTTAATAAAAATAATTATATTGCCGTGAACCGTTATATACTTTGTTGCTGCTTTTTAGACAGCCGCTACATGCGCCCTTATTACTGTGAATTTAGCTCGCGGATCTATTCTTTATTGTTTGTTTAATCATGCATGTTGTCTTGAGACGATGTTTTAATTTTCTGTGTCGCATAAGATACTTCGAGCTGTTCCTCGAAGATTCCAGCAACTCTCGTGCGTTTCTATATTGTTCCAGGCTATGCAAGTCGCCGTTTACAGCTTTATCGAGACGTTTCTTCGTCGCCTACAAATTGAGCGTTGCCGGGAGCGACAGACATTCCTAGTCCGTATATGTGATGATGATGATGATGATGATGATGATGATGATATGCGTAATGTTTTCTTCACAGCTAGCCTATGCGATAGCTGATAGGTTTTTTTGGTATTTATGCACCCTGTTTCGTATCCTATAAAGGAGTAGTGAAAGCGGTTTATCTCCTCAGTCCTGGCTCCCTTTCGTAAACCTCGCTCCCACTATACGCCATCATCCTGCAGGGCATACACTCTTCTCATGGCAGCAGTAGCAGCAGCAGCCTGACTATATCCACTGCAGGGCGAAGGCTCTCCCATATTGCTCCAATTAACCCGGTTCTGTGCTAGCTGCATCCACTTGACCCCTGCGAGCTTCTCAACCTCATCCGCCCACCTAACTTTCTGCCGCCCCCTGCTACTCTTTCCTTCCCTTGGAATCCAGTTTGTTACCCTAAGCGACAATCGGTTATCCTCTCTTCGCACTACATGTCCTGCCCATGCCCATGTCTTCATCTTAATTTCCACTAGAATGTCAGTAACGTGAGGTATTTCTCTGACCCACTCTGCACGCTTCCTATCTCTTAATGTTACCCCAACCATTTTTCGTTCCATAGCCCTCTGGGTTGTCCTCAACTTAAGTAGAACCCTCTTGGTTAACATCCACGTTTCAACCCCATAGGTGAGTATAGGTACGATGGCGCTTTTATAGCGCTTGAAGTTATATAGAAAGGGTACACATCTTAAGCCTCATCAATTTAAACATTTGATTATGTCTCGAAAGAAAATACCCATTGATTCAGATAAAAACTTATTTGAAAACAAGCGCCCGTCCCGTGTGTATCGCTGTGTCCCTGTTTGTTTAGCGCAATGTTGCAAGAAAAGTTCTCAGTCATGAATAGTGAGAAATGCTATGCCTTGTTTACTCTTAATCGATTGAGAAATGAGCTTAATTATTAAATGGCAATTTGTCAATCGGAAGGATGAATATCATGTATGAATTTCTTTTTGGTACTAGATAAAAGCAAAGAAAAGAAATATTATTTCCTATTTATTTATTGCAATACCTTCAAGGCCCCGGGAGACGTTAAAGAAGGAGGTGGAATAAAAACAAGGTCATAACGCAGCAAAATAAAGAAGAATGTAATACAACAGCAACAAACAATAAAGAAAGTTTAACGTGTACAAAATCCAAGATAAGGTTAAATAACTAGGCCGATTACTCAAACTCCCAGTTTTCAGCGGCAGTTTTAAATAAACACGTGTCAGAAATATCGACAACCAAGGTGGGCAGGTGGTTCGAATCGTTGGCCATCTTCGGTAAAAATGAGTAAAATATGCATTTTTCCCCCAGTACAGAATGCGGGAGGTTTGATCCCGCGTCCTTAGGATCACCAGTCGAGCGCCTTAGCCACTGAGCCTTCATGACGTGGCCATAAATGAAGGAAGCAAGGCGGAAGTGAAAGAAGGATGGGCGAAGGAGCTGTCTTAGTAAAAGGCTGCGGAATACTTTCGCCTACTTGGGTACCTTTAAAGCATGCTGAGTTTTCATTGCCTACGGATGTCTTTTGAGCCCATCAGCCCTGTTCGCTGATCGAGTGGCTTACCCAATACCAGCGTGTGAACCGCTACGATAAGTGATATTCTCACGCTCAGCTTGCAACCTGGTCTTTGAGCTTACCGACACGGCCATAATAGGGCGCGACAACAGTAATAATTTTCACGAACTGGGATTACCCCTTAGAAGAAATAAAAATGGGCTTCGATGACTCTGACGACAAAAGAATCGATGTGAACAGGCGTTCTCTTAAAAAACTCTGCTTCCCAGTGAGAACCGTACGAAATATGTCGAGGACGTCTTGAAGCTATGCAAGGCTATCTATGCCTTTACCTTGCAAGGAAGCTATGCAAGGCAAAGTTGGTCGTTTTTATAAGGTGCTTGTCCTAGCTATGTACAATATTCTTATAGGGAAACCAAGCCTCGACTGCGTTTTCTAAATGATTTATTTACGTAATTTCCACCATTCACCGCCGCACCATCCCGAAACGAACAGTCTAGCAGAAAGCATGAGCCGTACGATCACAAACATGTGGCACCTGTACGTTGATGCAAATCACAGGAACTGGGATAGCATCTTCCCGTTCGTCATCTCCACTTCTAATACCACCCGTCATAAAACTATTACTTCGGCCCATTCTTTCTACTCTGCATTCAGTCTCAATTGCATGCATCCCAGTATGCATCAATATCTCCCTCCCTCTTGAGTAGCTGAGGCATTCTCACAAGTAACCCAAGAAAGTTCTGGCAAGTTACCAATCCTCATCACGTGCCAGAAATAACGCTCACACAGACGACTCAGATACTCATACTCAGACTCTGTCTTCTCATCCGTATTTACGAAAGAAACCGAAATATCATTAATTTCAGCCCCACCTTAAATGATAAATCATGCTATGCCACCTGTTGTACTCTTGTCAAATGGTATTTCGTCCCTAATTGAAACCAGTAAACTTTCATCTTCTTCAGGCATTGACCATATTAACTCAAAGCTTTCAAAAAATACCAAGAATATTTGTGCGCAATGTTTCTGCTTACTTTTTTCACAGTCGTTCTTAGCAGGTCGACTATCACAGGACTGGAAAAGCGGTAAGGTCGTTCCAGTCTTCAAATCGGGTAAAAGAATTCCCCGCTTAACTACCATCCTATTTCCTTTACTTGCGTGCCCTGCAAACTCATGGAACACGTCATCTACTCCAACGTCATCAGCTTCCTCGACTGCCACAACGTTTTTCATCCTGTGCAATACGGTTTTCGAAAAGGCTTCCCATGCAAGCAAAGCTCACCATATTTATTCATGATTTACATGCTAGTTTTACCTCAAACCTACAGACCGATGCTATTTTTCTAGACTATGCGAAAACTTTCGGCAAGGTTCCTCACAAACGCTTGCTACTAAAACTTTCATACTTGAATCTCCCCTCTGGTAACTTCAAAAGGATAGAAGAATTCTTGCTTAACCGCTCACAATACGTCACTGTTCACAGCCCCAATTCCAATACTATTCCAGTAATGTCAGGTGTCCCGTAAGGGTATGTGCTCGGTTCGCTCTTGTTTTTATATTTATATTAACGGTTTACCAGCGAATGTATGTAGTAATATTCGCATGTTCGCTGATGATTGCGTAATTTGTCGCTAAGTTATTAACACTTCTGACCAAGCATCTCCTCAAGACGAACTTGACCGTATTCATGAATGATGTACCAATTGGTTAATGGAACCTAACCCTCATAAATGTAACACCTTGTCCGTCGACCGTGGACTCAACTCGCTTCATTTCCCATACGTAATAGATAACGTCCCTGTACAGCCAGTGCTGTTATACAAGTATTTAGGCCTTACCTTGTGTAGCGACTTATCCTGGAGCACACAAGTTGCGAACATCATCTCATCTGCTAATAAAACACTTGAATTTTAAGAGGTCCTCTCCGCCAAGCCCACAAAACGTGTAAAGTTATTAGCATATAGATCTCTTGTTAGAACAAAACTAGAATATGCCTCACCCATTTCGAACTCCTACCAAGCTTGCCTTATAAATGCACTCGATCCAGTACAGAACCGAGAATCCAGATTCATCCATTCATCACATCCTTACAACATCAGTGTGTCAGTGTTGAAAGCTGAATCCGACGTATTGCCCTTATCTCTTCGTTGCTGCATTGCCAGCCTTTCCTTCTTTCATAAAGTTTTCCATAGTTTACTAGGACGTGCATCCTGCATCGTCCCTCCAACCCGCATATCTCATCACACTCGTCATCCTTTTCATGTTTTCCGACCTCGTGCCCGTGCTACCACTTTTTCCACACCATTTTTCTTTTACTGCAGCAGACTGGAATGACCTACATAACGACGTCGCAGCCATCGCGTGCCCATCCAACTTTGCCAATAATGTTACCAGTCATGTGCCTCTGTGTTAACGCCACTTATCCACCAAAATATTTGTACCCACCCCTTATGCAACACCCCTCGTGGGTTTTTATGGTAATAAAATGAAATGAAATGAAAATTCTGGCTGGCCGAAGAATCCCGCCGTCTTGTCTGCCTTCGCCTCTTTGTGGGCCTCACAATATCGTAAAAAAGAGATTGCAGCTGGGGAACAGATGGGCTTTCCGTAGTTGCGGCGCAGCGCTATGTGAATCGTTCTATCATGTGCTTTATTTAGTAAAGGCAGATCAGCTACAGCTTTTGAGGTTCTTAAGCAGGTATTTTGTTATGCCCAAAGTTTATATGAAACCCGCTATGACTCACTAGAGCCGGCGAAAAAACAGAGGCACCACAGTACACTTCCAACGCTCTGACCTGCACCACGCACTTCTCTTACGGATTAATAGGTTACTAGTTCTACTTTCACGCGACCTTATTGAAACACGAGAGGGCTGTACAAAGCATATCGATAGCTGTAAGCATAATTCTATTAATTCCAGTTGAAAGGCCTGAATGTAAGATGAGAAGATTTAAAGGGAGCTCTTATAGACATACGCTCATGTTTAAGTTTATGCACTACAGTGCGAACTCGTGGACATTGCTTTTTGTTGTTGTAGCTCTCTCCTTACTGCCTGCACAGAAGTTCGAAGCCTCGGCGCAAGATGCCTCGTCAGGTGGTGAAGGTGAGCTTCAATTTGATTTTAGGGTACCTAGACACTTACATAGAGGCGCACAGCACGACTGGCGCAGTGGTCCTTCTTAACAGTGCAGTTTTCTAAAACGGAGTTATGCGTTCAGAATTTCGTATGCGAGGCTTCGTGCTTCGATAATATTAACTCCGGCACACTTCATTCCCAATGGCTGCAATTTCTGAAGCTCAAAATACATAATGGTGTATTAGATTGCGTGCCATGCAGCCATAGTCGGGTATCTATGATATTCCCTCGGATTTTCAAAGTTGATGTATTGGTGTTAAGGCGCTGTCCGCGACAGATCTGCTAAGTGTTTGAGAATTCTAAATTAACTAGGAAATAGAAGAGAGCTAAGCAAACATTTTTTGAATGCAATAAAAGGGCTGACAATCAATGAATTGCTCTAAAGCTTTGGAGATTTTCGGTGCTAGGCAAAATATTCTCTTTCGCACTTGGTATTCTTTCGGTTGCTCAAATTTTGCTGGTGGAAAACATTCCAGAGGTGCGCTCAAGTACCCTTACGTGCGGTGAGGCGAAAGCCTTGTGATTACATATTTGGACTGCGTCCCAACGGGGGTTTGACCATAGTACAGGCGATGGAACGTCAATGACTATTCAGTGCACCATACATTGCAAACGTTGGTTCACTTTTTCAATTAGAACACTTAAAATTTCACCTTATCTATGTCGAGGTAATCATATACTCTGACATTAAATATTACATCGTATCTGTGCTGCAGTCAGCACATACTCTGTCATGCATTAGCCATGGCGTTATGGCTACCTTAAGGACAAGCTGTCCTTAGGTTTACTTATTCTTGACTAGGAGTAAAAGAGTTGTCCCTAAATTTTTAAAAATTTGTCTCTGCATTCAAAAACGTTTTTTTTTTTTTTGTTTTAGATTTAGGGACAATTGCTCTCAGTTATGACGTCACATAACGTATGACGTCATATCACTCCGCACATTTCGTTCACAGAATTCTGTCTCATCGCTCGTGAGGCAAAGGAGGCATTAGACTATAAAAGATTATAATCTACTAATCATGGCATGTCTTCAATTCCTCATTTCTAGAGCATTACAGCCTCCTTATATGAAGCAATGCTGTGATTCCGTCTTATTTTGTTTGTTCCATGCAGAATCAGTCACTGCAAAACGAATGGTGGTGCAGAGAATAACTCTACATCGAAAACGTTCTTTCTACAAACCAACGCTAAGACGGGGTCAACTAATTTTGTAACGAACTACCCCAGCAATCATCGCTTTCACAATACAAAACATTGCACCGCATGGCTATTTTAATTTTAGGTACTATTTGGCTAAATTATTTCAATAGGTGTTTTCCTGGTGCTGATTTATTTTCCATATGTTTTCTAACTGCAGATAACTTGTGCGGACCCACCGAAACATTCGGGTGCACAGGTGTGGGGCAGTTTTGCGAAGAAAACAAATGCAGCGAGGGGGCTAAGCCCGAAACTCAACTTTGCACACTAGTGTGCAACCAGGGATGCTGGTGCCTCGGCGACAAGTACCGAAGAGAGCTGGACGGATTATGCGTCCCCTTGAGCGAATGCCATATACCTTACCGTTGATCCGAACCTGAATGCAATTCGTTGCTGAATAAATTGGTTTCATTTCTGAACCCACACGCTGACCCTACTGAAAAACCCAATGTTATACGGGGCAATAACCTCATAAAATATCATCTAATCGCACAGACTCTCATGCGGTTAACATCATTAGTATAAAATATTGTACATAATTTATGAAAATGTGCAAGTAGCTATGAGACCTAATGCAATTATATGCGACTTGAATGTGATTTCTTATGTGAATTGAGTAAGATTATGTGAAAAGTTGTGAGGTTATCGCCTCATACAATTTTTTCAGTAGGGGAGTAAGGCTTTCTATCACTCTCATGCACATCGCATTTTCCCACAACTGATTACTGATACCTTGCTGCCGCTTGCTGCTTACCTGCCTCATTTGAAACACGCTTGTATCCTTTCTTCATCGAATAAACGATTTATTTACGGTCTCCTTTGCTTACGACTACAAGTCTTAAAAAGGGATACAAAACTCTGCTAGGCAAAGACCTCGTTTCCTGTAATCAATCTATCGATATGGGACCAAAAAAAAAAAAGATCCCTTCAGAATCAAAGCCGAGGCGGAAGGAACAAAGCCCGAAAATAGACCTCCGTAACAGCATGAAGCTAGACTTTCTGGGTGCATTGCTGTGCCATCTCTCGGAGGCGGCATGAGGCTGACGTTTACCCCCCCCCCCCCCCCCCCATTTAAAACTACGCGAAATGCCAATTCATGTATGATTCCTAATTCGTATTTCAGTGCAGATTATTTCTTTGGGCGATGGAAAAACACTGGTGCTGAGTATATATAGTATGTTCAAGCTGTCTCGTAATTGTTTTCATTTTGCAATTTGTAACAGCCATCAATGCTGCCACACTAAGTACACCCATTATTAAAGCCCGCAAATTTACTTCTTTATCACATGAATGTACAGTTTCCGAGACCCGAAGTAGTAGTACATCGTACGTTCCTCACTGGCCTCACAGCATTCATTTATCGTTACAAGATTTTTTTATCATATTTCACAATGTATTTCACTTACGACAAAAACAAAACCTTTTGTTTACAATGTAATCGAGTACAATTTTGCTTGAACAGATCCAAGTGTGATATGGCCACCATCATCAACATATCTTTTTTCAGTTGGCAGTCCCGCGGGATCTGGCACGCCACCACCTAATTATACGTTACAATATTAGAGCAGTAACAACTGGAGAATAATGTTCCTGAAAAATCGTTTCTTTTGTTTTTCGCCTGCCCTGCGAACTGAATAAGAAGGAAAGGAGAAATTCCTAAGCTGGAAAACAATCAAGCCCTCTTGGCTATATATAAGGCCAGGATTAGAAAATAAAACCCTTTTGCATCTTTTGTGCACTTTTGTGCAGCGTTTCCTGTCTCTTCACTCACTTATTAAATCCGTTTTTTCTTAGTCCACCGCGGCGTCCATCATAGCCTGAGTCGCTTTGGGACGTCAAACCCTATAAACCTACACCAAATTTACATGTAGCCTGAAAGCTCAGTTACTCATAATCAACGGAACTCCATTCATCTGTGCATTTGATGAATTCGAGCTATGGCTACACTGTAATCGCCAGAGTATCATGTATTGTGCCCACAAGTCTACTGAAAGAGTGTCAAATTACTCGCAAAAGCCAAAACTCATAAAATTGCTCTATCTCAATAATGTAGATTGCCGTGCGACCAGATGCCTTGCTTCAGCTTCAGAAAATCAACTTGAATTTTGAAGTACTTATCCGCGCAAAATAAGGTCCTGCTAAATAAATAGCCCGAACACATCATACGCGCTGCTGTATTAATATGTACAGATGTCTTAAAATATAAGCGATAGCTTACACGCTATCTACGTAATCCAAAATTAAGAAACAAATTTTGGGAAATGGTATCCAAATCAATAAAATATATTTGTCGCCATTGCCGCTTGAACCCCTCCATCTGCTTAATAGGTGGCGCTCAAAGCTATGGCCACGCCGCTGGTGGCGGAGTTGATAAGTACATCCGGGAGTGGAGCCGCCCTCGTAGTCAGCTAGCCGTGTGTTCCTAAGCAGTCATCGTGTCATGAATTGGTATTCTCACAGCGTTTGCATCGTTGCATGAGCAGCCTTCACTACTAATGTACTGTGACACAAACTGTGGGGCATCTCCAGCAATAATTTTTCCTTGGGTAATTGTTCGAAAGGTACAATAAATGGGCTGGAGATTCTATTACACGTCCAAACTCGGTGAGCAATACGACCGAGAGTGCGCTGTTCGCGCTCATTTCTCATTAACAAGCTGCTTGTTATTCCTTTCTTATGCTTCAAAATGAAAGTACTTGATACAGTATCGGTGCGTGATTGTGAATTTTTGGACGTTCGCTACCATTCGCATTTAGGTGAGGCAACAAATATGTTGGTTACTGCGTGATCTTGTAATAGTTCACTTTTATAGCACAGTGTTGCATACTTTTCTGGCTTTTAATTTTTCAAGTTATTTCATGCCTTCAGTCCAAAGTAAAGATGGATACAGTGAGCATCGGGTACGAGATTTATTGAATAAAGCAAGATGTCCCATGCGCATGTCACATAAATGGCCTAGATGTGATTTGTGGAGATTTGCCTCTGTAAATATTTTTGGGCTTTGAAGTGCATAGGCTTTACAAAACGTACAATTTACCGTATGTTGTAAGAGCTCGCTTACAACATTCGATCATTTACAATTACATTCGCTATGATATTTGTCATCGCCACGATACAATGCATCATCACGGCTAATCCCGTTGCGGGCCCCCGTTCGCAACGTACATTCTGTCACTCTGTCTTTGTTCAGCTTGGACCAGCGAGACCTTGTGACATATGAGCAGCGTGTCTCTCTAGAAACAGGAGAGTTCTTGATTCGACTTTCAGAGTTTATAGTTTTCATTTCCTCTCAATTTCTTTCTTTTGGTTATGTAACTTACTTTGAAAATTTAACGTCAACCTGAGCACATGAACCTAGTTGCTCCTCAATTCAATTTTAGAGTTCATTCGGGGTTTTGCTTTCGTAGCCAACGATAACGACGACACCAGATTTTCTCCGACACGGGACTCTTAGCGACATCGCGTTAAAGGCTTGTGAATTCAGCTGATCAAGCGATGTACTTTTGAAAGGCAGCCACGATGTAAAGAAGGGTGGAGCAGAATGTCTAATACATTTGGTCGAGGCGTGCCACTATGCGAACATATTGTAGCGAAGAAGATCGCCAGTGGCGCGAGAGGAGCCTTCGCGCTAGGCCAGACATTAGATCATCGTTCATCCTGTCGCCATGTTGTGCCGTCTCTTTGCTTGTCACCACGTAACATTTTGCTAGAGGTGCGGGGTATCGATCTCAGTACCTCTCGCCACGTAACAATATTAAATGGTCTTGAAATCAAAGGCAGAGTGAACTAAAACGAAAATAAAAAGAAAACAAAGCGAATTCATTTGTTGCAATTATTGATGAGCCGATGCAGCACACCCACCATAAAGCAAGGCTCAACGTTACAGGTGCTAATTTAAGCGCTTGTTTGTAGGAGGCGCGTGGAACGTGTTGACCTTATTTTCTCTCAGATGGCTGAAGCATCACCAATGTTTTCGCTTCTACACAACGGACTATACCTTAACTTATTGCGCCAAGCCATCGTAGCAAAATATGCAGGAGGTAAAGAAAGAAATCGCTGCCCGAACGTCAAAAATTCTTGCAGCGGAGAATCAGCTGCGGGAGCTGGTATTCTGAAGGAGTTTCGAAAACCACCGATAGGCGGCTTTCAGTAACGCCCCCATAGGCTGTGTGCGAGGCATATAGGCGCCATGTAACTCTCAGTCTTAGTAAGACTTTTTTTATTAGATTACCAAATGTCGTTGTTACGAGGCGGGCTAGAGGGATACCCTGTGTACGAGTTGTGCGGCGTGCACTCAGTATCATGTATTTGAGATGTGTATTTGTGTTGCAGTAATATTAACTTTGAAAATTCAAATAATTTACGAAAAGATATTAAATATTGCAGAATGAAAAGGTGGGATTCGAGGTCTGCTCTAAAAGCGAAGCTTTAACGTGCGAATAACTGTTCTATTCTTTTATTGCGCGGCATATTTTTTCGCCGCAAGCCTCTCTTTCTAAGCGATGAAAAGCTATAGTCCTAATCCTCGGACCTTCATCCTATATGAGCAACATTCAGCGCTACATACTTACTAGCCTCTTTTTCACCTTCCATCTATTAGTTACAAACGAGGAGGGAAGGATACAGAATAACAACTTGTGCTTGAATTATTTTTCTTTTACATTCAATGTTGAAGTCAAGAGAAAACAACTGGTGAACGTGATGTGGGGAATTCCTCACGCATTTTATTTCAGCGACGAGACTCTCTGCTCTGCTTGCTCCTCATTCAAAGTCGATATTGTCCTCATTACATTCGACCTTCGGCACGCACTTGCCATCAGAGTTGCGCCGATACAGGTTATTTCTGCACCAACACCCTAAGGCACAAACCATCGAACAGAGATGCAGGCTTGGCTTGGGCGGGTCGTGGCATCTCTTCTCGCCACACAATGGAGTCGGGCTGGCGCAGCCGTATACCTCTCCGGGATCGCAGTCGTCAGGACCAAATAGAGCCGGGTCACGATGATTCTTCGGCGCTGCAATTTGATCGCCAGGGCTTCAAATCATGGGTTTCAAATGTACAGATGAGACATAGAGGCCCACCGTGGTGCCTCGACGCTGCAGCCTGACGGCCGTTTCGTGGCCTTGACGGCGTTAAAGGGCAGATCGGGTAAGCTGTAAACTCATTGCTTTGACAATGCCTTCAACTGTGTCTCTTTACCTACGTTAAAATTTATTCGCTCTAAATAGCTTTGGAGGTCACTGTCGCCTATGAAACAAGGCGCGAGCTTCGCCAAAGCCTTTGTTGTGTAGCTCACGCCAAATCCGGAGGTTGCTATAGCCTCTCAAGCGCATAACGTAGGCATGGTCACAGTAAAAAAATCGATGGTTGTCAACAACTATACCCGTGCCCATTGGTTTCACACATCGTTTGAGTGGAAACGCTGTATGCAGGTCAGCATCGGCAAGTCATCTTTACTGATATTCAGTATAATTAAGAACATCGATTATTAATTTTTTTTTTTCAATTTATATAATTCATTTATATTAATTAATTTATATATATATATTTTTTATCATTGTCCTCTCAGCGGCTGTCACGGGAAAGAGCGCAATGTAAGTACAATAAAATGTCCGAAAATACTGCTGCAAACAGAGGAGTGACTCCTTTCATGAATAAAGATTTGGCACTGCATACACGACAAATGTGGGCATTTTTCGCTCCTGGGCGTGAATTCACAGTCGGAAGGATTTATGTGTACGTGCAGACACAATAAAATGGGGCAGAATATTTCGGTTCAATTATAATCACGCCTTTCTTACTGGGCTTAATAAAGCATAATTTATCCATAATTAAGAGCATGAGCGCCCATCTGTTTGAGGCACATATAATGGCTGGCAATTTGAGATATGAAACGCACCAAGAATCGCTGAAGTCATTAGCTTGATCCAGTTACTTTTGCCCGTGCCTGCCCAGAAATAGGAACCGTAATATCGCTAGCGCACAAGGCAGGTTGAGAAACAAATTATTACTTTTCGAGAAGTATTGAAGAGAAAATAATTAATGCCAGTGGAAACGCTAAATAAAACAAGTCATGAATTAATAAAATTAATCACAGCTTAGCCTGGATCGAAATTTCGTTTGATGGGTTTCAGACAATCCTTTGTTGGTGCTCTTCCATTTACTGGCTTCTTGAGGGGAGGAAAATGGCAATACTTTTTAAGAATGAAATCTAAAATCGTACCTAAAAAGCCTTTTTTTTTTTTCATTCCTGAATTACCAGCCTTATATTGATGTAACATGAAAGCCTCACTCATCGTGTGGGTTCTGCCCACTTCTACTATTGCTCAAAGCTTCTGCGACTACGCGCGTTATATCATAGAGGCGGGTCCAATAATCATAAACCAGAAAACGTTTCTTCCCAAATTCAAGGGATTGATGCCTGCTGGCTACGAGAGGATTTTTTTTTAGAATAGAAAACACTTTTAAAATATATTAGCACACCTAAATCTACTAGTCATCACCTGAGCATTATAAATACGAACGTTTTCATTTCTCAGTCAGGCAGGAGCTATGCAGTTTGTTATATAAGCGAGCTGAACGCGAAATTTAGCCGGCAGTAAAGGGCTGTGGTGTACAGGTATTCTAAAAATCATATTACCTCAGCACCCATTCCTTTGACAATAATACCACGGCACAGATCATGAGCTACCTTCCACGCGCGCAATCCGTGCGATTACCTAAAGTGAGTGCGTCGTAATGAATTTCTTCTACGCGTCTCGCAAACTTTCTCCAGGCGATTGACGAATTTCGACAAATATTGACACTCACTAACGCGTGCTCTTAAAATGTCGCTACCAAAATTAATCTGAATGAGCAATACCTAAGAAACTAGAAAGCTTCCGAAGTTCCCACTTCCCTCCTGTCTGCAAGCCTCCAAACGGCTTCCGGATGCTTCCATGGTGATTGAATTTTTTTCTTTCGGAGCCGCATATCCGTTACAATGAAGTGCATAATCGAACAACGCTCAGTGCTCACCTCTTTTGCCATTTGCGACCGAGACAAACACGTACGCAGAAATGGAGGCGAAGAAAACCAGACACGCTCTCGAGACCATACTCCCCCTGCTTCTACAACGGCGGCACTTTGAATACTGAGCGTTCAAGTATAACCACACTCTCGTATTTGGGCTATGTTTGAATAATTTGTAAAAGGTAACAATTCGGTAATCAATCACTATTTAATCCTATGTTTGCGTCTTTTAAAGCAGTCGCCTTTTTGTGGCGAACAACCGCACTTGCGCAGGTACCTTTTTTCGTTCCGCTGAACTTGCTTCATTTGAAAGAGACATTTCTCACAGCTTGCAAGCTGCAGTCGATTCGAGACTGCGTTAACTTAGATACTCATTGCTTGACACTGATGCATCTTTAGAAATATGCCCGCGTCTGAAAAGTGACAGCGGAATGACAATTTAAGATTGGCTTTATAAAAGAGGTTTATACATCGGCGCGATTATGTCAACCCTATGAAATATGACCGTGGCCGAAACTGAATAAAAAAACTTGCCGCTACAAATTTACTCAATCTACTTTGCACCTACACACGGCTTCTTTTTGTGTCGTTTTCGCTGTATTATTCGTCTTTACTTTTGTTCAGGTTTTTTTTTGTACTTGTTTTTGGACTTTTCTTGAGCGTTTAGTGCGCACTTTTAAATGCCAAAATGTTTTGGCTGTGTCGTGGCCCTAACTCGCTACTATACAGCTCGAAAAGTTTAGCAGCTACGGTCCGGCTGGATCGTGAAGGCTTGCTTCTCACTTCAATGGTACATTCGTCGTCAAATTTATTTTTAGCTAACAACGTCCACCGGAATGGTGTAATGTACCGGAATGCACACAAAAAGCCTCAAAATAGCTTGAGAAGTCCTCCACCCAGTACAGATGGCAAACGCCGCAGGGCCCCTTAATAATGTGCTTGCGAGTTGCGAAAGGCAAAGAAAAGATGGACCAAATATTCGTGGAGATATTCATGTGCAGATGTGTTCCATGTCCATGTAAAGCAAAAAATGAAAGAACAAAACACAACTTATGCGAGGGACAAAAGGATAGCGCACACCGTTACACCTCCTCTTTCATCATTCGTTCACTTTTCTAGTAGCTTAATAGAGAATCTCCTACTTGTGTCTCTATTGTCCCACACATAATCACTAACATATAGTCGGCATTTAACCCATTATGTTAAAACCCACCCATCACCGTTATAAACACTGATTTAACCAAGGGTAGCACAAGAAAAGGAATTTAGCTACACAACATGATTCCCCTGAGCAAGGGTTGAGGGGGAGCTCAGTTCGCAAGCGAAGCCAGCGTTTCTACAAGGGGATATATCTTCGCCCACTCGAAGGCAAGTCCCCTCGTCGAAACGTTGGCTAAGCATGCGGAGGGGCTGCCCCTAAACCCTTGTTCAGTGCTATTCCATGCTTTACCATAGCCGCAAGAACTTGTTTGCAAGTCCTAGAGGTAGCATGATTAACTCGGGTTGCGAGGGTCTTGGAAGGCTAATTCCGGTCACACTCACCCATCTGAAGCCCAGGTTGGCAGTACCCGCCAGATCAGCCAAGTCATGTGAGTTCCTGACATAACACCACGGGATGACCGGTCAGCGTATGGTCAAGCCATATGCGAGCTATCACGTGCTAGATTACCGTCAACACCGGAGTGAGAATTTTGGGGGAACCGGGCTTCCAAATGCTATCGCGTTATAGAGAAGGCTAAATGGGTAGTTACAGTGAAAATGTATTAACTACAGCAATCAAAGTGACTACAACACTGAGAAAAAGCCATTAAGCACATGTAGGAATAGTAGAATGCTGCTTAATAAAACAGGGTATAAATATTTTAGGCATCTGCAAGGTATTCATAACTTCATACAGTTTGTAAGGTGTACTCTATAGCGTCTCGCAAACGCACTTCACTCGCTTCTACACAAACGACCATTACTTTTTTTATATTTCTTGTGATATAGACACTGCAATTTTACTTGAAAGCTGCCATTACCCGGAAATAAGGATGGTTCTTTATTCTGTCCTCGTGTCTGGTGGCACGACGCAAGCAGTCAACTGCGGCGTGCTCGTAGTGGGGCTAGGTTCTGTTTCTCGAAAGCTGGTCTGGTATGCGCGCCGAAGTGAAGATCTTAAATTATGTGCGCAGATCTCTTCTCTAACTTGTGAGAAAACATATTTAGGGAAAATGAATGGCCCGTTATGAGATACACAACGCAGATCTAAGATAACAAAATTGACTAATCCATTATTCTTTGTCATGTTTTTATTTCATCTCTTGTGTGAAAGGGAACAAGGCTGAAGATTTTTGTTGTATCGCGCATTTTTCTTTCCTGGTTTGATTATGTAGGACAAACAATCTTTAAGTCTGTATTCAATTTGTGTTCTTTCTTTCTATTTTCTAATTTGCATGTACTTGTGTACTGATACCCCGGCTGTCCAGCCCAGCATACAGCGCTTCAGCGAGCTGGAGCATGTAGTTTGTGAATTGAGGTGAATAAAGGATATTATTAGCAGTCATTGACGTCCGGGAAGGAATAGAAACACATTTTTGTCGTTAATCGCTGTGAAGTAATAAACAATTCTTGGGGATACTTTTTCTTTTCAAAGCCACGTATTGCCGGTGAGACGAGAACCCAGCCCCTTTGATGGTGGGTTCGTATCCCAGCGGCAACGGGAGGTTGTTCTCCGCCTTTCAGTACTCTTTGTTGTTTCATGTTAGCACGTGTGACACTGATCAGTCCAAAAACCGAAAGAATGAGCCGAGAAGATGGCGCCCTGAAACCATGTTGCCCCTAACAACAGCGGGCTCTTCCGGTTACACTAAACGGCTGCCCCTCGCAATAGTGCGGCGGGCGTCCGGTGTGCTTCTATTCCTTCCACGCCGCTCAAGGGAGAGCAGAGTTCGCTATTATTCTTTGAGCGTGACTGGCGGAGTATCCTCATCTCAGGGAGGTACGGTATCCGTAGCGCAATATTTCGGGCACATGGTTATTGACTGCGGCTTAAGTACTTTATTATTTCTGGCTTTAGTTTTGTCTTCAGATTTTTCTTACTTACAGAACTTGGTTGAGAACGAAAATAGCGCGTTTTTTTTTTTTAGGCTGGGATGATATCGATGCATATATACTCTATTTGCAACTCTCTGTACATTTGGGGGAATGTCTTCTTTTTTTTTTCTTCTTTTGGTCGGGGCAAATCGTGTGTTACCGATGGAAAAGGGACTGGTCCATAGATCATCATCATCATCGCGTGAAAGTTACGCTTGCCTCATAGCGTATGTAGCGCATTTACCTTTCCGTCTTGCCTGCGTCTCGGTATAAAAGCTCCCGTCTTTTCGTGCCTCACTTCAGGTAGTAGACAGTATGTCACTGTATCCTTGCGCGTGAGTCGTCTGATCAATGAACTTCGTAGCAAAGTTCAAGATGACGCATTCAGAGCACGTAAGTACTCTATGGTCCCTCCGGGAAATGTATGCCGGCATATCTTGCCTTTACTACAGGTGCGTTTAAGACACGCTATTGATGCAGTGACAGTACAATAAAGGTGACGGTCAATGCAACGGATCACTGGAACACGAAGGAGAGAAACCACGAGAATTCTCTGTGCCTGTTTGGTCAAACTTAGCTAATTCATTTTAAGCTAATTGAACCTGAGCGAAGTTAAATTACGTCTTAACGATAGCTTAAGCCCATTAATGATATATCTGTGTTGCCGCAGACCAAACCTTTTATTCAGGACGTTCGGTCTGTGACATAGGTGTTGTGGTATCTACAAGAGAGAGCAGGATGAAGATGAAGCAGCACGTTCAGCCGTGTGGAAGATGAAGCGCCACACATTGCTCCTGGAAACCTGAGGGCAAATCAAAGCTCGAAAGCGTTTTCAAGGTCGGATCGCCAGAAACAGCTCCTATATCATGCAGCTGGTATCGAGGGACTAAAAATATAAAACCCTTTTTTTTATATAGCTTCTCCTATTCTTCGGGCGTGAGGTTTCCCTAGAGAAAAATTAATCGCTCTCGATAACTGCGTCCAAATAGAATATTTCAAATCTTCCCATTGGTCAAGACATTGCACTCGATAGGGAGAACGCATCTGCGGTCAGAAATCCGCCGGTATAAGCCCTGTGAGCACCAACACTTCGTACGGCAGGGTTTTGTACATTCGGGGCTTTTTGGGGAGGAAAATGAGGCGCAATTCTTCTCTCCACAAGACGGATATGGACTCCGACAGTCTAGTATCTCTCCTGGTTTGCACTTCCATGACACCTCCCGCGGAAGCCGGATTGCTGAAATAGGCAAACAGAAAAATCGATGAAATAGTGGTAAAAAAGAATGAGAAGCAAGGAATTATGGCAGGTACTCGAACGCCAATAAGGAAGTGTGTGCCCCCACGTCCACGTGCACTGAAGGGATCTGTGAAACACTGGAAATGCTATTTCTCCCACGTTGCCTGTACTCCCTTGAACTGAACAGGAAACAATCGTCCGACACGGACGTCTGGTGCATAGAGGCAACCTCTGTCGAGCATTCGAATTCTTCTTTTGTTTTTATTGGAAGTGAGATTGAACTTGCTGACGTTCCTTTTTTATTTGATTGAAGCAACATTCATCACCAGGGGTTTACAAACACCATAATGAAGAAGGACAAGAGCTTTAACAATTCTGTCATCATTAGACATTTTTTGGTACGCCCACTTTTAAAGATAGAAAAGTTGAGTTGAGTAAGGTATATTATTTGGGCTGGCACAGAGGACTATTAGATGACTGAATACCCTCGAACACTCTAAATTTTTATTGGAAATATTGTTAGATTTTACCAGAGCGGTGAAGTCAATGATGCAGTGATACATAATCTCGTATGCTACTACAAAAAAACAATATGGTACTGGCTTTTTTCTTTATAAAGGTGAAGGTTACACAATGTCTCCCAGGCATGGTAAGTGTGAAAAAAAAAACATTTATTATAATTTCTTAACAAAATTTCGCTCAAGCCTCCAAAACCTTACCTCGACGACACTGCGCTAAACAAGTGAGCTCTTAAACAGGATCCAATAGCGGCAGCAATATAACCACATGCGGAGCAACGTCTGAATACTATGAAGTTTTGTGTCATATGCAATGATTCATTATTTTGTTGTTAATTAATGCCACGAGACACCAACCCTCACTCGCAGTACTCAACGAATAAGTGGACTAGATTCAACGAGGAGCACATATGTTGCATAAACCACGCAATCTATTTGCCTTACCAGAAGAGCAAGCCTCGTCTATGACGACTGTTGCAAAAAGCATCCAGTAGACCAACCGGAGAAAAGTTTTTGATGCCATCCTTGTCGAAACACTTGCACGTCATTGCTTATTTTGTGTGGGGATTTTATATCACGCATCCAAGATGAATGCATCTGTTTACGCAGATATCTCTGGATTTCATGGCGATGAAAAGATTTCTTAAGTCGTCTAAAATTCTTTTTTCGTGTCTTGGCAGTGGTCAAAAGATACTTTGTGGAAGCCATTCTAAGAGTCTGAAAGGAACGGCCCTGTCTGAGAATTGTATCTAACAACGTGTGTTAGAGATAAGCTGAATGAGATGAGCTCTATTTCACAACTTGAAAATGTCTGAAATGGGGTCATGAAATGATTCAGCGTACATTTCATTAACTAATTCCAGGCTAAAATACGAAGCGAGAATATTTCTTCACGAAATGATTCGAACCATAGAGATTTTTTACGCTTCAGGACCAGTTTCTATTGCCTCTCCGCATTAATCTGAACGCTTTGAAGGCACTCTTGGCGCCTTATTAGTGAGAGGGGAGAGGCTGCAGTTCTGCAGACTGAGAGCTTGGCATTCAGTTCCATTCAGAGTTTGCGCCATATCATTTTCTCTTTCGACGCACATCGTTTACCTCTATTATCGGTTGCTGAATTATATTAAATTTCTAGGTATACACGCAGTACCTGTTGCGAAAGTATTTAGAGCGCCTTGCCTGCAACTGCAGGTCTTGCTTCGTCTACAGTGATGGAGCGGTAGTGGTCGCACACATTTTTTTCTTTTTCTTTTTTTACGAGAAGCCTATACATCTCGTTCGGCCGAAAAGCCTTCGCCGTAGCCCAAATTGAGAGCAGCGGTGTCGGAGAAACGACGCGCGTGATTTCGTGTCACACTGATGCATCCGTATTTTGTGCATCATTCAGGGTGGTATCATGCTATTTCGTTTCCCATTAGCAATAATCGTCTAACCAAGATGAAGGATATTAGCGATAGCGATTCCTCAGACGACATATGCATCCCCGACAAGCATAGCCTTCCACTGAGAGGTCAGAGACTGCGCTTTCTTTTTCTTTAAAATTAACTTACTACAAATATAAATTTATTCGCGGAACAAAACGGCAGTACTTTTTTTTTTCACTTGTTTGTTAAAGGTCGTGCTCAATAATATCTCTCTAGCAAGCTGGCGTGAATCAATAGATCGGTCTATATCATTCGCATCACATGTCCAATTTGGCTTCAAACATAAGGCAATAGGTGTATTTTTCAGTCATTATTGTGGTAGGTTCGGTCGTTCATGAGTGCGTATTTTGGTTTCACTGTTCCGTACCAACTGAATAAAGAACGTTGAGCATGATCTAGTTCCGCTTCTTTTTTTTTTTTTTTTCATCTAGGGAAATGCATGTGCTCTTTTTAAGTCGCTATTTTGTGAGCGAAATACAGCTTTTGCACAGTTGGCGAGATAGGACTTGCTGACTGCTATAGCGAATGAAAAGATTGTCAAAAACCAAGAGTACAATGTACACGTACAAAACAAAGACTGATTTGGGATGCTGTTTTGACTGCGATATGAACTTTTTCAACAAATTGCGTTTCTTCAGGGAAGCACTTTAACAAGAAATGAAAGAAAACCACCTGCCAAAGTTGAGCGGTATAGGACATGCCTGAAGAGCAAAATATTGTCACCGTTGAGATTCTGCCTTCTGTTCTGGGGCAACATGTTCTTCGTTTCTTGCAAAGCGTATTCACGAAACTTAACACATCTGATTAATAAAAGCAAAATATTGGGTCTGAAGTTAGACATTCGATTGAAATTTAACTCATTTCCGCTCATAATAAAATTGGTATTCATAGGAAATGCTTTCTAGCAACTGCGTTCATTTATAACAGTGTCTGTGCATATTTATTTATGGTTCTCTGAGTAGGCTTCCTGACTTCAATCTGATCCATGCAGACATTTGTCAGTTCCGTTACCTGGGCACATTGCAACACCACAGCTCCTGTATATACCTGCAACAATTTACTTGCGCTTTAAGATGCAATCTTTTTCTGACTGCCATTCTTCAATCATGACGAAACAGATGATAACCTTAAAAAATAACATAATGATAGCCTGAAAAATCACATGAACATTTACCCACGATGACTATGTGCTTACGATCAGTGTAAACACGTACTGCAATGACTACATTAAAAGAGTTGGCATTCAGCGTATCTTCCTCACGAAAGTGTGTTGTATTACTTTCCTTTTTGCACTGTTTTTTTTTAAGCATATGAGCGGTTACCAACAAGCCAGTATTGAAATTATAACTGCAGCGGAACATTTGCAGAAACGTTGCATGCCATATATTCTATATAAGCAATCAACTGGCCCCAGTACTAGCTTTCCTGATGAGAATTTGTTTGATTAGTAGTTGAAGACTTGGTTACTAGCATATGCAAAAGCTACACCTTGATAAGATTTTGAGTTCGGCTTGCTTTGCAGCGAAGAACGCAGCCAACCATTTCTAGAACAAAAAACATGACAAGGCAAGGGGTAGTACATTCGTCTGCCAACAGTATTAGCATACGCAGTCAGGTGCGAGCTGTTTGAAATGCTACCCATGTACCTCGCTGGTACTCGCGACCAAATTCATTCATCCAAGCAAGCACAGAGCAAGCGATATCCTCCGGCCATCTTAGCCTTGTATGAGACTTAGAACTCAGTTTGCTTTCCAGCATTTTATATAACGACGGTAAAGAATGACTTCACTGCACGATGGTATTGTCTTTAAAAAATCGCATGTTCTATTGAGATCTATTCTTTTCTCGCTATATCTCGAGGTTCGCTATTGTTGGTACCTTTTCCGTCGTTTCAAGGCGCCTGATTTAAAATCGCTGTCCCTGTCAACGTCACATAGAAAAAGTGGCGGCTAATCAATTGCTCTTTTTTATTGCGTCTCGACAGCCGGTCGTTAGCCTAATTCTCATCGGTGAATGGAAGACAACTGTCGTCCTCCGAAAAATGCGAACCCGAGGACGAGATGAGATCAGGATCTGCGGCAAGCGAATTTCATTCAATGCTTTTCAACTCGTGATCTGCAAGAAATTGAGGGAGAAATTCTTATTTAGAGAAAAAACGTGCTCATTGAAACGAAAAATTGGGGATCCTATCCTCTAAAACTCTTGTCTGCTGAAATCGGAAATGCAAAGAATGTACCCGAGCCTCAGAGTACAGAACGTTTCTTGCCAGAAATATATGTAGGCCAAACAAAGCCGCTATGTTCGCAGTTTAATGAGGAGAAGTTGTCGCATCTTGTGGGCTGCGCAGCCACTGAACGTGGCGCAGCCGAATTCAGCAATAGGGCGCACACAAAGTGCAGATATAATAACAAGAGCATATCTTCTCATCCCATATCTCGTATGGCTTATGCGACGCAGCAGTTCTAAGGCGCGCTTCCCTTTACGATTGATATGTTCAATGTGAGATCGCCAATTCAATAAAGGATCATAGAAAACGGCTAGATACTTAAGAGTAGTAGCCTGAATTGAAGGCACTTGATGGTATGAGGGAAATATAGAAATATATTAATTGACTTTAAGTACAGGAAATACACATTTACTGAATTTGGTGTAAAGGAAAGTGCATCTATCCAGGATCGGTTAGGTAATTCTGCAAGGTGGATAGAAAGTATGGATATTCGTGGAGGAGGAAAACAAGCAATATCATGTGGGTAGACGCTGAGGTGGACATGATCTCGGATAGGAATTCAAGAAAGGAAAATATTGAAGAGAAGAGAGGATAGGACTGAACCTTGGGAAACGCCTTTATAGACTGTGTATATCTACGTGATAAAAAAAACCACCCTGATAACAATACAAAAAGTATTCTCGGCAGAAATATTTCATTCCGAGCCCTATATAGCTTGACATCTGAATATTTAACAAATCGGAAAACGGAAGTCTGTGATCGACACTGTCAAAAGATTTTGAAATATCCAAAAAAACTAGCACAGAAATTTCGCGAGACCGACAACCCAAATGAATTCTGCCCTTCATATAAATGTGCGCTGACCATATAGAGCATTCTGGACGGAAGTCAATCTGTCTGGGATAAAGAACCTTGTTTTGTAAACTAAACTGAGATAAGCGCGCAAACATTATGCGCTCTATTGTTTTCGCTAGAAGTTAAAGAGATCGGTCTGACACCAATTATGTAGCCAAACCTTTGATTTTTATTGATAGAACAACTCTGGCGAGCTTCCAGGAACCAGGTGGCCACGATTCCTTTAGTGAAAATTTAATAATAATAAATAGTTCTTGTGAAGAAATATATAAGAGAACTTTTAGCATGCCATCTGTAATGCCGTAAGGATCTATTGCCGAATTGCTGCTCTTTGAAATTACAGTCAACTCAGAGTCATGGACACAACTTAAAAATCTGTCGCAACTAACGGCAGTGAGAGCGGCCTTGGGCATGACGACGAAAAGCGAATTTCTAGACCGCGACCAACTACCGGAATGCCTGCTGCGGAAGATAAGCACGGTGTAGAAAACGAAAAAGAGCATCCCAAAAAAATGAACATAATGCGGCTTTTTGGTTTACTTTGGCTTATGCCAAAGCTCGTTTAAAAAGGGAAGCGTAAAACTTCAATTGTAATCAATCAGAAGGAGGCTGATTATGGCTCAACCTCTTTCAAGCAGCTTTTCGCCATCTGATAAGCAAGAGAACGTTCAGAATTCCCCTATGAAAAATTTGATGACGGACAACATGAGGGAACAGAAAATTCAGCAGGTTCGATGGTATCGTGCAACCATGACGCCAAAGACGCAGCACGCAGCTTGAGGGTCAGAAGGTGAAAAAGACAAAAGGAAAGTCCTACAAGCTGTTTCTCATTTACCATAATTTACAAAGCGTCTCTGGCGAGCCGCTTAGTCAAATTTTGAAAGGAGTAAATTATAGGTAATGGGGAGATGGTGACTACTGGTTCAAATATGTATGGTCACCCAAGATGACGTAAGAACTCAAGCAAGTGGAACATAAGATCAAGAGCTGACAATCACTGCCCTCGCAGGAAAGTGATAGCTCTAGAATTGTGTCAGTGGAGGTCATTGTCATGAATCCAGCCACACAACTTGGTCCCACGTGATAAACCGCCAGTCATTTGCGCTGTGTGACATTGCCTTCGACAACTTCCACACGCGCATTGTACAATCTCCGAAGGTAAGCAAGAGCAGGAATGGATATTCACTTGCAGCCCGACATTTGAACATGTGGCAGCCTACAAGCGCCATCTTGTAAGCATGCAGCAAACCATGAAATGGCAGAAGATTTGAAATAAAAATTTATATTCATCATAATACTCAACTTGATTTCATCCACTCCAGTGCAAAAGCCTCTCCAATGCGCCTGCAAATAGGTAGGTTCTGTGCCAGCTGCCGAATGCATTTGCATTCAGTTCAGTTCAGTCGTTCAGTCGCGTCCGACTCTTCGTGACCCTATGGACCATGTCACGCCACGCTTTCCGGTCTCTCACTATCTTCCTAACATCACATAACTTCATCTGCAGTGCCTCGAGGATGCCATCTAACCATCGCGTTCGCTGCCTACCCCTTCTCCGGCGACCCTCAACCTTTCCCACCATCAAATCTTTCTCCAGCGACTCCTCTCTTCTCACCAGATGACCACAGTAGCTGAGCTTTAACTTTAGAATTTGACCCTCCAATGAGCAGTCAGTGTTTATGGTCGACAATATTGACTGATTTGATCTTCTGGCAGTCCAAGGAACTCTCAAGAGTCTTCGCCAGCACCACAGTTCAAACGCGTCTATTCTTCGGCGGTCAGCCTTCTTCACAGTCCAACTCTCGCATCCATACATCACAACTGGAAAGACCATAGCCCGAGTTATACGGATCTTGGTTGGCAGACTAATGTCTCTGCTCTTTACTAGGCAGTCAAGGCTAACCATTGCTCTCTTTCCCAGAAGCAAGCGTCTCCTAATTTCATGGCTGCAGTCTCCTTCAGAGGTAATCTTGGAGCCCAAGAAGAGAAAATCTGTCACAGCTTCCACTTCTTGTCCCTTGATGCTCCAGGACTTGATAGGGCAAGACGCCATGATCTTTGTCTTTTTAATGTTCAGTTTAATGTTAATTTGCATTACCGTGCCTAAAAAAATTTCCGCGAGAGAGAGAGAGAGAGAGAGAGAGAAAACTTTATTGTCGGCAGGAGTCTTAGTGGAAGAGCCAGGTGGCCGTCAGCTGGTGGCTTGTGGCGACTTCTTCAGCGCGGTTTACGGCCCCCAATTGCATATCGGGGTGCGCTATACGCAGCACTTTCACCCAAGATTCAAGTGAGGGAGCTTCTATGGGAGCATTGAGAGACGGCTCCTGTGAGCAATTCCCTAGGATGTGATTAAGTTAGGCTTTCTCCCCGCACCTAGTGCAGGATGAGCTTATGCTGTCCGAAATATGTGTGCGTAAACCGCAGGGTTGGGGAAGGACTTGGTTTGTATTTTCCTGCAAACAATTTCTTTTTGACTTGGTAGTGATTTGTGTGGTGGTCGGTATACTATCCTAGAGAGTTTGAAGTGTTGTGTAATATCGCTGTATGTGAGCAGTCTTTTCATTTTGAGTTCCTCGGCATTGGCATTAGGTCGGCATATTGGTCACGTTAAAAATTTGCCGACGATTACGTTACTTTTAAATACGAAAGTTGAGCGCAGCTCATCCGCTGTTTCACCTTTTTCGACAGATTGAGGCAGAGATTTCGAACAAGACATGTATGTACCATTACCGACAACTATTTAATTTTTTCACAGATATTCCTTCAAGAAACACTACACTAACAGTTCTTGAGAATCATGAAGGAAGCTTTGTGGTCAGAGAACTAAAGAGAGCATTTAGGTTATGGCGATGTTGCGGGAGGCAGCGCGTGGGCCATATGAACGTTGCGCGGCGAAGAGACTAATGCCAGAAGATGCAGACGAGAAGAAAGAACCTTCGCAAATATATTAAACTGATTTGAAAACGTTGTAGCCAAAGTTAGCAAGCGTCTCATCGAATTTCTAACAGTATGTTTCTAGCAGCAGGAAAATGAGGGCGGTTTAGATCCGGGTCAGGCCTTCCTTGAAAGCCAAGGAACGATCGGGTAGAGATCAGGACTATCAAACTAGCTGTATATACCCAAATTACATCAAACTATAAAAAACGCAAACTACATCAAAATTCAGGTCATTCATTCATATCAGTTTTAGACTGGAAAAATCAGTCTACCTACCACAGTTTGTTCACTAGAAACAAGGAAACATGCTGCGTGTGGACAGAGCCCCAACATTAAATTACGCTTAATTTAATGTGGCGTCCTACTTTTTTAATCTTCCGTGATAACGTGCTGTCCTGCATCGGCAAAAGAAGAAGTGAGCTGTGAACCAAGTGCAGAGATTTACGTTGTCGGTCCCGCTTCTACTCTCCTTTGGTGCGAGTGCGAAAGGATTTGCGTTGCCTCAAATTTGTCAGTACTTACATAACTACATCACAGCTGTGGACAGATTCCCTCGCTAATTGTATTCCAAATATACAAACTTCCCAATTTTTGCTTTGTATTTTTCCTCTGAATCTATTTTGAGATCTTAAATTTTATGTTTTTGTTTAGTTGACATTTACTTTAATGCACTAATTTAGTTTGTGTAGGACATTTGGCAGTCAACACTGAACCCTGGCCAATCCCCCTTCGTGGGTATGTGTCATATATCAAGGCAGAAGAAGAAGAAGAGTGCGGCGCATCCGAACTGCTGGGCATTTTAGACCAAAGCAGCCTCTTCGCGTCGCCCTCCTGCCGAGCAAGATTCACGAGTAAGCCTTTCTTTCAAGCGTTTACCCAGTCTTTAGGCCAGTACACGTCAATTTGTGATGGCGTTTTAAGACAGTCGTGGCGTGGAATGCATGAATTCTCTTTGTGAAAAAAAAAAAAGCCCGAGATGGAATGTTGCGCTAAATTGGGGACTTGAACAGCATTGTACGGTAATAGTTTGTGCGAAGCACCTCAAGAACCCCTGCAGTATACTACTTATCACAGCTCACAGCCTACTGAGGAAGTCAACCTCCGATAGTAAAGGTTGACCCGGAGACATAATTCAAAACTTTCATTATAATCTCCTCCAACGTTCAGTTCACACAGAAAATGTTTGAGGAAAGCCTAGGTGTTCTCGCAATCGTTTAGCAAGAAGACTCTCCTCCGTCTGGTCCTATCAGACAAACAGTACCTAATCCTAATTAATCATGCATTGTTTTAAGAAAGCTATCACGCTACCTCACAGCGGGATATAAAAAATCATTTGCGCTGTTGCTCTTACTCTGTAATGCAGGCTTGCGCATTCTTCAATTTTTCCGCACTTCCTAATTACAGCAAATGTCCTGAGTGACAGCATGTAGTTGACGCCACGCTTTAGGCAGAGCGTATACAGCTCGTTCGCCCGAACGCCATCGAGTTGTTGTCGGCACATGCGTGTCGGAAATATTCGTGCGGAAAAATGCTGATTGGTCGACAGGTTTATGACGTCACAGACACATCACCTCGTGCAGCAATTTCAAACCTCCCACGCTCTAAATAAAGCTATATAACGAAGTGGGTAAGGTTTCAAATGAAGTCAACATTTGCAATGAGCTTCCTCTAATTCACAGACTTCAGTAATTAGAATTATTTCACTGAAAGAAATATCTCGTCATTCGGGTTCGAATCCACATTTGGCACCACGAAGGGTATTGTTACTAAGCGTGTTTGAGGTACACCTATAATGAGCGCGCTGTGGCGCGTATGACTTACTATATATGTGTTTAGGATGTGGTGTTACGGGAACAATAATTTTAAAACTGAAATCATTAAATCAAGAAAAAATTAAAAACAGTCACGCAATGGAGAGGCGGTGTTAAATCCACTTTGCGTCTACTCTTACGACAAAGCTTAGGCGTCCCCTAATTTTTCTCGGTCGTTTGGTTGCGATCAGTGTGAACGAGACACCAAATCTTCATCTATAATACATTTTATATTTACTTACTATAAAACGCGCTCGGCGCTGTATGTTCAGTACAGATACTCAGTTCGCTAGCAATTCCTTATTTCAGCAGTCGCTTTTGAAAGAGAACGAGAGCTTAATGCGCACTACTGAAAGAAACACACAAGAGCTGCCATGTTTGCAGGTTGAAGAAGCATAGCGGTATACGCGTTTTCCAAGGAAGAATTTCTTAGTCTCAGTTTCAAAATGGTTGGATACTTTGCATACTAAGCATATGACTTGTACTTTGTGAGTATACCTTACCAGAAGTTGCATTTTACAACATTCAATTTTTGTTTTAAGTCCTAGCCTTATCACTGGTGGCGGCAATGTGCCTAAAATGTTTGCAATGGTTTCATATATTAGGACATTCGTCAAACAACAGGCGGCTCTAGTCACACATGTACATAGAACACACGTGCTTCATGCTGCAACTGATGGCCGAAAGTGTAGCCATACTTTGTCAGGTCTGCCGTAGTATGGTACGAATTCTGGCCAAAAATTGCTTAGTGAACATGTAGAAGTAAACAATAAACCATACCTCAACGAAAATTTTGAGCCTCTCATGATGGCAGTGGTTATCCACCCATAATTCATTAACAGTTATTGAGCGATTTTGTTGATTATAATTACCAACACATGACTAAGAGCAGCTGAGTACAACGTACGTGGTTCCAGGGCATGTATAAAAATTGCGCTTCAGATATATACTGATTTTAATGCCGTGCTGCATTCAATGCTAATTGCGAACATGTATCAGGAAATAACATTTTCTTTTTCATGTCACCAAGCCGCAACAGGTAAAGGCTCAGACACTGAAATCACTGACTACCGTGAGACGCAGTTCAAAGAAGTTGTTTATTTAGAGCATCTTATATTTTCCACTTTCCTCTTAAACTCGAACAGGTCGTATAGAATCAAGAGCGGCACGGCACTTAAGCTTTGGAACGCACCGCCCATCTTTCTTTCTTCGGTAGAGTCTGCCCCTGCACCAGCAACCCTTCACGCAATCTGCGGTGCATCTTGAAGGTAAAGGCTGCGGCTCGCATTTGTTCTCCCCGCAGCCTTCAGTAGAGCTGACACATGTAAATACCTCTCCCAGCTTACATCTAAACTTGAACAGCTTCAGGGCCTTGCTCAGAATTTCTGAAAGTGAAAATGCAGTAGGAAGACTCAGTCTTCTTAAATTTATATTCTACCTATGACGCCATTTCGGCTGCTGCAGATGGAAGACGCCAGAAAAAGACAAAGTCGCATCAAGCCTTAAATGCTTGGTAGAATACATTAACAAAAGTGTCTTGATCAACGATTTGGGACGGAACTTTCCTATCGCAGGGTATATACACAACACGCATAATGTCACCAGTGAAATACAACTGTTCAAAACACAATCCGTTTCCTAAGGCATATTGGTTGACAGTGTATGCGTTGATGCCGATACACATGGAAATGATAGTATAACATGAACCGTCTATGATATCGCCAGTGATTAGGTTGGGTTCTTTTCAAGCGATAGCTTTTACAGCTGGTTCTGTCGAAAAATTGCGTCGTAGTAGCTGTAGTAGTCAGCACCGCGTGTTGGAAATGATCGAGGTCTGAGTATCACAAAACGAAATCGTATTATGGTAATTTGTGGCTCTAGTATTTGATGAATGATGTGTGTGATAGACGATGAATAGTTAATTAAATCAGTGTGAATAATTGCTTAATTGATGAATTAAAGAAATAACAGGGAAAAAGTGGAAAGGGGCTTCGAAGGTATCAAAATGTTTAAAATGAGAAGGCAATGCTTGACGTTAAGAAAATTCTGAGTATCTAACCGATCAATAACTGAAACTGAAAAAAAAAAATAAAAAATGCTTTCAAAGATGCCAAACTGCTCACAATAAAAATACAATGTTTCTGGATGCTCAGTTTCGGTGTGTAAAAATTAAAATTAAAAAGAAAACAAAAAGGAACATAGAAAATAGGACAAAAACAAAACTGAAAAACAGAATAACAGTCAATAGAAAACAAAAATTAGAAATCGAAAAGGTGAAAAACAATTAGTGTGTGCGACATTATCGGGTCATACCCATAAACGCAGAGCTTAAGTGTCCCCCTAATCTTATCTTGCCAGACTAAGCAACCTGTCTTAACTGCCGAGAGGAGAAAGAAAGGGGCAGAATTTTCTCGTTCCTTAGCATTACACGAGAAGTCACGTGTTCGGCTCGGAGCCTAGCGTTGTCTACACTTTGAATTCCCTGCATATATGCTGTACATCGACAGGGCGAAATAACTATTACCCAAAGCAAGCTTTCTAGCGGATTGCACTACTTGTTCAATAAAGGCCTCGTATGCTCGTATGCTTTCCGAGAACGCGAAAATTATCGAAACCATTACTTCTTATTTCAACTATAGCTATAATCTTGCACCCTAAGTTTATAGAACTATGGGTTTGAAGCCCCAAAGCGACTCGTGCGATAAGGGATACCGCAGTCGAGAGCTCTGGAAATTTTGATAACCCGAAACTCTTTGACGTGCACTTATATTGCAACAGTACACAAGCGCCTTGCTTTCCACATCCATAGAAAAGCAGCCATCGTGTTCAAAATATATCTATAGGTTAAAATACTTGCTTCCGCTTGTGCTCTCTTGGTCCATATGTCGACCTGAAAGCTGGCCCCTCAGACTTTGGGTAACCTATAGCTTTGAACTTGCGGGTTTTTTTTTTTTATTATATTGCGCAGCAAGTGCTCATGAAGAATTTAAGCAATTTGTGCAGGCGATAAAGAGGAAACCGCAGAATGATTCCCCAAGGCCGCAAATCCGTTTCACTTCAAAAGACTTCTCCAAAGCTGTTCCCTACAGTGCGGAGTATGAGAGTTAAAGTGCCGCTGTTTTGCGACGTCACCTACCTGCTCTACAGACCATCATGGTGCAGGTAATAATGAGAGCAGTAATCCACACAGAGCACAAGAAATATTCGCTTGACGTCATATTGAGCTCGCATAAGTCGCACCGCTGCCTAGCATTCTAAGCGATGTCTGGAGAGAGTCGCTTTGCGTGTCGTATTTTCGAGCTTAAAAAAAAAGACTTAGCGGTATTTGTAGTCTATTGTCTTCGCGTTGTTCTTTCCTGTGTTATTTATTATTGTTCGACTAGGTTCCTTCTTTTTTGACACGAAGAGTAAGCGCTGATGCTTATCCAGCATTTCGTTCGCAATGGACAGATGGAGATTTAACGACATTCCCTATTCTTACTGGTGCTTGAGGAAGAACTCTCAAGGTCTGAAAATACGAAGGCGTCATAAAGGAAAACCCTGACTCTGTCAGACACTTAACAGCATCCACAGACATTCGAGGAACTCGGAAGGCATTAATCAGACAGGGACGCGTGTTTCATCAATGGCTTGTTTTCGTAAGGAAGGAACCCTCGAAATAAGTCGACGCTTCTGTGATTGTAAAACATCAATCCACTGAGATATAGTTAAAACCGTCTATAATCAGAATTTTTCGATTTTGTTATTCGCGGGTTTTCGTGAAAACGAACTAGCTGGAAAGTAACTCTGTCACAAACATTTTCTGATTTATAATATATTGATGGCTTAGTTTTTTGACGACCAAGTCTAAGACAGATCATGCAAACGTGGGAATGAATTTGAACGTAGGAAGTTAATTTACAGGCGTCAAAATCATTGACTGGCTTAACGACCGACGCCTTTTCTATATTCCTGTGCCGGATGAAGCTGCGGCAAGGACAAGATTAGGCACGCGCCTGAAGAACTGTACAAAGTGTTCATTTTCATTGCATGTTTGATGTGTTCTACAATAACCCTGCAAAGAGTAGACGGTGTTCGCGTAAGCTAATTAAATATTTGGCTGGCTGTATCCAAAAATTAGAGTCTAAAACGTTTTGGATTTAAATTTTCGTTCCTGTGACCCACTCTCCAATAAACTTCTCGCACGAACCCGTAGAAAAAAAATAAACATAAATATGAAAAGAATATTGCAGTTTTTTCTACACTAACCTGCTCACTATACGAACCGATTGCCATTCGAAACCTTCTGTAGTGAATGTAGCGATGTGGTGAACGTCGCACAATTTCTAAAAAAAAACTGTAAACTTATACGCTCTGTTTAAAACTGCTATCAGGGCATATTTCTTAGCAATACGTTAAAGGTTACAAGGCCTGTACATATTTTTTTTCCTACCTAGCAGAATGTAATTCTCAGTTCCAGATTCACCGGGCCGGATCAGCGCAGAAAAATCACGCGTGATAAGAAAAACGCTGTCATGACCGCTTCAGTGTAACTCCTGAAAAACACACGAGGGAAGTTTCTGGTGCCCTTATCATTGCGTGTAAAGGGCTTTCACGTGCAAGCAAACACCTTCAATATCTTTATCGCACCACCAGTTGGGCTATCTTAACTTTTGATTGACGAGGGTGGTAGTTTTTTTTTTTTTTGTGTTCGCACTTCTTTGTGTATTTATATGCTGAGGCATTAAATACTATCATTTGTTATCAGCACTCTTGTAAGTCTGCTCCTTCTGTGTCTTGTCTTTTTGCTATGTTTCCTTTTACGATATATGATTTTTCAACTTACCTTCACGCTCTCTTCTTTTTCGTCGATTATTTACCTTTTTTATACGGGCCATTGAATCAATGCCTGTCAGCACGAGCGTGAGAACTCGGTAAGGTCGTTTTTTCCTGGTAACCTTGCTTTTCAGTGTGACAAGCGAGGTATTGCCCAGTAATATAACTATATTCAGCTAATATAGTAACCATGCAGCAATGTGATGAGATATTTAACGTTCTAAACCTTTGTAAGAAAATTCCACTCCATCTGTCTCAGAACGTAATCGTAAAGTCCACTGTACAAGTGAGCAGCGTGCATTTTGGGATACGAAAATAATCAGCAGAATATTTGTATTTCTATTTTATGCTAGTTTCAACAATTCTCACAGGTGGAAAGAACAGTTTACACAGTATTGTGGTTCCGTAGACATTGATTGTACCATTTTCTCTTTTATCTTTATAAATACAGAGGCGTAGATGCAAACCGGATGCGGGTATGCTTTTTCTTTAGAATCTCTTCTTGCCTAAGGGCTTGTAAGCACTACAAGCCACAGCAAAAATGCACGCATTGGTCTAATCCTTGTTTCCCCTCTGGCAAGGCGACGATATTAGGGGTACTTTTTCTAAATACATGTGTTTTCCGTGCAATTCCAGATTTGCAGGACGAGGTCACTGTTCAAGGACTTGACCTTCGACGTGGCTGTCTATGACATGGAATTCGACTCTCACGATACGGCTTGCATCTACGTAAGGTTCGGCGCTGGATCCTTCAGACGCCTAAGGCTCCTAAGGCACCTGCTTGACTTCGTTCACTCAGAAGAACGCTACAATAGACGCCTCTGTTACTTTTCGATCTACCTGTGACACTATACTCATGCATGGATTCCAGACAAATAGAACGCCTTCAAGGGGCGCTCACAAGGCTTTCCTGCCTATACTGTTTTTTCACAGAAATATTCTATTCATCTGAAATTTTTGTGCATGTATACAATGCACAGAGAAATGTAATAAATGCAATAAGAATTCATCAATTAAAGGGACATAGTCGAAAGTGGCATCACGTTATCACCTCGTGTCGGTCTTTTCATTATCTACGGCCACTTATAAGTGTTGAGTGCCAGAGGCATTCGCTTCCACTCTTGGGCGAATATATTATACCTTAACCTCCCAGTCCTCCCAGATGTAGCCACCTTGCCCGTGTAGCTTCGCTCATTTCATCCTTCAGTCTATTAAGCCTAACTGATTTTGCATTCACTTTGAAATCCTTAAAATACACATGAATGATTTTTCGCTTTCTCTAGTTGAGTGCACGTCTACACTCTCACGTTTTGACTTCAGCCTAGCATAGGATTAGTATGTGTTTCCTACCAACCCAATCGTTGTAATTTTAATGCGTAAGCGCTGTATGGCTATGTAGGCAGATTTCGCGTTACATGACCTTGTCAGCGCTGTAAAAGAGGAACTGGTTGGTATATCGGAATAAGAATGGTACCGCCAGATAGAGCGTCAAGACAACCTGTGCAAGTGATAAAATGGTTGATGTGGGCTATTTAAGTGATTAATTAAAGCCAATAAGGTGTGTATTTGTAACCAAGATGGCCGCCAGCCAAATTTCGATTTCGTTTCTCAGCTACCAGTCACTTGTCTCAATGGATTCCATGTGTCTCAGTGGAACGCCTCTTGTCGTTACTTTGAACGTCGTTCCTTTGAGCGCTATGGCGTTCTATAATTGGTTTACAAGAAATTAAAGGCGCAGTATCTGTCACTCGCGTAATCCTGCGGAAAATAGAGCAACGCTGAGACACTCATTTCTCCAGTGCAGATTCTGGAGTGATCTCAGAAATTGTTAACGTGACCAATATCGTATTCTATTTATAGGTAGCTTTGTTCTCTATACAATCAGTTTTAAGCTTTTTTTTAGTACTGCGAGGTAGTTACACACTTTTTTGTACAGGAGCATGTTGAAGTAGCTATATTGCTATCTTGCCGACCCGAATGGGCTGCCATTGATCAGCGTCACTGCGTGAAAAGCAAACACAATTAAGCCCTGCAAAATGAGATTGCTTGCCAGGAAGCGTTATGCAAATTGTTAGTGTCACACAGATAAGAAGCATGCAATTTTTGGAGATGGACTCTCGGGTCAACATAAGCAACAAATTAATTTTAGCAAGAGGAGGAATACTATCAAAACTTTTCCGTCCTCACAGGGCTATGTTATATGGGCAGCATTACCGTACGTTTTCGAGCAGCGCGGTATAACGTACGGTATTGGTCAGAAGTCCTGGAGACAAAGTATTTTCGTCATAGCCGCCAAATGGAGCCGTTACGCAATCATTAAAGGCCGAAGGGCATTTAAAATGCGAGTAAATGATTCCTTATTAGAACGAGAAACTATCTCATAGCATTTCACGGCCATTTAGACTTTAACGGCGCCGGGACGGCTTCAATTTGCGGCTGAGGCGAAACTCCTTTAGATTCCAAGACTCTACCTTTTGGACCGTGGCTTCATCACTGCCACTGTATTATTGGGCCTACCACATCATGATAACTGCTGCGCCTATCTCTTGTGACTTTCCTGCCATTTTTTTTTTCAGCAACACTAGAATCATAGCTTTTGTGTCTAGTTTACAACGTGAAACACAAGAAACCTTAAAGATTTGACAGAAGTTTCGCAAGAAATTAGAAAAAGCTTCCAGAATAGAACCCTTTCCTGCTGTTGTTGACAAACAGTGTTAAAAAATGCTTGTGCCTACTATATCCTTTTTAAATCAGGAACATTTTCACAAATGTTGACAAATATATTTCAGATTATCATACATAATTTATTTCGTCTTTTCTACTGCAAAAACAACATTTTCACTATTGGCGGATGCTTTATCAAGCACAACTTTTAAATTGAGAATTTAATTTCTTGTGGTCCTTTTATGAGTAGCTCTTTCCAAAAGCTCTCTATTTACATTGATTTCAGTTTTGAAGAAAGCGTTGAGTGACTTAGTAACTTTATGATACATTTTTAAACTGTCAGTTTATATCAGGGTTTCGAATGGAACCAAAACCAAAACCCGAATTTTTCCCGCAGTCTTTGAACAGAACTCAAACCGCAACAAGTCGGAGTCCGAATTGTTCCCGCAGTCTTTGAACAGAACTCGAACCGGAACAAGTCGGAGTCCGAATTGTTCCCGCAGTCT
>JAJIZL010018716.1:121402-137443 GCA_023969395.1 Amblyomma maculatum | reverse complement strand
CTTAAAACGTTCTTGATGCCTAATTTACTTCCATTCTGCTAAAAGGGGCTTTAAAAAAATGAAATTTACTGTTCAATTGCTCTTTCCACGCAGCCAGCCATCTATCTCTCATTTTATTTTGTATTAGCTGTGACAGCTCGTGCACGAGCACGAGGCCGCGGACGCCGGTCAGTGACTCATGGACACTGCTGACTGCGTCACGTACCGGCGTCGAGTGGCCATGCTCTAGGCGTGTCCATATTTGGTATCACGGGACGAAAATACCATATATGGACAGCCGCCGACTGCTCCCGACCAGTGAAAGAGCGAAAGGGCAAAAGTCGCGGGAAAGCTTACAAAGGCAGCCGGTGGCCGCCGATACCGGTCCACCCGTGAAAAGGAGGCACAACGATGGAGCGCCGGGGCCTAAAAGATGAGGCGAACGGGAAAGCGGAGACGATCGCGGGCAGCGGACGAGACGGTCGGATAGAAGACGAGCAGTGCAGAAGATTGGGGCTGCGCCAAGAGGCTGTTGAGGCAACCGTAGACGAAGAGCGCAACGAGTTAGTCTCTAGTGAGGACAAAGTGAGGTTGGTAACAGCCAAAAGGCGTAAGCACAGACGCCGTTCAAAGTTCGGCCCTTGTCATCCTGCCTCCACGCCTGGTAACTCATCCCCACCGCCAGCTGGAAACAAGGAAACAGCGGCAGCCCTCGGCATTCCACTGCCTGACTGTGACGAACACCCAGCCCTTCTTCGGAGGCCGTGCAGTACCCCGCCAACGCATCCCAGCGACGGCCAGCCGTAAGCGAAACTGAGCCAGTTGTTTTAATTAAATATGTTTAGAATTTTATCCCGAGTCTGTGCCTCCATCTCTTCATACCTAGTGCGGACTCATAAACACTTTAAATAACTTGAGTCCTCACATTGGAGTCAGACGTGGAGTCCACACTTCAGTATTTGGACAAAAGCTGGATTGCACCCCCAGCGAGAGGAGCTTGAGGCATTGACGATTTGTTAAAAATGAAGGGAACCCAGTCGAGTGCGCAGCCCTTTGGGGCAAGCGTATTTGCTTTAACTAGCATGATAGAGAAATTCACATGGTGACGATAAAGGGCACAGAAGTTTTTGATGTTAGAACAAGTAGGAAAGATGGGCGGTTTAACTGAAGAACAACAGCTGGGGATGGCGAAATGTCGAATGTGCGGAGCAGCACATGATTTTGCCTGGAGAGATGAGGGAGTAAGGAACGCGAGAACATTTGCTGAATATAAGGCACCACCGTTCAAGACAGGGAACGTCCTAGTGTATAGCCCTGGCGGTTTCTCGACGCTAGGGTGGCTATCGATGCTAGAAGCCGGGAGAGGACGCACGCGCGTTTGCTTCCCGTCTTCGCTTCCTTGGTAATGACACTCTAGCGCGAGAGCCAGGGCCTGATAGTGCTAAGCAAAAGCACGCCAAAGAGCTCCTTCTTGAGCATATGAAGTGCCAGTTTATCACCAGTGTGCAGGTTTGCCCTATCGAAGGCGCCAGCTACTTTTGAAGGGGCTGTTGAGGCAGCCGTGGACGAAAAGCGCAACGAGTTGTTAGTCTCCAGTGAGGAAAAAGTGAGGTCGGCAACAGAGCCAAAAGGCGTAAGCGCAGACGAAAGTTTAACCCTGCTAGCCGATGCGCTAGACCGACTGGAAAGGGTTAAGATCAAACAAGACCGGCGATTTCCGGAATCGTGAAAGGCATATTCGCTGCTATGGTTGTCGCAGTTACGGGCACGCTGACGGGGGCGGAACAAAAAACTAATATATCCCAAAAAACGCGTAGTCCCCCGCAGTCGAGCCGGTTGCGGGGAAGAACCTGAATAGGTATGCTATTTGTAAGCGTGTTCAAAGAATCCTGCCGAATTGTCAATTTGTGGTGAATGGGGACACCTGCAATCTGTTGGTCGACTCTGGCTCCAGGATAACGCTCATGAAGCAAACACTTTGATGTGCTGACGAGGAAGGGAAATACGCAGGTGCATGCAGCCCGACAATATCCTAATGCAAGGCTTGTGGGGATCACAGAAGCGGATTTCGGAACAGGGGCCCTGTACTATTTTCCGGTTTTCTATCGAAAATGACAGCTTTGATCATCTCAGCTATATTTGTTCCGACGCGGTGTCGCTATCGAATGAGATAACGCGTCTCGTTGGTCAGGACATGCTGCGACAACAAGGCATCGACTTCATACTAAGCCAGAGCTGTCTTTTCTATCGCGGGAATCTGATACCATTGGAAATCCGAGAGGCTGAGTATGTTGCATGGGTGGAACATGCGGATTAAAGCGCGGAAGGCTCGCCAGAACACGAGGGAGTCATTTTTCGGACAACTAGAAGAACAGTGGTGTCACCTCGGTCAGAGATAATATGTGCGGGCGCGGTTTCGGCTCATATTAATGAGGGGCACATATAACTGTTCGAACCTATAGAAGGGCTCGAAATTGGACTGAATGTTGGGGGCTGTGCTGTCACTGTAGGGTCAAAGAAAATTATTTTTGTCCGCTTGTGTAACTACTCGCAAGAAGAACTGCGCCAGCCGAAAATTTTACTACGTTACTACGGCTGAGGTCGATGAGACGGGTGCCGCAGGTTGCTCCACAAGGCTCTTCAGTGAAGGGAAAGATAAAGAAGGGATCCCTCATTTAGACCTCTCTCATATCGAGAGCAAAGAGCGAGAAAGAACCGAGTCTCCTGCATCGTTACTCCGATGTATTCCCTGCATTAAAGCTGAAATTGGTAAGGTGCGGAGTGATTGAACACCGTATTTTCACCGGCGACTCACCGCTAGTGTACCAACGGGCCTATAGAACTCCTTACTCACAAAGAGAGGAAATGGATAGGCAGGTCCAGGAGTTGATCGAGAAAGACGTTGTTGAGCACTCCAAATCTCCGCGGGGAGCGCCGGCGCTCTATAGTTGAGAAACCCGACGGTTCATTTCGATTGGTAATAGATTACAGGCGATCTAATTCCTTTGCGAGGATAGACCCCTACCCCCTTCCACATGTACAAGAAACCCTCGCGCAGCTAGGGTCAGCCAAATATTTTACGGTTGTCGACCTTTAGTTTTGGCAGATCAAAATGGATCGGCAGGATCGGAGGCACGTACGAAAGAGTGAAGAGGACGAAGTGCGTCGCGTAGGCACACTCCACGCCTCTGCAAAGAACGAAAGTACACTGGATATCGGTGAAAAAAAAAAGATATTTCTCTGAAAAAGCAATTAAAGACTGCTCAGCTTCAGAGACAGTATCATGTCGAGAAAATTGCATTTAACACCCCATCCGGCCATTTTTATTAGAGGTGCATGCCGATGGGACTTGTTAATAGCCCTGCCGTCTGGCAGAGAACCGTGGACGTAATCTTGGCTGGGAAAGAGGTGCCTTGTCTACATGGGCGATATCATCATTTATAGCAGCGAATGTGATGAGCACTGGAGGCAGTCGAAGAGGTGCTGATCAAATTGCGAGCTACTGGCTGAAAATTGAAACCTTCAAAGTGCCAACTTCTCCACCAGCAGGTCAGAAACGTTGGACATATCTTTTCCGTGGACGGAGTAAAACCCGAACCAGGTAAACAAAGTAGTGTCCGTGACTTCCCGAGGCCAACCGGTGTTCGGGGGTGCGTGAGTTTCTTGGCTTAGTCGTATATTACAGAAGGCATGTTCGAGACTTTGCTCGAATCGCGAAGCCATTGACTGCATTAACTGCAAAAAACACCGAGTTCCTGTGGTCGGACGAGACACAAACGGCGTGCGAGGAGCTAAAAGAAAAACTAAACAGCCCCTTTGATGAGATACCCTGACTTTAGCAGACCCTTTATGGTGGCGACCGACGCCTTCATGTTTGCCGCAGATGCGCCGTTATCTCAGACCTTTGGCGGCAGAGAGCATTCAGCCGCGTTCGCAAGCCGACAATTCAGCCCAGTCGAGCAGCGTTACAGTGCCACTGAGCGCGAGTGTCCTGCGGTAGTTTGGGCCATGCGGCACTTTGGGTGCTACCTCTGCGGCCGCAGGTTCACGTTAGTGACCGACTGCCAGCCCCTTAAGCTGCTAAATGTGAAAGACCCAAGCTCGCGCTTCGCGCGGTGGAACCTGCAACTTCAGGAATACAATTTTGAGATAGAACACAAACCAAGCAAGGCGCATACTAACGCGGACGCTTTAAAAGGGTTATGAAACCCATTTTTTAAGCCCGCACCATTAATGCATGTTACTGCGTGTGCCCTCCTCAACAGCTACACAAATTTTGAGCGCGTTTTATGCAATGAATAATTTGTAATTCAATTTCTTTTTTATCGTAGAGCGAGCGGTTTAGTGTTCGAGCAACACTGGTGAGCACGGTCCATAGAGAAACATACGTAAAGAGCGGACACTCGAGCCATTTTGCGGCCGAGCTAGCAAGGGTCTGACCACCCGCGAGGCGGCGTAGCGATGTTGGCTTCCACTTCACCTCAAAGGTAGACAGCTTATCATACATACACCGGATTGCATCCAAGCTTCTCCTTTCCTTACCAATTTCATATAAACGGTGATGCTGCGCCGGTCATCTGCCGCCGGGTACGCTCACCATATCGCGCTTTTCAATGCGTTGCCTCGTTTTGTCGGTAACTTGTTTCCTTTTTCCTGCAGAATTATTTTAATGCTTCTTGAGCAAAGAATGCTTTAAGTCGTTTGCTGCGCTGCGTGAGCATATCTTCCACGTGTAACATATAGTATGAGCCATGACCGCGCCCCGATAGTGTGTAGTTACTGTTTTTGGATCATGTTTTTCTGTAGAACATGTGCTTCCTTCCACTGCGTAATTTTCGAAAGTAACCCGTGACACCTAAGGTTTAAAACGCAGAAATTGTCGGTGGCCCACATGTTTCATAAAACAAGCTTTTATTTGGCACTACAAGAACATTGTATTGCGCATTTGAGATCGCCTTGAGAATGATGTTTACTTCGCTGTATTTTCACAAAGCACGCGCCTTTGCCGGTTCGTAAGCAACATTTTTACATGCCGAGTTCCTTGTCATGGCTAAAGCATTCTCGTTGTGGTCTGAAAAGCGCTGCTGCCTGTTCGTGGCCTGAATATTTGAGGGCATCTACTGGTATTAGCCGCGTACAGTGGGCTCCCTGTAATGCCTTTCTCATACGGGCAGAGGGCAGTTTTGATCGCGATCAGGAGTATAAGCATAGTATTGTAATATTATTATGAATTCAACGTGTTATGTTTAAATGTTTGAACAGCCTATATTGTTCAAGGCTGAAGTATAGAAATTCCGCGTGGGCTGTACCTGCAATTTTTTGTGTTTCTTTCACGGGTGATGTTTTGGAGGAAAAACACGCAGCGGGTATGCCCTTCTTTTTTTTCTTCGTGACACTACGCAGCGTGCTTTACCATGCCTTTTTTTGCTTTTGCTTTTTGTGTTTTTTTTTTGCATTTTATAAAGTGTGTCATCCAGTATTCTTTTTGTGCAATTCAAGGTAAAAACAAGAGAAATAAACGTTTTGCGTGGAACCGCCTCCTATGTGTTCAACCGAGAAAACCGACTAAATGACATCAAAGAAGCACAATAAGAACAGCTTCGATCATATTATTCCAACGTGCATAAACAAAGTAAGCTGGGCTTAGGTCCTTCGAGAACCATTGCACCATTGCGGTATTATGAGTAAAAAGGCTGCGATCCACGACTTCATTACGTTGTATGCATGGCATCATTCAAGACCTTACGCGCCAGTATAGGCGTTAGTTGAATATTTTAACAGCCAAAGGCAAATCAGTATCTAAAGCATTGCTACCGCAACCAAAACCAAAACAGAGCAAAAGCACGCGCCTAAAAATAGCGGTTTGACCAACCGCTTGGGGCGCTGGCGGCAGTGCAGTAGCTCGGCTATATATCTCGGCCGCAGAACCCTATGGAAGTGTCCGCTCTTTCTCTATGCACGGCCATCGTGACGTCACTTCGGCAGAACGCGCGTTTTTCCGGGGAACGCGCGGACGCAGTAGCTCTTGTGGCAAATGCGTGGGAAGCGCATTGCTTTTTTTGTTTTTTCATCAGAGGTACTGAGCCCGCGTGAGAGCCAAGAAAAAGGGTCGCCTGAGTGCTACGGCGGGCAGAATTGCACCACACCACCCGTGTGTTGCTATCGGATGCCGAAACATAAAATGCGTGGCCAGCGCTGTGTCCTTCTTCACGATATTTTACCGGCGCTGTGACAGGGGACGAGGAACAAAAAGAGACGACAAGACAAGCGCTCAGACTAACAGCTGAATGTTTAAAGAAACATACAAGGAAAAATATTCTCACATGACAACCAGAAACGCATGTGCTATCCCTTCCCACCAAAAAAAAAACAAAAAAACATACAGCTATGGGCCTAAATATGACAGTTCACAATCATTGATAATTACTGATGGTGTGCAAACGCACGTGTCACTATTTTTATGGATGTGATAGGCTGCACTGAGTTGATTCCTGAAAATAATCTTAGCTTCATCAAGGATCGGAGTGCATGCTGTTTTCGACACCTTCGACGAATCGGGTCATTTCAACAGAGGTCTGAAAAGCCCTTATTAAATTACAATTCAGCACATTCGAAGATAGTCAACTGCGGCATAGCTGTGTCGTGTTTGGGTTCGGCTATCACAAAATCCCGTGTCCACACTATCGACAGCAGTTTCAATCAGCAGGTTAGGAGATTAAGGAATTAACAGGCTTCCCGAAGGAAGTGATAATACTGGCCTGCAATAAAATCCTGAAAAAGTTAGTACGTCATTTGGTAAGCGGGATCTATCGAGTAAAAATGAAAAGAATTATGCGGTACTACTGCACGTTCACAGACTCAAACAAGTTGGCAATAGATATGGGATTAAAGTGTTGTATTCGGCTTCCAGTAGGCTGGGAAAAATTTGTGCTATGGTCGATAGGACACGCAAAGAACAAAAAAAAGCTATCAAAGGATGTCAAGTAAAACATGAGCTGCGTTTTGTGCCATGCGCAGAAGGAGTAGTCTATGATATTCCCTTTACATGTGGGAAGAGGTATATAGAGCAAACGGGGAAATGCATCAATACGCGCCTGCGCCAGCATAAAACGTCTTTGAAAGGAGTTCCCTCATCCACCGTAGCACTACATTACAGAGATTGTAATCTTAATGATCCCAATTCGCCGAAGGCGTCGAAAAAAAGCCTGCACTCCGATCTTTGATAAAGCTAAGGTTATTGTCAGGAATCGAAACAAATTGACTACAGAACTCAATGAAGCCTATCACATCCATAAAAATAGTGACACGTGCATTAGCACAACACCAGTAATTATCAATGATTGTGAACTGTCATATTTGGATCCATAGCTGCATGTTTTGTTTTGTTTTTTGGTGGGAAGGGATAGCGCATGCGCTTCTGGTTGTCATGTGAGAATATATTTCCTTGTATCTTTTATTAAACCTTCAGTTGTTAGTCTGAGCGCTTGTCTTGTCGTCTCTTCTTGTTCCTCGTACCCTGTCGCAGCGCCGGTAAAATATCGAAGATGAACCAACTAGCTGAAATCTCTGTGTTACTACAATTGTGTCCTTCACTTTTCCGAAGGAGCCTACAAAAAGAAAAGCATGGGAGCGCAACGTGGGCTGGAAAGATCGGGCCGCGTCGAACGAATTGCTCTTGTGTTCTAAACATTTCAAGGCAGACTCTTATGATGCCGATGTGCACCTTATGAGCCAGTTCGGCATTCCGAAAAGGCTGAGACTGCGCAGACGCAACGCCTACGGTGTTCGCCCATCGGCCGATGCTCCAAGCGAAGCGGCATGGCACCTTCGCGAAACGCCAGAGAAAAGAGGCAACTGAGTTGCATTTTTGCACCTAGGATCTACTGGTTCTGCTGACTGTAGGAATATTTCGACGTACTTTAAAACAGAAATGTTAAGCGCACAGCGCGTTTTCGCCGCCAGTACAGAAGGATTTGACACACGCGCATTCTTCTGATCCGTCGCAGATATTTCCTACATGATCGAACGCAATAGCAGCTTAAAGCAAACTATGGGAAGAGAAGCATGGGTGTGACCAACACCACCTAGACTACTCAAGGCCTCTCCACTCCTCCGTGACGTCATCACACTACGACGAACGCGGAAGCTGCGCGCTGCTGCGCGTTGCTGCTGGCTTATTCTTGTTTCACTAGAATTGTGGTTGTTGCCGCATGCGAAAACATTCTTTGGTGTTTTAAGCCCCGTTGTTTAATAATAATAATAATAATTGGTTCATAGGAAAGGAAAGGCGCAGTATCTGTCACACTTGTTTCTGTGGACACCTGAACCGCGCCGTTAGGGAAGGGAGGAAGGCAATACATAACTTTTCAGTCGGCTCCAATATCGCAAGTAAACGTCTGTATATTCGTGCAGCGGATTTTCTAAAGATTAAAGTTTCAGGAAACAGCACATAATCTAAATGAGTTTATGAAAAGCCAGAAGCACTGCTTTTATTGTGCCAGTGTTAGTATAACGCTACGGATATAAACATAGCTTGAGAAAGTCAGCTCTATAAACGCTGGGCTATTCTTATGTCTCAGTACTCTTTTTGGAAACAAATGGGAAGAAAGTTTCGCAATGATATCTTAGCACTCAAAACATGTAACTCTACGATCAGCAGTGGACTTTATGTTTGGCTCTAGAATTGATTTCAGCTCAATAAATACGTAAAATGTATCGAGTATGAAAGTATTTATTGAAAAATACTCTCAAGAGGCACTTGTAGCTGGACCAGAAATATACGCTGGGCAGTTTGGGAGTATGCTTCGTACTGCGTCAGGTCGAAGTCGTACCAGTTTCAGCTTAGCTTCAATCACTTTTCCTGTCTTCGCATCCACGTAACTTGTCGACCATGTCCGCAGGCTTAAAGGGACGCTCGCAGGCCTAGGATGTGAAATGAGACGTTAGAAGGATGCAACACCTGAAGGTAAAAACCAGCAGCCCTACCTTTTAAGGTTCTAATGATCGCAATTTAGCTTAAAGTCCGCGCGCACTAAATATCAGTAATACTGTGTCTCTAAGTCACATTCATGTAGTATAAAATAAGGTTCGCACCATAGCTATGGAAACTTTCTTTTTAAGGCGGTACTGTCGTGGACAAAGTGTGTCCCGCTTTTGCGGCAGCTGTCACTTGGCGTTCCTCGGTGTGCGTTCGAGTGGAATTCAGATGCAGGAACGCTAGACAAGATGAGACTTCTGGAGGAAAGGCGCAGTATCCGTCGCACTTTCTCCGACAAGTGTGCGTTTGGATGGTACGCCATCGCGATCCTGTCGCGTGGCGTTCCTTGGCGCGCGTTCAAGTGTGGGATTGCAATGTGAGGAACGCTAGACAAGATGAGACTTCTCGGGCTTTCGCCTTCCACTACTTTACTCGCTAAAGTCCCTCGTTATTTTTAAGGAAAGTATCACGTACACATAATCTCGGAGTATCTATGTAGCGTTAATGATGCAAAGAAGTTGTCGATAGTAAATAGTAAAGAGGAATGTTTGCCTTACCACTGATCGCTTTCCTGGTGTGAAATCGGCACGATGGATGGCTTTTATCCACTGAGCCCTTCTCACTGGGTCCGATGGGAACGTGAAGACTCTCACTGTATTCCCACCATCATAGTTTCCGTGGCACCGCGGTACACAGCAATGTCCAGGCATTCTCAAAACGTGCACACTTGATGAAAACACTGCCGCATCAGCGCAGACCTGTCACCGCCACTCATCCAGTACTTATTTCTAAAAACAAAAATCAGCAAAGCTTTTGCGACACACGTTGCACAAAGGCGAAATCTCGCACTGCAGTTGGAGCATGAACAACACCACCTAGACTAACCACTCGCACCCGCCTCCCGGATATGCGCCGAGACGGAGACGACGAAAGAACTCCGTCGTAGTGTGATGACATAGCGCGAGGAGGAGGAGGATATGAAGAGGCCTTGTTAGTCTAGGTGGTGTGGGTGTGACGGAGACTTGAGAGCAGGCTAGCTGCTTAAGATAGAAAAAGCTAGCTTATTTTTAAATACCGGCTTATAAAACTAACTGAAAGATCGATACATAGCGAGTTTGACTTTTTTTTTTTTGTAAGCATCAAGGTGAGGAATTCCAGTGCTAACTGGGATACAAGATCCTTTTTTTCCTTTTTGTGTTTTTGGTTGACGTCCGCAATGCCACATTTTACTACGATGGTCACTAAACGAACATATCGATATCCGCGCATGCCAGCGCTCATTGAGAATACATATAGGTACCGTCGTGGGAGCGAGGGTTTTTTTTTTCCTTTAATGCCTAGAGTAAGATTATCATTGTGTCTACTTTTAGCAATACCTCCCTGCAGGTGCGTCTAATATTTGGTTAATGATTCTGAATTGTATCACATCAAGGGCATTCTGTGTGTTCTGATGCCAATATGTTTTTTATGTCTGCTTTAGTAATGAAGGGTTGATGTTGATGTGTTTATATATATTGTCGCGGACAACAGGCCAAGACGTGAACGACAAGGCCCAGCTGTAGGAGCAAGCAGAGTTCCGTACACAGCACGCGAGTCGACTTCAGCAAGCAACCACCGACATCCATCGCACGGCCGATGGACGTCCGTCGGCCGTCCGATGGACGTCCAAAGGGACATGTTTGTCTGGCCAATGGACGTCCATTTCGGACGTCCGTTCCCGGATCTTTCTCGCATATATGCTGCATGCATGGTTTTTTCGCTCCCACGAGGCAATAAAATAGAAAAGCAGCTTAAAGTACAACAGGCATATTTTATTTTAAAATGTCTAATTCATCAATATGACGTAAAACTTGAAGCGCACATCCATCTTCCGTGATGAAGTGGAAGCAACCAGCTTTCTGCAAAAAGAAAAAAAACAGGTTAGTAAATAGCCTGCAGCTCATGCACAGCATAATCCTTGACTCAAGGTTTTCTGGAGGCCAATAAAAAAAAAATTGAGTATTTCTCATATTGTACCTGCCCTACAACATTTGTTACAAGCGGTCTCAAATATCAGCGAGGTTCTGCCCTCCTTTCCCTTAGTTCACGCCAGTTACGTCGCACCCGCTATCTTCCGAATATCACATAGATTCATCTGCAATGCTTCAAGGATAAAGCTAAACAGTTCAGAAGGCAGTATCATACAGGCCATACCTAAATTAAAATAAGCTGATAACGCGCTTCAATAATTTCAAGCACAGAAAAGGCCACTCGCTATCTGAAATGCTTTTTTTTTTTGTAGCGGTGCATAACTTTCAAGCTCGCGAGCTTGAGCGATTATCGCTTATCGCATTGTACAGGAGCAGTTATGCATTTTATCACTGTAATGCACTGCAGCGCAGACTGTGCCCTCGCAACCTGCAACTTGCATTGAAAAATGCAGAGCATGCCATTTGCGAAGGCAAGAATATTAAAAAAAAATCTTTGAAGACCGACTGTTTACCTAGCGCCTTGGTTGACGAAAACAAGGAGGTTGGTTATAAGCTTCGCAAGATTGCAAGAGTGGAACGCGATAGCACCTCCAGCAATTTCCTAGTTTGCGTAGAGGAGAGGGAGAGCCAACTCACTCGGCATACACGGACGCCACCGCGCCGATTACTCCTGGTTTTCGGTGTGACTAGCTGCTCTCGCGTTGAAATGTGTCAGTAGGTTCACTGCGCTGTTACATATTCATACAATTTTCGCTGCGCAGATTTTCACGAAGCTCGATCGCAGTACTCACTTTTAAAGGCGGTCGCTTTCGCCGGAGTCGTCCGTCCTGATGTGTTATCGTCGTGAACCACTGTTGCTCCAAGGGGGTAATCCTTTCACACCAGGAATTGGCACAACTGCGCAATCGTTGTCCTTGCAGCGCACACAGATGGATGAAGGCATTCGAGCATAGTTGCGTGCACCCGCACAGAACGAAAAAACAACTGCTGCCACGAGCCGCGGCTATGGTGGCTAGAAGGGGGAGGTGGCGCCAGCGCCGGCGTATCCGCCGAGAAAGCGCGATCCTCTGGTTCATGCGCTGCCGCGAAGGCTGCGGTGGCGCTGCGGTCAGCTTGGCGATGCAGCCAATGCAGCCACGCGATCGCGCGCGTGTGCAGGTTAGCGCGCTGTGTATGGACGGTGCGGCAGCGTTCCTCTTTGTTCGCGGCTGCCAGCGTGATCTCTCGTTTATGGCAAGATGTGTTGCGCTGCTTAAATGTTAATGTGGGTGCCTAACTTCGTCGAACAGATGAACTCCAGCGCAAAAAAAAAAAAAAATCACAGTATGTCCCTCCTAAGCAAAATTATCAAGTTTTATGTTCTTACCAGGCAGCACTTCTATGTTAAGGCCAAGAACTGTAAGCGCAACGCTAAGCAGGGAAGAATGAACGTACTGAAACTTAGGAGGGTGCTCTAAGTTGCATATTTATTCAAGGTCGAATGTAATATTTGTTTTTATTTAGCGGGAAGCGATATCCTTGCCTCCCCATTTCTTAGTGCCAAGAGATGAATGCAGTGTTTGTAATCAATGTTTAATGTTTTTTTTTTCTAATTACACAGAAGCATGTGTAAATGTATCTGTTATTTTGAATTACCCTGAATGTTATGATGTGCAGTACATTGCTATTTTGTGACTGCCGAAGACTTGACGCGTTTGAGTTGTGGTGCTGGCGGAGACTTTTGAGAGTTCCTTGGACTGCCAGAAGATCAATTCAGTCGATATTGTCGACCATAAACCCTGACTGCTCATTGGAGGGTCAAATTCTAAAGTTAAAGCTGAGCTACTTTGGTCATCTGATGAGAAGAGAGGAGTCGCTGGAGAAAGATTTGATGTTGGGAAAGGTTGAGGGTCGCCGGAGAAGGGGTAGGCAGTGAACGCGATGGTTAGATGGCATCCTCGAGGCGCTGCAGGTGAAGTTATGTGATATTAGGAAGATAGTGGGAGACCGGAAAGCGTGGCGTGACATGGTCCATAGGGTCACGAAGAGTCGGACACGACTGAACTGAACTGACATTGCTATTACTACGATGTGCAATAAATTTATGCTATGCTTTGTTTTGCTTGTTTGGATCCCCAATCACATTTTTTAGGAGTAATGCTGATACTTCGTATTCTTGAAACTGAAGGAGGTGGAAAACATCGACCAAAGAACAGCCAACCTTTTTTCTTTCATTTATTACCCCTTTTAATTTTCTTCTTACATATTATTTTATCCCCTGGGGCAAACAACGTTGTGGAAAAAAAAAATGCGACCGCATGGAGCCGAAACATCCTTCCACCCTCATTCTCTTGGTCTGTCTTCTACTTTCGACATGCACTATCTTGACCAGACGGGACTCATTCAAGACCCTTTAATTCCTGAAACTGAAAGGATAGATACGCCTGTATTCTACACACCAGAAGGATTTTAGCACCAACCGATCGTTTTTAATTGTTTTGTTTGTTGGGTTTCATGTGCGAAAATTACTCGGGCTATGAGAGACACCGTAGTGGAGGACTACGGAATTTCGACCACCTGGAGTTCTTTAACTTGTACTAACATCGCACAGCACACGCGTGCCTTGCTTTTCGCCTCCAGTGAAAAGCGGTCGCCGCGGCCGGGATGCGCGATCCCTCATCCTTGGGCATAACAGTCGAACGCCCTAACCACCGCACCACCACGGCTTAAAATTGAATTCTGTCAGCCGTAATCAGGTTCGACTAGAGTTTAATGAGCTAAACCATTACCTGCAACATCATTGAAAGGCCGACGCGTTGCACGCACGGTAGGCATGCGTATGTTGAAGTACCGTGGCCCAAGGCGAGCGGCGCGTACCATGCATCGCACTACGGCCAACAGCGCCACCTACACCCGGCTTGAAATGGAGGAGCGGCTTCCGTCCGCCGTTGGCGTCACCTCCCCCTTCTAGCCACCATACCGCGGCGGCAGGACGACAGCCGGCAATGGCGGCACAGAAAACGTGGTACGAAACTACGGCAGAATTATTCATGCGCAGAAATGAAATGGCCGTAATAAGTTAACACTATATTTTTACTGAATATTGTCAATTTCTTTAAATAGGTACCCTTTCTTGTGAGGATATTCAAGCGAAACCTACCATACCCCCCCCCCTCCCACACACACACACTGCGATGGAATACGCAACCTTCAAACAAACAGCACGGCCGCCGGCCGGCGGGGACTGGCGGGGATTTCAAACAGCAAAAAAACTATTTTTGTAAAGACCCACAGTGCAAGGTAATCCGGCGCTTTCGTTCGCCAAGACGTGGTCGTGGACCATCGTGGATGGCGATGGCGTACATGTAGTACATACGTTAAGGCTCAACTAGATTAACAATTGAAGATCACGACCGCCGCTACCAACGGATACAACGAATTGCGGCATGAAAGCTGAGAAATTAATGACAATTGCCCCATACTGTGTATGTGCCAGAGTTTTTAGGCCAACCAGCTAATCATTTGGTATATAATGCAATTCGCTATCTCAGGGGCCGAATGGAAGTTGGAAACCTAATTGGATTTCCTATTGGAATTTTGAGTGCCATTTGGAAAATCCGAATGGAATTTTACATGCAATTGGAACTATTTGGAATGCCAATTGGTATTTGCAGAACCATTAGGTTAATCCAACTGGACTAATGTATTCCACAGGTGATGTCCAATATTGGGTCCAGATGTAACCATTTGTAGGTCCCAATCGGCCCCAATATTTTTCTTTTTTTTTTACTAGGCAGGACACATCTCGAGCATTGAAGACAAATGTGAATGTTGAAACAGAATTTTGTCAGCGAGGAAATATATGTCCTGGAAACATACTCGTCCGTACGTACATCGGACGTACACCTCGTCTCTCATGCGGATATACAAAAACGGACGTAGTCTGTACCTCCGACGGACGTACGAATACGGATGTCCAAAACCGGAGGTTGTACGTATGTCCGACGGACGTACAATTTCGGCAAAGGACGTTCGGCTCTAGCTCGAAAGTACAACGGACGTCGGTGGTTGCTTGGGTTCTTCCAGGCGCCACCTAAGAACATCAGGAACACCAGGTGGCATTACTCCTCCTCAATCCCATCAAATTAGAGAACTCCTCCTCCTAAAAAACGAAATCAGAGACGGAGTGCGCGCGATGGGCAATGCTAGCGAAAACAAAGATCAGCACATGAACAGAATAGATAACGGAGGCGGGGTAAGGTGACCTACGCGATAACGAAACAAGCGCATAGCACACTACCGCGTGAAATGGGGCTTTAAACGGACAATGTGCGCGCGCGACCTCGGAGCGTGGTTGCCGACGCGAAGGCTGCACAATACCCGCGGGAAGAACTTCGTATGTCACTTCATGACACGGTGCAGCAAACGCGTCGTCTCTTGGGTGGCCGTAGTGTAGGCATATGTGATGTAGGAGAGACTCTCATCCCAGGTTTTGTGCTGCGAGTCTATGTACATTGCGATCATGTCGGCGGTGGTTTTGCTGAGTCTCTCCGTGAGGCCATTCGTCTGCGGTTGATATGCAGTGGTTTTTCGGTGGCTAGTATGACTAAGCTCGAACATGTCGTGCATGAGCAGTGCCGTAAACGCGGTGTCTCGATCGGTGACGACTAGGGACGGTGCGCCATGACGCAACACGACTTGCAGCATAAAGAACTGAGCGATCTCAAATGATGTGCCACGCTGCACTGCCTGTGTTTCCGAATACCGTGTGAGATAGTCGGTCGCGACTATAATCCATTTATTGCCCGTCGATGACAGCGGACATGGGCCTAGAAGGTCAATGCCGACTTGTTCAAGTGGCGTCCGATCGAGGTGGATTAATAGGTTGGAGCAAACCAGCTGGCTTGAGAGGCGGCCCCTTTCGACGTTGACACTCGCGGCAGCCTGTGGCGTAGCGATGGACGGCGTCAGAAAGTTTAGGCCAATAATAGGCTTGACGAACTCGAGCGAGTGTGCGTGCAGAGCCTAAGTGGCCGGAGGTGCGCTCATCGTGGCAAGCAAAAATGATATTGGCGCGAAGGTCGACCGGCACGACGAGGAGATGCGCTCGGTCAACAGTGCTGGAGTTTTTCTTGA
>JAJIZL010018716.1:40692-116402 GCA_023969395.1 Amblyomma maculatum | reverse complement strand
TTGAATAAAACGCCATTCCGAAGACAGAATGCAGACAAGTTCCTTCCAAATACAGGCGGGGGACGTCAGCAGCGCGACCCTGCAGGTAGTCAATGACAGGTCGAAGGTCTGGGCCAGCTCCCTGTCGGGTCATTATGTCTAAAGCATTAACTATTCCAAGAAAACCAATGTCTTCATTCGTGACGTTATCGACTAATGCGACGGGCGCCCGCGAGAGCGCGTCAGCATCTTCGTGCGTCTGAAAAAGATTTGTACACAATACGTGGGTTTCAATAACTCAAGCAACACTGTGCCGTGCACGGTTTTGAGAGACAAGAGCGCACGTGGACAAGGGCGCACGTGGGAGGTGACTGTCCGTGGAGTGGCTTTTCGTTCGGTGGTTTTGTGGTTGTCGTGACCGCGCTTTTAGCCGGAGTTTGCATCGCCGGGTGTCGGTGACGTTCGTAGCCAGGGCGAGGTTTACGGTACCGGCGGCTAGCGCGACGCAGTGCTTGAACCCTTCGGTCCTTCGGCTGGAGCCGTGCTAGGCCTATTGCTGTTGCGGCGGTGACAAGGTCGTGTGGTGCCATCTGTGAGTCAGGTGGCTACTACACCCTGATAAAGCTGTTCGCCAAGACTACAAGAGCTGGCGCTGCTGGTGGCAGCGAAGTCGGCACGGATCTCGGAAGATGGCGCCACCGGACATGAGGGGCAACTCTAACAGAGCTACCGAAAGCTACCGAACTACCGAGTGAGGCGGTGAAAGTGGTGAAAGTGCAGTGAGTCACGACGACCACGGTTGCACCGTGGTCACGACAAGCGGAAACGCAGGAGTTTCAAGCCGGGCCACAGCATGGGTAAGCCACGGAGCAATCAGCATGCCGAGAGCGAGGAGGATGGCGATGACTGGGCTGCATGCACGAGCTGCGACATGTGGCTGCAGCTTCACGACACTCCCTTTAAAAATTTGGAAGAAGCTAACGCCGCATCGCACTACGTGTGCAAACGATGTGCAAGGATGAGCGTTATAGAGACAGAGTTAGCACTCCAGTTGAGTCAGCAAAAGGAGTGGACCCTGCGTATACAGAATATGGAGGCCAGAGCGGAGAAAGGCTCGGGCACAGAGGAAAGGTCGAGGGTTGAGGACCTACGGCGCCAACTGGAGCAAGAGATAGGCAGACGCGAAAGTTTGGAAGCGCAGGTGCAGGAACTGCTGAGGAGAGTAAGCAAACAGGGAGAAGAGTTGCAGAGGCTAGGGACCCTTAGAGCACTCGGCAGGCTGGACGAGGTGTCGGGGGAGTTGGGCAAAGCGATTCCGGGCCGGTCGTATGAGCCAGAACGGACGGCGACGGGGCCGCTAGAGAGGAGTGAAGGGCATACAGATGGCAGCGGGCCCATCGGAGGGCTACAACCCGAGCAGGGAGGACTAAGGACGAATAAGGTCAGCGAGGGGAGCGAACTGCACTCCGAAGTGCAGTGCGCCGGGGAGAATGACTCCTTTCAGGGGCTCGCCGATCTTCGCTCTCAGGACGGGGGAGGAAGTGTAGGCAGGAGGGCGAACAACGAGGATCAGGAGAAACCACACGGGAAGAAACATCAGATGAAGGACACTGAAAAGAAGATGCGCGAGAGGGAAACGGGAACACTGGAGAGCGGGAAGCCCAGTGAGCAGCAGGAGAGCCCGCAGAAGCTAGGAGCGTCCAACGAGAAACGGGCCATACAGCCCCGAAAGGTTTTGGTGGCCGGGGACGAAAATGCGTTTAGAATAAAGACGGGCGCCCTGACCGTTGTGGACAGGGACAGTCGAGTGTCTTTCTTCACAAAGGCGAGAGCGACACTGGTGGACACTATGGAGCGGGTACACGAGAAGCTGCAGGCACGTCAGGATGACCAATGTCTGGTGATCATACATGCCGGGCTGGAGGACGTAGAGGAGGGAACAAGGCCCGAGGAGATGGTGGGCTCCCTGAAGAAATGGGTGATGCAGGGGCAGGAACAATTCCCCGATATTTTCTATGCCATCTGTGCGCTTCCACAGGGCGGGGAAATGGAAACACAGGTCCGAGAGAAATGCAGGACGGCGAATGGACTGATTGAGGGTGTATGCCAGGAACTGGGACCACGAGTAGAGTTCATTCTTCACAGGGGAGAGGTGACACAGACAGGAGCCGGCAGACGGCTGTATGCCAGTTAGGAAGAAAGCTGGGCAGACGAGCGTGCGCTTTTTTAGAGCGTCCGTCGGGGACCGGCAACCAGCGAGAAGCCCGTTCCCAGCAAGGTGCCGGGGCAGCGAAACCGAAAGGCAGCCCCAGGGGGCCCCACCACGAGAGGGGGGGGGGGGGGCGACCGGACGATCAGCGCACTCAGAAAATGGTGAGGGCGCTGGCGAAACTGCTGCTTCAGGCGGGGGTGGGTTACTGACTCACTACCGGAGGCGCGGGGACTCAGATGGGCTGGAAGATGACTCCCCAAAACCAGGCGTGGGTAAGCGTCAACCCCAGGGACAGCGTAGTTCAAGAGTGGGAACCCGCACACGAAGAGGTAAACACCGCAAACAGTGAAGGCCAACGAATCTATCTATCGCCTTCCTGAATATGCAAGGAGGTCGGAGGGCGCAAAAATGGGCAGAGCTGAGCACGGAACTTGCAAAACACCAGATTGACGTTTTCGCAGTGGCAGAAACGCATCTGCAGGAAGTAGAGACTCCCCCGCAAGTCGATGGATACGGGTGGGAGGCCTGTAACCGCCAAGGGTCGGAACGCCAAGGGGGAGGAGTAGGGTGTTTATGGGCGGAGCCTGGCAGGTGGAGTCACACCAGGCAGTCGTGCCAGGAGCACATGTGGCTAGCTGGAGCGATAGGAGGTAAACCAGTGGCGTTGGCAGTGGTATACATGCGCTCGGGCGGGGCTGTAGAGTACAACGAGGGTCTGTACGAGTGTCTAACGCAGGACATACGAGCGCTTCGAGCGCAGTCGGAAGTCGTGATAGTCGGGGACTTTAATGCTCCCATCGAGGACCTCGACGGGCACACAGACGCAAACGGCAGGCAGCTGTTAAAGTTGGTGGAAGGGGAGCGGCTTGTCATGGTGAACGGCTCGGGCAAATGCGAGGGGCGTACAACCTGGGCGTGTAGGGGCATGCAGTCGTGCATTGATTTCTGCCTGATGACAGAAAGGCTCTACGAGGAGCTAGAGCGAATGGTCGTCGATGAGGAGGGCGAAGGAAATTTGGGGAGCGACCACAATCGGTTGCGCCTGCTGTTTGGGCACGTGCACCGGAGACGGGAATGGCCCCAGAAGTGAACACAAGGGCGGCTTAGCGAGGCCGAGCTGCGAAAGATAGCAAAGTGCCTGGAGGCACGAGTGGCATTCTTAGACTCCTACGACGCGATGATAGGAGAGATGGTGGGACAGCTCACGGCGTGCAGGGGTGTACCAGAGGCCATCATAGGGCGAAAGCTTGGTGGAGCCCAGAGGTGGCGGCGGCCATACTCCGGCGTCGAGTAGAATACACCGCCAAGCTGTCAAGGGGCAGGACAAGGAGGCCATTGCCAATGCGTGGGACATATATAGGACCCGGAAACAGGAGGCAGCGGCATTGATCCAGTCGCGGCTCCACATCTTTAACCGCATGATGATGGATGAGCTGAGAGCAGCGGGCCGGCAGGCGCCTCAGCGTTTTTGGCGCTGGGTTAAGGAGACAAAGCAGACCCAGAGCCCAGCAGCGTTGAAAGCGGCCCCAGGGGGCGAGGCGGTTACAGGGCCGGCCTGTGTCCCAATCCCGAAGAAGTGGTGGTGCATGATGCAGGGGTTGCCGGTGGACACGGAGCTCGAAGGAAGAGAGATGAGCGAGCCCCGAAAACAGTTAGCAGAAGACCTTGCGGCAGACCTTCGTGCAGCACCTACGGATCGGGAGTGGGAACGGGCAGTGAAGAGGGTGGAGGACAAGACCGCGATGGGGAGTGATGGCATTCCCATGAGCCTGATCAAGGCACGGGGGCCTAAGGCACAGTCAAAGTTGAAAGACTCCGTCGCACAGGTGCTGGAGGATGGAAAGATCCCGGAGGACTGGAGACAGGCAAGAATAAAGCCTCTGTATAAGGGGACCGGGGACAAAGAGTGCCTGGAAAACTACAGGCCAATAGCAGTGACCCCGGTACTGTACAGAGTAGCCGCACAGGTGGCAAAGGCCCGATTGCAAGCGTGGGCAGAAAGAAATGGGGCTCTTGGGGAGCTCCAAAATGGTTTCCGGGCGGGACGGCGCATTGAGGACAATTTATTTGTCCTCACACAGTGCATAGAAATAGCACAGCAGACGGGAAACCCACCCTTCGTGGCGTACCTGGACATTGCTAAGGCTTATGATAATGTGGACCGAGCCATATTGTGGAGCATCCTGCGGGGTTTTGGCCTTGAGGAGTCCAGCAAACAGCAAGAGCTGTACGCCGATGCCAGAGCTTGCCTGGAGTGGGCGGGTCAGAGGACTAGCCTCTTGGAGAGCCCGAAGGGGCTACGACAGGGGTGTCCACTGTCACCACTGCTGTTCATGTTGTACGTCGCAGGGGTCACGGAGCAGCTGGAGGTGTCTGGGCACGGATGTCGGTTTGAGCATCTAGAGGCCGGGGTGAAGGTCGAGCGACGTATACCAGCGCTGGTGTATGCCGTTGATTTTGCGGTCCTCGCAGGGACACCAGAAGAGCTGCAGAGACTACTGGACATTTGTGCTACGGGAATGAGCGAGCGTCGACTGAAGTTCAGCCCAGCAAAGTGTGTAGTGATGGCATGGGGCGAAAGGGACAAGCTGAGCGGGCACAGGTGGGAACTTCAGGGAAATCAGATAGAGAGGGTGGATTCCACCAAATACCTCGGCGTCCGGTTGTCGGCAGGAGCAAACTACCTCGGGCAACACGAGAGGGAAATGCGGGGGAGAACGGCTCGCTGTAAGGGTATGTTGGGTCGTCGGTCGCTCTGGGCGTTTAGCCGCTAAGAGGTGACAGAGCCCTATGGAAAATGGTGGCGGTGCCAGCGCTGATATATTCAAATGCAGTTCTGTGCATCTCCACCGGCACCCGGGAGTTTCTTTAGCGACAGCAGAGGGCAGTCGGCCGGGTAGCTTTAGGGGTGCCCAACCACATAGCGGTGGAGGGAGTCCAAGGCGAGGTCGGATGGTCCTCTTTCTCAGCGAGAGAGGCGGCGGCCAAAGCAAAATATGAGGACCGACTGATGCGCCTCCCGGCAAGTAACCTGCCACATCAGACGCTAATCCACCTGGTGTATGCTGGAATAGCAACGAAGTGGACAAGGAGGATAGCGAGGCTGCAGAGACGGTACCATCTGCCAACAGTATGCCTCTCGGATGTACCGGCGGTGAGCCAGGGGAAGAAGCTCAAGCTGAAGGAAGCTGAGAAGTGCAAGATTTCATTATGAAGGAAGCTGAGACAGCTGAGTGGATGCGCAGGGCAAAGGAGCAGTCATCCCTGGCATTGTACAGCGCGCAGAAGACAGGGATTAGCCCAGAACCATTTTATGACAACTCCGTGGGGAGCGGGCTACTGGCTGAAGCCAGGTGTGGAGCCTTGAGGACGCGGCAGTGGCAATCTAGGTTCACTAGCAATGGATGGATGGATGGATGGAATATAGAAGCGTCCCCTTTGAAACGGGGTGGTAGCAGTAGCTATCATGCTTATTTTTCTCCATATATCTTAATTAATGATTTAGAATGGTTAACTAAACCATCATTCTTTATTAAATTTTTGTGCCTACATTACTAACATTATGTCACTTCTCTGGTTTTAAGCCACCAATCTTCCAGTCGTTTTTTGCTAGTTTCCACCGCCGGCTTATTCACCCGGCCACTGCTATTTCTAAACCCCAGAGCTTCAGGAACAGTGATTGCGCCTGCATCAACTTCCGGATGGATACCATTACATTCGAGTATAATATGGTCAATTGTTTCACTGGAGTTTCCACATACAGCACATGTGTCATCTCCATTGTTAAATTTCTTTTTGTAGCTGCGTGTTCTAAGGCACCCTGATCTAGCTTCGAAAAGCAGGGCACTGCCTCTTGAGTTATCAAAGAAATCTTCCTTCCTGATCTGCATTTTCCACTTACGGTATAATTCCACACTGTTTCTTTTCCATTGAATATATCCAATTTTTACCTTCTGTGTTTTTCACCTGTTGCTTAATACTCTTTATTTCTCCGTCCTTGTGACCAGCATACTTACTTGTTAGTTTCCTAGTTCTTTTCCTCCATTGTGAGTCCACGCTTTTTAAGTACAGGTATTTAAATACTTTAGCTGCCCATCTGTTACTGTCCAATTTCCTCAGGCGTTCCTCATATATTTTACTCCGAGCTTCCCGTACTTCGAAATATGCCCAGCCCATATCTCCCTGTACCACCTCATTTGTAGTTTTGCCGTGGGCACCTAGTGCTAATCGTCCAACGGATCTCTGATTTTTTTCTAATGTCGACTGTACCTCTGATTTTAGGCACAAAACCGCGTTTCCGAAAGTAAGTCCGGGCACCACGATTCCTTTCCAAATACCCCTCAAAACCTCATACCTATTGTATCCCCACAATGCCTTATGCTTCATTATCCTGGCATTTCTTTGCACTTTGGCCTTAAGTGATTGCTCATGCTTTCAAATGTATGCCAATCCTTCGTTTACCCATACCCCCAGATATTTATATTCTGCTACTCTAGGTATTTCATGGCCTTGTATTTTAAGACCCTGATCAGTTGAGCCGTTGAAAATCATCAGACCTGACTTAACTGCGCTAAAACTGAAGCCTAGAGCATCCTCTTCGTCTCCGCAATACTTAACTAGTTTGCTATTCTTCCAGACTCACAGCTAGCAGCACAATATCGTCTGCATACACCAAACCGGGGAGGCGCTGCTTTACCGCCTTTCCACCTAATCTATATGACAGGTTAAAACCTAGGTTACTGTATTCTATCCTCCGTTCCAGGTTTATCATATAAAGCATGAACAGCACCGGTGATAGAGGACAGCCATGTCTTAATCCTTCGCATACTTTGACATCTTCCGTACTTCTTATCCCTTCCCACGTAATTTCTACTTCGTTATCCCGGTATATTTCCTGTAGGAACACGATTATCTCATAACCGATACCTTCTTCTTTTAATATTCCCCACAGGAGTTCCCTGCTTACGTTGTCGTACGCGCCGTTTATGTCCTGGAAGACCAAATACAAAGGTCTATTTTCCACTCTAGATATTTCGATGCATTGGGTAAGCACGAACAGGCTATCATCTAAGCGCCTACCACTTCTAAAGCCGTTCTGAAGTTCTCCGAGTATCTTGTTACTTTCTACCCATGCTTGCACCTTTAATTTCACCGCCTGCATGGCTAACCTGTGCATAACAAATGTTATGGTAAATCAGCCTGTAGGATTTTATGTGCATCCTGTCTCCTTTCCCCTTATAAATCAAATTCATTTTACTCTGCCGCCAGCTGTCCGGAATTTGCTTATTCGTTGACTGTTTCCAGAGCTTTTAACAACGTTTCCTTACTTTTTGGACCGAGTTCATTAATCAGCTTGATCGGAATTCCATCTATTCCTGTAGATGTGTTTTTAGGAATATTTTTTTCTGCCTTTTTCCAGTTTAGATTGGTCAGTTCTAAGCTGGTTTGTATTCTGCTACCTTGCGTTGCTTCCTGATTTGCGGAGATTGCCCTATCGTCGCTCTGAAATGACTCGGCTGTAACTGATGTAATGTAGTACACTGCGTTGTCTCCCTTTAAACAATTTGCCTCGATATTTGTTAGCAAGTGCGTATCCGACTGCGCCCTCTGCGGAGCGGAGGAGGAAACTTTGGAGCACGTGATACTTGGATGTGTTGCGATTTCTCCCGCCCCTCGCACGGCGTTGCTGCCAGTCGCCCTTGGCTTCGCAGGCAGCACGGCTGACACGGCAGAGGGAAGCACCGACGAGGCTGCGGCGTCACCCGAAGAGGGGAGCGGAGTAGAATCCCTTGGTGCAGTGCCACCATAGTGCAATCGTGGAATGTACTAGAGACGGCTGGAGTTCTGGTGGGCACGAGGAGCAGTGCGGCCAGAGCGGCGCAAAGACGTGGAGTGAACATCTATACTCTCCTTTTTCCTTTTCTTTCCTTTCCTTCCCTTTTTTTTTTGCTGGTCAGATCCCACTGGGTGATCGCCCGTTCAAAAGGGTACGACCATATCGCCATCGCCATCGACTCTGGCAGCACTGTGAGCAATGCCATGATGAAGGAAAGAATTCCCACCATTTGTATCCATTCGCACTCTCATGCGCACTTCTGTCGTGCTGTTTCCACCCATCGGCAACGGCGGCTTTTAGCAGCATTCGCAAAGCTATTAATGTACTACCTTTAATGCAGTTCTGTGACATTTGTCATTCATGCCAACGTACTGCTGCTTCCCACTGTGCAAACAGTACAGATACACAGACCAGTCCGGACGGAAGGTATGTGCACATTCGATTCCTACATTCGTAGTGAGACTTTAGAGGCGGTGCCACTTTTATGTATGTTTATTGGGGTAGTCAGGTCATCTAGTTGACTGCGATGAACTGTACGCGAATGTCGCATAGCGATTCGGTAGTTGTAGGTTAAAGCGAACATGCGGAGAAACGAGTTTGACGCACCCAGGCACTGCGTACGACTCGTGACCTTGCGGTTTGTCAACGACTCATCACGGCGGCAAAAAAAAAGCAAGAATATGCGCATGCTTCGGGTGGACACACACAGCACACGCGGATCAAGTTTTCGTGGTCTAAAAGAACGTTCATTGGGGCTAGATGGTGCGCACTATTTGAGGGTTGAAGTAACAGCGCAAAACTGAGGCAAGACCGATGCAAGACAAGCGCGCTTGGCTTGGATCGGTCTTATTTGGGTTTTGCCTCAGTTTTGCAAGTTTTCATGCTCCGTTGCGCATTTAAAATTTTTTTTTATTATGGCCTGCCTCAATAATACATCTGATATGGACGCCGCGAATTATGGTCAGTTTCTCAGCAACCAAACTTTTTCAATGTGTAATTACGCCTAGTTCATTACGAAATTTGCTGTTCGGACAATGGGAAAGGTACAAATTAAATTTGTCACCTTAATATGCACAGTGATGAGAGCAAAATCTTGACTGTCCCACCCATATGTTTTATTTTCCGCACTTTGCAGACCACCTGAAGAATGCAGTTAAGTGCAAATCACTAGCCTTGTCTTCTGTGGTCTAATGCTTTACAGTGCGAAGTTGCTCGGCCAATGCACCTTATCATTTTCCTATTGTGTGCATGAATGGCTGCAAATGAAACTCTTCGAAGTTTGTGCAAAGTACGAGGGCAAGTTAAGTCGCTTTCAGTTAACTGAGCGCCGATGCCATGCATGTGAAAAGTTGAATGACTCCTTAATCCATACTGCACCATGCGCTAACATGCATCGACCACTCGACGCATCAAGTTGCATCACTTGATTTCAGTCATAATGGTATCTGGCGTAAGAAGCTGGTAATTCCTAAAGTAGTATTCCACATAAAAAATATGCGTGTTTCACCTCTTCGGCATTGAAGATGCATACCCAACTGTATCGTTCGTTGTGACAGTTCAGTGTGGCAAGAGGTTCTCAAAAGTAATTCACAACTGCAAGTAAAATTTTTATTGTCAGTTATCAGAACACGTACAGCATTGAGCATATTTCCACAGAGCATTTGAAATTTTATCTAGTCGGTCAATACATCATCGGTTCTTTTTTTTGGAAACTGAAATATTCTTACTAAAAAATTTTATGTCCAGGTGTCTTACTACCAATTTCCCAGAGACCACACCATGAAGAAAAAGTGGATTGCAACCATAAAGAGCAAGGAGGGACCATACTTCAAAATTTCAGCAGCTACAAAAGTTTGCTCTATGCATTTCACAAGCTCCAACTACTGGTCGAACTTTGCAAGTGGCCTTCGGGTTTTGCGACAGGAGGCTATACCCTCAGTTTTCCCTTTCCGCAATTTGAGGTCATCAAGAAAACCACATTGTGACAGGAGTACTCCACCCAGCAAGAAGGGACACAAGCACTCAAAAAAGAAAAAAGGTAGACAGGCTGAAGCAGAAATTGGAGCGGCAGTACAGGAATTTCTTCCATACAGTGAACCTCCACAACGAGTCCTCTGCAGACCCTGATCCTTTATGGGAAAGCTTTCCTCCAGATAGTGGACCTGTAATGAGCACTGGACCACCAAAGTCTCCGCTATAGGAACTTTGTGCTGAAAATGTGCCGTTACCTAAAGAACCAGCACAGAACTTCTATAAACGCAACTGTCACCGACACTCTTTCTACTCTGCGAACACAGCTGGCTGCCAGCAATGAAAATGAAGTAAAGCTTCAAGAGCACCTCACTGCAAGCAAACAGAATGAAGCAAAATTACAGGAACAACTTGATTCAAGCAAGGAGAACATGGAAAAATTACATCAAGAGCTACAGAATGCCAATAGAAAACTTGAAGCACAAAAAAAGAGCTAAACTTACTCCGAGATGAAAGCACACATTAGAGAAATCTGAGAAAGATTCTACTCTTTTTGGAATCGGAAAATTCCAGGATAATGACGAGGACATTCCGTTCTACACTGGGCTTCCAAAGTATGCTTCATTTCTAGCTTTATTGTAGTACTTGGACCCAGGAGAGCATGGAAGAAACGTAAAGCGTCAGCAAAGTAATCACACGAGTCCTGGGATATGTGCAAGTAGAGGGTAGAGACGGAAGACCCGTTCATCAAATGAACTATACCTTGTGCTCATGAAACTCCGGCTGGGTTTGTTTCACCAGCATCTTGGGCATCTGCTTTTTGTGACGGAGAGCTAAGTCTCTAGAATATTTTCTGCGTGGACAGACTACATATACTTGCAGATGGCATGGCTGCCATTGTGGTAGTCCAGACATGCCATTAACGCAACAATGCCAGATGCGTTCCTGGAGAAGTATTCATCGACAAGAGTCCTTCTCGATGCCACTGAAATCAAATGTGATGTGCCCACCTCATTTGTTACACAGTCTGAGCTGTACTCGCATTATAATTTTACCCACATTGTGAAAGGACTTGTTGGTGTGGCACCAAGTGGAGTGCTGACTTTTGTGTCTGAGCTGTTTACGGGAGGTACCTCCGACATCATCATCATCAGCCTGATTATACCCACTGCAGGGCGAAGGCCTCTCCCATATTTCTCCACTTAACCCGGTTCTGTGCTAGCTGCATCCACTTGAACCCTGAACTTCTTAACTTTCTGCCGCCCCCTGCTACGCTTTCCTTCCCTTGAAATCCAGTTTGTTACCCTCAGCAACCATCGGTTATCCTCTCTTCGCACTACATGTCCTGCCCATGTCCATTTCTTCTTCTTAATTTCCACTAGAATGTCGGTAACTTGAGTTATTTCTCTGACCCACTCTGCACGCTTTCTATCGCTTTCTATGTTACTCCTACCATTTTTCATTCCATAGCCCTCTGGGTTGTCCTCAACTTAAGTAGAACTCTCTTGGTTAGCCTCCACGTTTCAGCCCCATAGGTGAGTACAGGCAAGATGCAACTGTTGTATACTTTCCTCTTGAGCGATACCGGTAAGCTGGTGTCATAATCTGCGAGTGCTTGCCAAATGCGCTCCATCCCAATCTTATTCTTCTTGTTATTTCCTTTTCATGGTCCGGATCTGCGGTTACTACTTGTCCCAAGTAGACATATTCACCTACTACTTTCAGTGCTTCGCTACCTAATGTAAACTGCTATTCCTTCCCGAGGCTGTTGAACATTACCTTAGTCTTCTGCATATTAATTTTCAAGCCTACCTTTCTACTTTTTCTGTCTAGGTCATCAATCATTATTTGCAGTTCATCCCCCGAGTTGCTTAGTAAGGCAATGTCGTCAGCAAATCGCAGATTACTGAGGTATTCTCCATCTACCCTTATCCCTAACTGCTCCCATTCCAAGTCTCTGAATACTTCCTCTAAACAAGCTGTGAATAGTACTGGGGAGATTGTGTCTCCTTGCCTAACACCTTTCTTTATGGGAATTTTGTTACTTCCTTTATGCAGAACTATGGTTGCTGTGCAGCCACTATATATATGCGTAATTAAAAGCGGATTCCTGGACCTCTCATTTGATGAAGGAGATACTATCACGGCTGACAAGGGCTTCCTCATACAAGACCTTATGCAAGAGAAAGGTGTGGCAGTCAACGTTCCACCTTTCCTTAGATCTCGGCAGTTCACTGCAGAGGAAGTTGAATACACTCAGGCAATTGCCGCACTTCAGATCCACGTTGAAAGGAGAATTCAGTGGATAAAAGGATATCACATCTTTGATTGTTCTCTTCCCATTTCATTGGTTCCCTTGGCAAACCAAATGTGGACAATCTGTGCTATACTGACAAACTTTCAAGGAGCTATCATAGCAGAAAATGACAACACTTCGACTTGCAAAAGCCTGAGAAAATCCTGCATAGTAACAGCGTGCAACAGCAAACATTCATTATCCTCCAGATAAGGCATGAGTGTGCTGAAATAAAAAGCGTCAACTTTTGCCTTTATGGTGTGCGATTCATTCTCACTCAACCTAACTCTTTCAATCAGAATGAATTCGTTACCAAAGACTACAAAATCCCCCTAACTTAATCCAGAAACACCCATCTGTCCGAGGAGCTGTGCATAATAAAAATGGTCCCTCTTCAGTTTTGGGCCATTTTCACTAAGTTCACTGCAAAAGTGTAATGTAGTAAGCTCACTTCCCTTCTTTTCCCTCAGTGTGAATGGGCATTTTATCTCAACTACCCCATATGATGATCCAACAGGATCAAATGCTAATCTATCTGGAGAAGCACCTAGCCAAGGAAATGCCGGATTCACTATAAGGCCGCAGCCAGCAACGGTGACGTCGTGTCCAAGATTTTGGAGTACCTCCTGGTAGCGCTGAGCAGCCAGCAGCTCATTGGCAATTCCATACCTGCATACAAAATGCAAATATGAGTTACAATACTATAGCTTCAAACAGTGACAACAGAAGACTGTGAATACATACTAGCAGTACAATGTTACTGATAATTTCATTTACCTAACTGGATATCCATAGTTACCCTAATTCTACAATGACTACCGAAGTCGCTGCATATGTAAATTCGATACTTCTAAAATATTTTTTTCATTATAGTTGTGAAGAATGTTTAGATGACCAAGGGTCCACAAAAATCAGCAACATACAGAGGAATGAATGTTTGCAGCATTTCATGTGCTCTTTATGTCACAAGACAATGTTAAACTGGTAACAAATTTTAAATCAGTTGCAGTTGCAGCACACTGACGAGCAATGTAAGCCTACTACTGCTCTCTACAGGAATGAGTGTTCACATGGATAATTTTTTCATTTGCATTCCTGCAAATGGTACCTTCAGTAACTTTTATGTTACAGTGCTTTACAATGGCATAAGCTCCTGTGCATCAAGCATGCACCTTGATCAGCATCACCAGTACATCACTGTGTAGACTACTTAGCTCTGCAAACACAGCGTGGTTACATCCACAAATTGTGCTTTTGCTTTCTGTCTCTTAATTGCCCCCCCCTCCCAATTCGTACCACACAATGCTTTAAACGAGTAGGCCAGTTGGCACACACTTGTATATTGCAGCCAGTGGAAGGACGCAGACACAGAGAGGTACACAGGACAACGCTGGACTAACAACTGACCTTATTTTTAAGACAATCACACTCTTATTTACCCTTCAACAAAGAAGCCACGCATGCACACATGGCAAGAGAAAAAAAAAAATGATATTCACGAGGAAAATGAACTGCCTGTCACGGCCTATTATCAGTGTGCACTCTAAGGAGCTTAAGAACTGGAATTTTTAATCGAACAAGGTGACAGACGTGTCACTGACACAATACTTATCATTTCTGATAATAGGGCCATTTGTTTAAACTACTCCAGTTGCACCATTGTAGGAAATCTCATACCTACAATGGATTTTTGCTGCACTGGTGCAGCTAGTGTAGATTCAAACAAATGACCCTAATATGATATGCTTCCAAGATTTCATGTTGGCTCTTAACTTTTTAGCCTTATTTATCACTGCGCATCTTCAGCATTCACTATATTCAATAATGGTTACGATTCCTGCAAGCAAAACTTGTCTAGGATAAGTTTTGCAACCCTCTTAACTGGGGGATACATGCAGTAAGCAACTGGGATTGATCAAACACCCGAAAAATATGGCAGGGCGCTGATGTTTCTATTATAAACGGGAAGCTAGCGGCGCTTCTTAAAAAAGTAATGACACCATGGTCTGGCACGCAGATTCGCACTGCTGGCGGACTTGTTAATCCTAGTGGCCTGTGCATGGCAAGAGTCCAAATTCGCAGCTCCACATTCAATTTAAGCTGCCTCATTATACCTGACTGCTCCCGTGACCTTATCCTTGGTATTGATTTTCTCCGGGAGTATGGAGCTGTTATCAATCTCCGGAAGCGCACAGTTACATTTTCGACCGAGAAAGCTGCTGACACTGACGCCAAGAACCACCAAGGCCGCGCTGCCCTTCGAATTTCCGCCCAGAGCACTTCAATTCCGCCACGCGCCAGTGTTTTTGTGACTGTTACTTGCGACTAACTGTGTGACGGGTCTGCGGCCACGGAAGGTAATTGTGTCTCTTTTGCTCACCCACCGCATCTGTACAGCGCGCAGCCTCATTCTCCTCGGCGACAGCTGGTCTGAGCTTCTGGTGACTAACTTCACCAACGAACTCGGAATCTTTTTCGTGCTGCTGCCATCGCATTCGCTGACTTTTTAACGGATGTTTCAGAATGTTTAGCGTTTGGGGCTGTTAGTACCGTGCATCCGCCCCTGACCGTCTTGATATTAGTCCAGATCTCTCGGACACACAGAAGCACGAGCTACATGCCCTCCTAATAGAGTACAGCACTTGTTTCGCATCATCGAAAGTACGGCAAACGCCTCTTCTGAAGCACCGCATCATTATTCCTGATGACGCCCGCCCTATCCGCCAGCAGCCATACCGTATCTCAACGACGGAACATGAAGCGATTCAGGCACAAATTCAGCAGGTGCTTTGTGATTGTATCATACAACCATCCAGCAGCCCGTGGTCCTCCCCTATCGTGCTGGTAAAGAAAAAAGATGGGAACCTTCGCTTCTGTGTTGATTATCGAAAGTTGAACGATATCACTAACAAAGACGTCTACCCACTGTCCCGTATCGACGATTCGCTTAACAAGCTTCGTCGCGCCCAGTACTTCTCCTCCATTGACTTGAAGAGCAGGTACTTGAAGGTTGAGGTCGATGAGCGAGATCGCGAAAAAATAGCTTTTGGCACCCCAGATGGAGTGTGCAAGGTGAAAGTGTTGCCTTTCGGCCTATGTTCAGCGCTGGCTACTTTTCAGCGCATGATAAGGACACCGTTCTCACCGGTCTCAAATGGCAAATCTGTTTAGTTTATCTCGACGACGTTGTCATGTTCTCGGAAACCTTTGGAGAACACCTCGAATGCCTGCGCGCAGTATTAGATGCCTTCCGGTCAACTGACTTGACGCTCAAGCCCGAGAAGTGCCATTTTGGCTACGAAGAGTTGGTTTCTCGGTCATCTTGCGAGTGCCGCAGGCGTTAGGCCAGACCCCGACAGAACTGCCGTTGTCACCAATTCTGCCGTTGTCACTAATTCTCCCGTTCCTGCCACGAAGAGGAGTTTGAAACGTTTACTGGGTCTATGTGCGTACTACCGCCGCACCCCTAACCCACCTCACACGAGATGATACACAGCTCCTGTGGGCCACCGAGCAACAAGAGGCTTTTGCGGAGCTGCGCAGACAATTGCAAACTACCCCTGTTCTTGTGCAGTTTGATGAAGACGCTGCCACCGAAGTCCACACCGACGCCAGCAACATCGGCCTTGGCGCTGTACTCGTTCAACACCAAGCTGGCGTGGAAAGGGTCATTGCGTATGCCAGCCGCACGCTCTCCCGCGCTGAAACAAATTATTCCACAATGGAAAAGGAATGCCTCGCGGTTGTGTGGCTAACTATGAAATTTAGGCCTTACCTCTATGGCCGCACGTTTAAAGTCATTACTCAGTGAGGTCGGTGTTTACCGCTCGATATGCCTAACCTCCCCTTTCAAAGAGGGAGAGGGGAGGGGAAGGGAATTTTTTTTATACATATGTATATATATTGCTAGGGGCGCTCAGAGCTACTGCTACTGCTTACCATCCGCAGACCAACGGGCTGACAGAAAGGCTTAATAAGACCATTGCGGACATGCTGGCGATGTATGTCAACGCCCAGCACAAGACTTGAGATGCTATCCTACCATATGTGACATTCGCGTACAATACGGCAGTCCAAGAGACGACACGCTTCACGCCGTTTCGCTAGTTTACGGCAGGGAGGTTCGGACGATGTTGGATGCAATGCTCCCTTGCGAAACAGATACCGAGCTTTCTACCGACGCCGAACACTTTGCCCAAGATGCTGAGCAAGCACGGCAACCAGCACGCATCCACATCGTCCAGCAACAGGACAAGGATTCACGCCGGTACAACCTCCGCCACAAACAAGCTTCCTACAACACTGGGGACCAGGTGTGGGTGTGGACTCCTGTTCGACGCCGTGGCCTATCAAAAAAGCTGATTTGCCGTTACTTCGGACCATATAAAGTCTTGCGGCGCCTCAGCGACGTTAACTATGACGTCCTCCCAGATGGCCCAGAGCAGAGAGAGGCCGTCGGCTACCTCGTCCAGAGACAGTTCATGAATAACTCTTTTTTTCCAGATGCAATAGCCCAATGGAATGCTCTACCGGACGTTATTGCTTCATGCAAAGATAGTGAAATTTTCCGAGCAAAACTAACGAGTCACCTTCAGTGTTCTACTTGACAATGCACACTAGTCTGCTCTTGTATATTTTGTTAATGTTTGTTGGTTTCGTTTTCTTTCTTTGTTTTTGTTTCTTGAACTGGTGTTCATATGCTGTTATATAATGTTATTGCCCCCGCCTTATGTAATGCCCTCGGGCCTTTAAGGCTTCAATAAATGAAATGAAATGAAATGTCCTACGCACGAAGCCGTATTTTACGCGGTAACTTAAAGACGGCATCTGCAAACTTTTTTTTTTTTCGTTTGCTTTTGTCCACCTGTGTACACGTGTGCCGTTTGCATCACGCTTAAGGAGGGAGGAATGCCAGGGGGCGCTCGGAGCGAAAGACGTAGAAGTGGCGCTCGGAGAAAAAGGACGAAGTGAATCGGCTTCGGACTAGAAGGACGTACCTTAAGCTTGGACCGTGTAATTCCACCTGCACCGACTCTGATAACCTAGCCCTAGTCACCAATACCGTGACAATATATATAGTTTTATTATTATTATTTTACATTTTTTCTCTCTCTCTTCCTTCCGCGTTCCCTCCTTCCGTCCTATTGTCCAACTCTCTTTCCTACCCTCCTACATCTCCATCTACATCTCCATCATACTAACGGGAAGCCCAAGCAGCGGACCTTCCCTCATCTCGCCTTGCCCTAATTCCTCCAACAAAAGTCTTCCGCGAAACCCCGAGGCTCAGAACGACCAACAAATCAGGAAGAAAAGGGAGGGTGGGGAACTGGGGTGAAGGACGGGCGTGGATGAGGGGAGGGGGGAGGGGAAAATCACCTGGGAACAAAATTAAGGGGTGGGGGGGCATCTAATCTAATCTGTATTAAGATTTCACAGGCACCCAAGCCATCCACCAACCATCTCCGCAAGGAATAACACCCTGACAATACAAGCCTAGTATCACCTGCCCCCTCCGCACAGCAAAAGCTTGGCTTCTTCGACAACCCTGCTCCGACCCGGAAAACCACCGATAAACAAATGTTATCAGCAAGCAGCATGTATAACGCGCCACAACCGCAGTGAAACCATCTATGAAATAAATCCGCTATGACTTGCCCGTTCCCGTGGCGGCGACTGGGCTGGATAGTAGATTAAAATTTTTTTTTGTTCTTTTTTTTTGTAATTTTTTATTGGATCAATCCCTATTCATTTTTCTTACTATTGGTTTAAGCCCGTTATACCTAGTGGCACGGGCAGAGGCACATTATTTTGTTTTTTTTGGGTAGCCTCAACATAATATATGTCCCTTCCACCCTCGTAAATGAACTTGTGGAGAAAATATTCTAAATTTTGATCATCTTGAAAAATGCAAGGATGCAGAGAAAGAAAGAGAAAAATTGACTAAAATTTTAGGCCCTAATTTAAGATTGTGGAAACCAGAGATTATTAAACATTTAGAAGCTGACAGTATCTTGGAGCAGATGGTCCAAGTAGTAGTAGAAAGGTCGTGTGATTGATTTAAGGTAGTAGGTATAAACAAAGGGTTCATAAAGGTGTGGAGGCTGAGGGGTAGCTCAAGCCAACTGAGGTGAGCACAAATATTGTCGCTCGCTCCTTCGGCCTCACACCAACAGGGTCAGTAACATCAGTAACAACATCACAAAAGAACAACAGATGTACACAAAAAAAAAAGTATTCTAAGTGAAACGTCCACATACCATGAGACAACACACCTCCGTTCAGGAAGGTTCCCAAGAGGTTCAAGCATGGGCACAACTAAAGGAAGACCGAGGGAAGCAGAATGGAAAACATGCAAAAGGAGTGTTTCAGCGGCGATAAGTGTTCGTGATAGTATTGGTGTGTGGTGTTAGGAGTCATGCCTAAAGAATGGACAACAAATTTGCGGACAGAGAGATGATGTGTTCATTTATGTAAAAGTTGGCTTTACTCTGTAAAAAAAAAAGTTTGGTGATTGTAAAATGTACAATGAGTGCATGCAGACATCGGTGAGGAGGTGCATTAGAGTGACACAGATGTATATCATGGATAACAATATGGCGGTAATATGTATAATCAATTTATGGTTTGTTAGTAAGGACAACTAATACTGCTATAAGTGAGTACATTGAGGTTAATGTCGATTTTTAACATAACTGGTTAATGATTTCTGATTATATTGTATAGTGCACATTATAAACTGTGTTTTGTCTGCTTACATAAAGATTTATTGTAAGCCTGGTAATTAGGTGGATTAACAGTGTAAAACTGAGTGTATTGATTGTATTGCACAGAGTATTATTTGTATTATGTATTTTGAAAAACAAACAGACAAATAAATGCCGCTGTTTGCGCTGGCCTGCTCCCTTGGCTGGGGGGCGCGATGATGGTAGACTCTTCTATCTACTTCATTTTCCTCTTTCACACCGCTTCTATTCCTTCTCCCCTCAATCTTATCTTTTTTAATACAAAATTTCTTTTGGTACTAGACCGTTTTATTTATTTTTAGATTGGACTTTCCTCACCCTCAATACAATAGTGGTGTGGGAGAGATCCAACTAAGGATCTCAACCTACTCTGTCCCTTCCACCCCTTCGTCCTGTCTCATTCTTCAGACCCCATGTACCCCTAAGCCATTTCGCGGTGAGCAGTTCGAAGACGCCGAGGACTGGCTAGCTCACTACAAAGGGTCGCGACGTTTAATGGCTGGGACGACGCTGCGAAAATGCGGAATGTCTACTTCAGCCTTGAAGACGCCGCTCGAACATGGTTCGAGAACCGCGAGGCCACATTCTCTACGTGGCCGGCCTTCCGAAGCCAGCTCCTCGGTACGTACGCCAACAGTGACCGCCGAGAGAACGCCGAGCGTGCCCTGACCTCTCGAGTTCAGCCTCCGGACGAAGGGGTCGCAATGTACGTTGAAGACGTCATGCGTCTCTGCCATCACGCCGACCCGTCCATGAGTGAGGAGAAGAAGGTGCGGCACCTGATGCATGGAGTTAAAGACGAGCTTTTTTCCGACCTCGTGCGGAACCCGCCCACCACCGTCGCCGCGTTTCTGGCTGAAGCTGTGATTATGGAGAAACTGCTACAGCAGCGATGCACTCAGTACGCTTAGCCACTGAATTCCACCTCCACACTACCGCCGACTGACCGCACCGACTACAATCCCGGGGCAGATCTGAGCTCCCTTCGCGACCTCATTCGCACCGTGGTTCGCGAGGAGATCCAGCAACTTCATGGGACATATACTCCTGGCGCAGCTTCCCTGGCCAGCGTCATCCGTGATGAGGTCCAGAACGCACTCACGCCACCGATAAGTGCAGTCGTTCCACCGCTACCCCCGGTCCTCACCCAGCTCATGACTTATGCTGATGTCACACGCCACCTAGCCCTGCTACCTACCCCTTCGCCTTACACGCCACCTCAGGTTGCTGTGCATGCTGCTTAACCGCTGCCCCTCTGGGCTGATCGACGCCAGACGCCCCAGAAGACTGATTTCTGGCGCGCTCCAGATAACCACTGTGGCCAGGCAGGTCACCTCTACCGGTGGTGCCCTTATCGCCAGATGGGCCTTAGAGCATTTTCCCCCGACAGCCCTCGTCCATGGCCTGGTCAGCGGCCTCGGGACATTGCCGAGTACATCACCCGCCAGCGTAGTCTGCCGCATTCTCCTCGTCGTGAGTCGCGCTCGCCTTTGCCTCGTCGCTCTTCGCCCTCTGGGCAACGGTATACCGCTGGACGCCATGGTTCCTCGAGCCTTTGAAACAGAAAAACAGTGCAAATGGGACAAGGACAAGAAAGAATGTAAACCAACAGGACTGAAAAAAGATTGGTATTTTGCTCTTATCCAATTGGTGATCATATACAAGTTAAGCAATCCCAATACTTTTTATTTTTTGCTACAGTCGTAGATCCATCTACCCATGAGTCACCAGTAAAAACATGCGGTGAGCCACAGTCATGACACCGCCTTTTTGCACCGTGCGCTTGAAAAGGAGTGACTGGTGTATGCAGTGTTTTTTCCACCAGATTACACAATCTGCCTCTTCACAGATTGCCATGTTAAAAAGCACATGAAAATGGTCATGACTATTACTAAAATGAATAGCTTGTGGATAGCACATCACAATCTTTGCAGACATCACTACTTTTACACAGTGCTTTTGCACTTGCTTGCAGTCTCGAAGTTGATATTTTTCGGTTATAGAATATAAGAGACAACAGAAAACATAAAACAGGTATGTTTGTTCGAGGCTAGTCATCAATTAGCCCTGTTGTACAAGCTACCCAGTGTGTAGCACATACATGTCAAGGCAGAGGTCTCAGATTGGTACACCTTGCTATGACATCGCTAAAAGCGCACTTCTCCACTTGAAATAATAGTGCTGAGAAAAGCAAAAATATGTGCAAACTTGAGTATTCAACCAAGCAGCGACAATGAGTCCTAAACACATTAAGTGAAATTACAAAAGCTGAGAACAGAGGATTGCTCACAGCTAAACAAATTACAAGGTGGCAAATAAAAGTAGCCAATCATCTTCACAGGAAGAATTAGCAAAAAGGCTACAGACTACTATAAACACACCATATTCATGCAAGTGTTCATGGAAATTAAGATTAGTATGCATTTTCTTTACGACACAGATCCTCAAGTCTTGACGCTCACCAATTTTATCAAGTAAGGCATCACAAAGCCTCTTGTTTCGGCTCCTTTCTTCAAGGAGCTCTTTTTCTAGCTCTTCTATCTTGTCGAGATAGCCCCGAGCTTCTGCTTCACACACCTTTTCTTGACCTTCAGTTTCAACCTAAATTTCTTTGTCGAGCATATGTAATATTTTAAACTGCTTGGAGGGCAAGATTATCCTTCTCCTGGTAGTATAAGCTTGCGCCATAAAGGTGCCAAACTTATCGCTCTTTATCGCAATATAAATTTATACTCTAAAATGGTAACTTTGCACTTGCACATACAGGATAAGTTTATGTTCTCAAGGTGCAAACTTGCACCTTTGATGGAAGGGTATGTTTATACCATCGACAGACTAAAACATACGCCTTTATGAAAGGTGCAACGTTATACCTAGGTAGATTATAGTTACACTGCTTGTGAAGGTGCAAGTTTAGGCCACGACCTCCTCTATAAACTTCCAAACTGCTCATGCTGTCGCTCCCCCTGATGCCAGATTTGATTTTGCTTGTTTAGTTTTTTTTTAGTTCGCAAAGCTTCCACCACATGCTGTGGCACACATCTTACCCTCATCGCTTCGCTTTCAATCGCTGTCTCCACATGGTCCACGTGTTGTTGCGTGCGGGAAGACGCTTGCTTTTGCGAAGCTCAGAAGCATTATAAACTGGCTCACAGGCACCTTCGTCTTCAAGCTGTGAATGAAGAATTAGGACATGTCATCCACCATAGGTATCGAGACCTTAGCAATGTGGTGCTGCTTTTGAAGGAAATATATGTACTGATACCGGCGGTAACTGAATCTATGACATAAATAAGGGCACACCTGCCAACCTGAAGATTTCAAAATTCGTAAAACCTCCGCGACCGGGGAGGAGAGGGGGCTGTTTTTTTTTTTTTACTTTCCAAGAATTTATCTTTAGCAACACCCTTGTTCACTCACCCACAAGCAAAATCCGTGTCCCGTAGAGTAATGAGCGAAAACTCCATTGTGTCATGATTTATTTTTGCAACGCTTTTGCAGTTGCTGACTTCGCCTGCTTCAAAAACTTCTCTGTGTAGGCTTGCTCAAAGCAGGTGCTACTCTGGTGTCCTTTCACCATCAGCAGACTTTCTAGAGTTTTCTCGGAAACAGATGAGCGAAACTCCGAGTTTTGCTGACAGAGCTGAATATTCTCTCACATTCAGCGTTACTGTGGGGAATGGAGGTATGCCCAGCATAACCATTGAGATTCTGCGGAATCTGGGCGATCCGTCGACATCTCTAATGCTTCCCAATTGCGACCACTCCATGTCGCACCTTGGCTCATTCAGTATGTCTGCTGGACTTTGGTAAGCTTGTATGTTGGCAAACTCCACTTCGAGTGCATCAATTGTTTCTTTTGTTTCCCCACTCTGCTGGGATAGAATAGCAGGAAACGCCATAATGAAATGAAGTACACTGCTGAATGAAGCAGTTTCTAGAGCCTGCACTTCGGCAACTTCAGCCATCTTCAGGCTTACGTCTTCCAGCGGGAACTTGTGGCTAATATAATCACATGCTGCAGTCAAGTAGAGACGTACAGCCGAGAAGAACTGCTCTTTCTCATTTGAGGCCAGCGTCTCAACTACAGAGGAGGTTGCCATGCCAATGACGATGTCTTTTTCATCTTTTCTTTTTGATTCTCTACAGCTCCATAGGCAACTTTAGGCAATGAATGGCATCCCTTGAGAACACCTGGCCGCACAAATCGAGTCAAGAGATCCTCGAGAAGGCGGTTCAAGAGGCCCCTGAGCACATGAATCTGAGGAGCCTGTGACTGAAGTAGGCAGTTTGTCTTCTCAAAAAGAGGTATAACATTTTGGAGAAAAAAAAAACATGCCCTGCTTAGCTCCGATGACAAAAAAAGAAATAGGCACTCTTCACGGGTCACGTGGCTAGCTTCTGCAGATGCCTCGCATTGAAGTTTCAGTTTCTTTGCTAGTGGTGCAGAATGAACTCCTTTTCTTTGTAGTGAAGGTCCATCACAGTTGGTGCTTTTTTTTTCCAACACCTGCAGCAGCCTTGGGAAGGTGTTTATGATATGCGATCTGTAAAGATGAAGAACATCATCTTAGAGAAATTTGTTGGAGACACTGTTTTAATGATCATTCTTGTATACTATTGGTATGAACTTCATTAGTCAGGCATCTAAAGAGATAGGCAGTGCACTGGACAGTTCTGGCAAATTGCAGTTTATAAGAAATTTTATTCCTGCTGCCTGTGCTGCAAACATTGCATGAAGCAGCAATATGTAAAATCTCAAGCTTTGTGGTTTGTTCAAGGAATTATAATGGTATTGAAGGGGATTGTTTTTTGCCTCTTGAGCAAGATAATGTAGTTTTGAAGTGAAACAGCAGTCTTGAGAAGTCTTTTGCTGATGTGTGGTGTGAAACTGGCAATGAACTTATGCAAACGTTGCATTTTATTGACATGTTTTACATAATTCTGCATCTGTGACATCACTTCAATAATGTACATGTGTAGAAGGTGCTTTGGATGCGCCTTGCTATCACTGTGCTTTTAGCATGAAATGCTCCGCCTTTCAGAAGTGGTATCTCACAGAGGTGATCTTGCGTCAGTTCTCACTCAGCGAACGCAGTCAAGGGCACGGCAGCAGTAACACCATTTCCCGGAATGGTTTACTGTTGCGTTCCTTTCTGCAAGTACAGCGGGCTGCAGTCAAGAATCACGACTGGAATATCGTTCCACAAGTTAAGATCTCTCGACAGGCAGAAGATAAGATATCGAGAAAGTAGAATTCCATAAGTATAGAAAACTGGGCGAGTTGGATTGGATTCATCATTAAGCGCTTGTGTCGTCTCCTGTTCCTTTTAGTCTTGTGTTTTTGTGCTGCTTTAAGTAGAATTCCATACTCTGAAATTTGGCTAAATGGCTGGTCAGTTCTCACGCCACGTTGTCTGCTGGTCTACGATATACAGCTAGAAGTATTGTGTTGTATGTTTGCTGGCGGCTAGAAATACGAGTGCGGCTCGTGGATACACAGCCAAGCAACTGCAGTTGTATTTTGTCGTGCTCTAGCCTGACTAAGCCATGCACATGGCTGTGGCAAAAATTCAGTACCTGCCGTACACCGGTTTTGATGAGAAGCTTGCTTTGACGCATTGTACTGTTTTGCGCAAACGCTATACCTTGAAAAACAACGACTACCTCGAAAAAAAAACAACAGAAAAGCAACGTGGTCGTTCTCGGCAAGGGGAAACAGGCACAGGTGCAGCTGTCAGTGCATCCAGCCAGTATATTGGAGTGGGCCAGATTAGTGAGCCTACAGGCATTTATGTTTCATGCAGTGGTCTCCCCATAAATAGCAAATTTTATGCTTCCTTTAGTTGCCACTAGAGATTTGTGGTGCAAGAGTATACACCCGGATATATTCGCAGGCCCGGGGAAACAGCCATGGGTGCCGAGCGACTGCAGCAAATTCTGCAGCTTACATTTCAAGCCAGACGATTGATTACAGGCAAGGACTGAAGAACCGGATGCCATACCTTCAGTATTTCCAAGCTACCCTGGCTACCTTCAGGAACTACCAAAAAAGCAGCGAAAAGCTTGCAAAAGAAGTGCTGAGTCAGCAAGTAATCCTCATATATACGAAGAGAACAAGGCTTTGTATCAGTATTCTCTGAGGCACACCCGAATATTGTGTCTTATATATGCTTTGTCACTTAAAGGGACACTAAAGACAGCCAAAGATGGTATGAAAATCTAATAAACTACATTTGGTGACACTGTCGCCGCATATCCGGCAGCAAAAAATCGAATAATTGCTGAGATATTGCGATAAGAAGTTGATGTTTTTTCTTGTTCCCGCCGGTCGAATTCAAACTGTGCCCTCCGACTACGTAGTCGGAGTTGAGTGACGCACACTATGACGTAAGCGGAGACTCCGTGATAGCTAGCGTGCCGGCGCGGCCCGCGCCGTCGCATCCCTCTAGGGCCAACATGGCAACAGCGTATTCGCAATGACGGCCTCAGCCGAAATAAACAAAACGATGAAGAGAATAATTTACCGAGCAATGCGCCCATAAAGGAAGAAAAAAAAAACATAGAGCGCTTGTAATGCACAATACTTTACATGTTTCTCAAGCTTTTGCACTCCTTCTTGCACTGTGTATAAAGAAACCATGCCCTCAGTCATCGCAACGCTTCCTGACATGTTTACATACAAATAAGATTTAGTTACCAGCAAAATAGTGTCCTCGCTGCTGCGCTTGTCAGTTTTGAAGCTTCGTCGCACTTTTTTCCTTCAAGGTTTGTGCTACAGCTCTGTGTTCAGCGAAAATTACGTCCACGGTAGCAGAACATGACCGAAGTGCCGGCGCCACTACATTTGCCAGCGCTGTGAAATTCCACGTTAAAATGGATCCAGTGCGCAATATAGTGCGCATAGGCATCCAGAACATTAGTTGCAAGACTTGAGAGCAAGCAGCATGCGCCGATGATCAAGAAGTTGTAATTTTTAGACCGGCAGCAGAAACACTTTATTGTAAATGGGGCCATGACATAAAACCTAGAAATATTTCCAAGGTTCCTGTGGCGCGGCGTAGCCGAGTGGTTAGCGCCGAACGTTACGGAGCAAGCAGTAGCGAGTTCGAGTCTTACCGCTACTGGCGTTTTTTTTTTTTTTTTTTAGAAATCGATTTTTTTTACCCTTTTGTAATGTATTTCTGGTGCTTCGTTATTTTTAGCTGTTACTTTTTACCCGAGGCCCTTTTTTTCGCCCGGTGACGAGCGCAATATATCGACGCTCTCCTTGGTATGAACGGCAAGTATGCCCCTTTTGTTTACGACGCCTGCAAATAGCACGTTGAAGGTCTTGTTGACGCAGTATATGTTGGTCAGATGTGCCATGATTTAGTGAACAATTGAATGATAATGCGTTTTCCCTTCGGTACTTAGCATATGTAGGCTTTTCGTGGCGTACGTAGCTGCAGTCAAGTGGCAATGGCGGCAATATGTTGGGGCAGAAGTGTGAACGAGGGAGCGTGTCGGCGGTAGCGGATTTCGCTCGCTCGTGCCTCCGAATGCTCAAATGGGAACCATCAAGGCGCATCTGCTGCTCCAAGCTCGTAATTCAGGCACTGCAGGTTCAAACAAACTATCCGAGTGCGCACGAAATGCCTGAGCCGAAACATAACCAAAACTGAAGTGGGCGCCTGTGGCGCCTCCAAGTAAATTTTTGTATTTGCCTTGCAACGTTTACGTTGTCTTTTCGCCGTCGTTTACGTATGATAAAAGCGTGTTATCATGTTTGAGAAAAAATGTACTACTGCATTCAAACATGCAACGTAATTCGCATTTGTCAGCCTCCGGGATCCCTAGCACGTCACATGATTTGTAGTTGCGAGCCTCGGCCATAACAGCTCTGTTTTCAGTAAGAGTGGTCTTTTTGTAATCAGGAACTGGCATTCTATCAATGCAAACCTACTTCCTTTCTCTCTTTAGTGTCCCTTTAACGCATAAACCCCTACAAATAATTACAAATGAGATTTTTAAGTTACAGGCCAGACAGCTCCAAACCCCTTTGCTGTCCATCTGAAGGGATTGAACAACAGACAGGCATAGATGTGTCCGGCAGTAATATGGCCCACGGAAATTCTGAAATGTAGAGAGAAAAACTGTTGGCATCTTCACAAGGTCATTCACAGGTCCAACCAGTGGAGGTACCTGTTAGTGCAGTTCCAAGTGAGCTTCCATTTCTGCCCTCACATGAATCCGCTTGCTCTCCTGAAACATATGAGAGGGCCGAGCACAGCAAGTCTCTCCACAGCATCACAAGTATACCAAAGCCAACCAGGGCATGTGGAGTGCAGACCAGGCTTTCTCTTTCACGAATAACAAAGCTTCTGAGGCAAGTGAAAAACCTCACCCGGAAATGCCAAAGGCTCCAGAAACAACAAGAAATATTACGAGGAGAGCTTTCTATTATCAAACAGCAATAAAAAAAGACGGAATTTTTACTGAGGCAAACAAACTTCACAATCCTCCAGGTGCGAACTAATCTTCATTTGAACATTCTTTCAGAAAAATTCTCATTGTATGCATATGTCATACTTGCAGGAAAAGGTGGAGGAGAACAATGATAAAGCACTCTTTCTTCAAGAGCAGCTTGCTTTGCTGAGTAAAAAAAAAGGGCGATGGCATGAAGAAACAATACGCAAATGAGTTCTTTGGCACGCAAAGTCGCCAGCCCGGTACCGCCTTCTTCGGGAGAGTACTGTTTTGACTCTACCAAGTCACTGCACTCTCAAGCACTACATTGGTGCACGCACTGGAGAGGTAGTGTCCTCACTCACCAAGCAACGTCTTCACACAGAGGTGAAAATGCACTCCAAGGAGGTAAATAATTTTTTTTCTTTAGGTAAAAATATTGGAGCCATGCTCTTGTAATTTTTTCAGGCACGCTGTGGATCTCTAGTAATGGACGAGATGTCCCTGAAGCAAGCTGCGGTATACCAAAAGCAGTCGGATGCCTTCTTGGATTGGTGGACCTTGAAGGAGCTGAAGTGGTTTAGAGGATCAACTGGCGACTCACCTGCTCTGTTTTATCTTTGTAGGACTTTCTACCCACTACAGATATATGTGACGTCTGGTTTGTGCCCGTGTCACATGGACATGAACAGACTGTTTTCAATCTTTTAAGAGAACATCTTTTTGTTCACCTAACATTGATTGCTTTTACAAAAACTTCAGGCTCCCTGTAGGATATTACTTTACTAAAGGTCTTACAGGAGAGCAGCTTGAGCTCCTTGCTCTGAAAGTGATGGAGTCAGTTGAAGAAGCTGGCTTTCAAGTGGTGCGGTTAGTTGCTGATAACCACAGCACTAACTGCAAGTTTTTGCCAGGTTATCTGGCGGCCAAATACTCCCTGTCGTCACGTGAGAAGTTCAGACTTTTGGTTAAGGTTGCAAATCCTTTCATTAGGGATAAATATCCTGTTATAGCTGCAAAATATGCTGAAAGCAAATAGCACGGTCAGTGAAACTGATAACTGTACATAACAGTACTGACTGACTCGTTCCAGCCACTCTTTTGATCCAGATAGGCCACTGTTCCTATCACTTGGTTATTGCCATATAATCAAAAACATCAGGAATCAGTCCTGGATACAAGAATTTTCAGGAATAATGGAGTGCTAATCTTTCCAGATTACCTGAGGTAAAAGTTAGGTTTTCCTTATCTTAGAAATTTGCAGTGTAGCATTTTATTTTGTTGCAGGAGAAGCAAGGCGCGTTCAAGCTTGTCAGGTGCTTGACAAAAAAGTACCTTTGGCCGAGTAATTTTGAGATGTCTGTTGCCAGAGCTGTTGCCATCTTTTCTGCACAAGTAAAGCAAACAGATTCATTTGTTTATAGCAGTAATACACAGCTCTTATCCCTACAATTTGACAATTAGTCAGCCTGGTAATCAACATGAATGGAATTTCATTCTAGGTAACATCAGTCCTCAGGTTTCTGGAAAAACAATATGGATGCCAGCTTGGTGCTCGGGGGTTCAACCGCTGTCTCTCAACCATTGAATTTATGGAGCTTGCATACAAGTGGTTCATTCTCCACAATGTTAAAAACACAACTTTGTTCTGGTTGAGCAGAGACTCCTTGAGGATGCCCTTCTATGGTCCAGATGACAAAAGGTATGCCAGATGATGAGGTGCTTGTGATTGCTATTTATGCTTCATTTGTGTGAAAGCATGAGTGGCCATTTTACTTTAAATGCATGGTTTTGTACATGGGTATTATTTTCTGATAAAATAGAAACTTTTGTGGCTTATGTATATGCTAACCAGAACTTTCTAACTGATCACAATGTACATCAATTATTCCTGCAGGCTCACTTGGCTTGAAAATGAGTGTCTTGCCTATTTTGCAAAATGGAAAAAGGGTGCCATACACAAGCTGGAATTCTTGTCCGTGGAAACTTATGAGGCACTAAGGATTATGACAATGTCAACGGTTCTTTGCGCCAGACATCTCCTTGGCCTTGAGTTTCATTTCGTGTTAACTGGAAAGTTATCTAACGATGATGTGGAATCCTTATTTTCAACCATCCGGCAACTCAATGGATCGAATAATCACTGATGCCTATGCGGCTCTGTCATCACTTCAGAAGACTTTAGTGACAGGCATTATCCATTCATCCCCAAGTGGCAACGTGGGCAGCGTAACAGGCTCCGTTGGGGAGGCAGCAAAACTTGCCCCTCAACGTGCGTCAGTGGCAGCACCTCAGCAAGACATCAAGAAGCTTCTGCTTCCTCACCTGACTGTACTGGAGCGCTACCCAAGTGTGTTTACATTTCATTACTTATCAATGTCCATTATTCATAGTAGTTTCTGTAGTGAAAATGTGAATGTCATGAATATAAAGACGTGTGTTCAAAGGTTTTAGTGCTTGTGTGGAGAGCTGACATACACCCGCATCAAAATGAGAAACTTTGAATGGCAGTCATAAGTCCCTTGTTATGTTTCCTTAGAGAAAATGGCTGCTGCTTTTTGACACATTTATAAATCCCTAAAATTAGTTGACATTGCTCAGATATGATGGAACTGCTGCAGTGGAGACAGGCTGTATTGTATAACAATTATAGATGTTGTTTCTGAATCATTCATACTAATTGTGCCATTATTGTCTAACCTTTCTTCATTTTCCCAGGTCCACCCCAACAAAGTTTGCAAACGAGTACTTTGGCACTGATTGCTGGATTCCTGGTGAAAGCTGTGCAAGATAATGTGAGCTGCGAAGGCTGCTTATCGAAGATACAATATCCAAAATCGAGCTCTACCACAATTGCTCTGATTGCTGGAATTGATCGGGGAGGCCTTTCTTATCCCAGTTTGGCATTTGTTGGGTTTATGACCCTGCTGGAAAGTACTGACTCTAGAGTGGCTGCTGTCCTTGTGAAAGGGCCGCAACCATTAAAGAAGTCCTCCAGCACAGTGCTTCCAGCACTTAGGAATCCTCTGATTGCAGCATGAACAAGAGCATGTCGCACAAAGTGGCTCTCCTGAATTTACTTCTAAGGAAGTTCATGAGGCCTTTCTTGGCAAATTTTACAAATAATTTACCTGAGGCACATGCAAAAAGGAAGCTAGTCAACAAAAAACCTTTGTCAAGAAATGTTTGGAAGTTTCAGTGCATTTTTCACTCGTATGTAAGAATTTTAATCATTTGTTGTGCATTACGGAGTCACGCCTACTATCCTTGTGATAGGGCTGCAGCCTCTGAAGTAGTTATGAAACCATGCACTTCTTAGCTGTGCTAAAAAGTGTCTTACACACTATAAGCACCATAACTCAGTTTTTAATCAATATGATACATGTTACTGTTTCAACAGGAGGTTAAAGACTGCTTTTTGTCAATATAAGTTTTTTTTTTATTTGCCATAATGAAAGTATCAGTGTGCCTTCTGTCGATATAGGATTTCTTTTTGCCAGTATGGAAGTATCAGTGTGTTCTTTAAATGTGTCTTTACAATGAAAATGCCTTGCATGCTGTTAATAATGCTGTCTTTCCTTTTTTTGTTTAATGCTGTTGATAATGCTGTATGTCTAATTTGCAGTATATATCACCTTTTGAGCTCGATTATGTGCACTTTAACATGCTGTAAATTGCCATATGTATTCCCAGGAGACTGGAGCTGGTCAGGCTGCTTCTCAGCTTCTTCTCCCAGTGTACTTCATCTTCATGTAGAAAACTGAACAAACTGTTATTTTGTGTGGTTCTAACTGCTCCCATATGTTCAAGGAATAAAACTTTCTTTGAACTGATGTAAGCTTGCTTCTGATTTCTCTTTTTTGCAGTGCATACAGCTGCCTGCAGAAGCTTTAAAGCATGGTACTTGCAAGGAATTCCATATTTTATGCATTTTCAGCATTGAGCATGGAAATTATGAAAATGTGTACTGGTCATTAGGAAATTTGTCCACTGGGTGAACGCATTGGCCGAAGCAATTTTCGTTTCTGAATTTCATGCTGCAGAGGTTTCTGAGGTGTTAATCTAGCATTAATAGAAGTTAATCAATATTAACTATGGTGGTTAATCCAGTATTGCAAACAAGAGGAAGTGAATTTGAAACTTCAACCAGAATATGTTTCCTTTTCAAAGGTGAAAATACTATGAGAATAAAAGTTCTCCTACACGAGATTTTCATGGGTAGAGTATCAAAACTGGTAACACTACATGAAGTCTGGCTTTCTACATAACATTCCCAAGGATCAGTAGTGCTCACGACAGTTGCTGAATTGAGCTCTGCTTGTCACCTAATGCTTTCATCTGAAGTATTAAGGCAGTGCAGCTGCAGTGATGAACGCGCGGCAGCACCACCGATGCGAGATATGCGGCAATGCTAGCAAAGCTCAATCGACGCTTGAACAACGGTCGTAACCACAATAATAAATGGTGTGAGGAGTCATTTTGAAGATACTGTAGGTGCGAATAGTCGCTGTAGCACGTAGGGCTACGATGACGGTTGTGTTGCACACTTTCATCCAGAAGGTCGCTGTTACCAGACCCTAACACCTAAAACACGGCCACTCCTTCTGCTCGCTTTTATCTTCCTTTGTGGACAGGATGATGAAGGTAAAGTCTATGCAGCTGGAATTAGCAGACCGTAAAGGTAACCGACTTAGACGAGCGACCGTATACGTTGTTTATACATGTTCTGCTTGTTCGCGCTGCAAAAACTGTTTTCAAGATTAATGTATCAGCTAGCCTAAGGGACAGCTATTTTTCCATCAAGCAGGCGGCACCTGGCGGCACCTTCGGTCTCTACACGACAATTTTTAGGCCCGCGCGCCTCCGCAGAGGTAGCGCCAGTGAGCAGGTTGGAAGTTTATAGAGGAGGTCGTGGTTTAGGCTACCAGAAGCGTAATGTTATATTATATGCAATGGTATGAATACTTAGTCTTCAAGAAACAGCGTAACCTTACCCCCAAAAAGGTGTCAGCTCAGCGACAAGCAGTTTACCCCCCAAAAAGACTAAGATCGCACCTTTTTTTTTTAGAGTGTACCATATATGCAAGCTTCAGCAACTCACTGCAGCGAGCCTACAAACCTTTCTCTCACCATCTCATCAATCCTAAACCTCTGGTACCCATCCCTTTATTCCCCTAACTGCATGCTCCCATTGTGGTGAGCAGGCAATGCTCTACCACATGGTTTGAGCGTGCCAGATTACCCCTTTTCTTTGTCCACTTCTTCACCTCTGCGTAGAAGATTGTGAGGCCGCCCTGCAGGACCTCTGCCCGCAGCACTAGCAATGGCGCTCTCCGCGCTGTTACTGCAGCCTCGGCCAACAGAACCCTGCACTGAGGGTCACCCAGATTGACTGAATAAAATAAATTTTGCTTTGTCCACCTCCTCCTCTTTCGAAACCAGCCGTGGATGCATGCATGTACCCAGCCCCTATTTCTAATCCTCAGTCAACCGGCGGCTAATGTCAATATCACATGTGATACTCTTTTATTTCCTGCTAATGTTTCGAAGGTTAAAAAAAAGCTGAAGCATAGTATTTGGTTTGGATAACCGTGCGATGTGAGTGCAAGCATATTAAAGAACCCCAGGTAGTCGGAATCTCGGCATACATTGTTGATTGGGACGTTAAAACCCACAAACCAAACCAAATGTACAACAGAACAGTTTATGCCGCTAATTAAAAGACCAATGTACCGGATGATGAACAAAGCACCATGACACTATTTGGATTGGAAAACATTTATTGTCAGCAATGAGTGATTTGTGGGCACTACATTTAGATGGCCTCAAATCGGTTGTTTTCGGATGCACGGTATGTATAATATTGCAGACCGCATGCTTGCTGTATTCTGCTTCGATTTTCCAACAAATTTGAAGTTCATGCCGTTATCCCCAAAGTATAATATTTTTGCTTGAGTATTTTTACGTCTGCGCCACATTGATCTGCACTGAGTTCTCAAGTGCCGACTGAAATGTGACAAAAAAGCCTTTATGATCGAGCTTCATTATAACTCATTTGAAGTTAGGTTTTTTACACCTTCGTCGATCTATCCTCAAAAAAAAAAAAAGAAAGCAAGCTAATTTTGTTTGCATATTAATGATGATCATGCATCATTAAAGGTCCCCTGAAAGGGGTCACAAAGAAGGGTAAACAACGCCATAACACTGATAGTTATTGAACCAACTATCATTCTCCCGCAAAAATTTTCGATCTAGCTTCTGCAACACCAGAGATATCGGCGATTAAAAATGACCCTTCCAATTTCCCCTCTCAACTCGTACGCCGAAGGGAGCCATAAAAAAACAAAGAATACAAACAAGTTCAAAGCTCCACCCAGACATACGTCACTTCGACGAATTTCCGGTTGCCGCGCGCTCACTCGCTGGTGTACTCGCGCCAACCCGTCCTCGCTCGCACACGCCTGAGGAGTTCGCCAGTTCGCGCAGCGACGATTAGTGAAACCGCGAACCCGTGGTTATCCTATGTTACACGGCGGACCAAACCATGGTTGCACCACTAACCGCGGTTACATGCACACACACACACACACACACACATATATATATAGGTAGACCAAAGGTAGACCGCCAGGCCACCTTGTGTGTGCATCGACCGTCCGTCCATGATATGGTTTATATTTGATTCATGCGAGTTTCTTGCCCTGCAATGGTCACCTTTCGGTTCTAATCAGTGTCATACCTCTTGCTAATGTTCATCGTTACTCTGGAAAAGCTGCACCTTTAACTAAAGAAGAGACTGCACAAAGCGTACTTGCACAGCAGTAGCTGTTGTTGTTGTTGTTGTGTTGGGTTTTTTGGCGCATAAGCAACTAAGGCTATCATGCGCCACGAGCAAGGTGAAAGTTTTGTTTTGCAAGAAATGGGAAAATGAGTGTGTTAAAAACTCATTTGTTTAAAAAATCTCCTTTTAAAAACTTGGGTTGTTTTCGATCCAATGGCGCTTAAGCTGCCAACACCATGATGTGCCTAGCACAAGGTTTCAGTTTCTCTTAGTGACGTATGTTTCATTTTTTCCTACAGTTTGTGTAGAACATTTGCTTCCCTTATGAAACTAAAAACACAAGATAAATCAATAAGTCCATCATCATCTAAAATCAGTTTAGGGTGAAAAGGAATGTATTCTTTGTAAAATTTTGCAAAAAATTTTTTTCTTATCCTTTCAAGACTTGCGCATGTGAATAAAATGTGGTTAATAGTTAGTTCCTCTCCGCATTTTTCGCATCGTGGTTTCTCTTCTTTTTTCAACAAAAAATTGTGTGTCAGGTGCGTGTGTCCAATGCGGAGACGGCATAGGATCACTTCTATAAAACGCTCCTTATGCCGGCACGACATCCATTCTCCCAAAATGGGCTTTACCAAGTGTAGTTTATTTCCCACTTCACTGTCCCAGGCAGACTGCCATTTTTCTTTTAATTTGAGATGTACAAGTTTCGTACAGTCTTTGTAAGGTATGCTTATGCTCTTTATTTGCTTGTCGCGGGCTTCAGCAGCACATGTGTCTGCTCTGTCATTGCCTTTAATGCCCACGTGACTCGGGACCCAGCAGAATTTTACGTTGTATCCTCGAGCTATGGCTGTTGTTATCTTGTGTATTATGTTTCCGAGTAAAGGAGCAGCTGCATTTCTGGAATTTAGAGCTGTGAGAACACTTAGAGAGTCTGTAAATATAATGCTGTTTATGACATTCTCTTTTAATATTTTCTCTACGGCAACAGAAATGGCATAGGATTCAGCAGTGAAAATAGACGCACAGTGTGGAAGTCTTATGATTTCCACAGAATCTCCTTGCACAACTGCACTTCCAGTGTACACAGCAGTTTTAGATCCATCGGTATAAAAGTCTGTGAAGTTTTTGTACTTTTCCTGCAAGTTTAGGAATTCCTGAATAATGTGCTCTTGTGGGGTTTTGGTTTTTGGAAACTGTGTGAGAGTGAGGTCACAGATTTCAGGAAGACTGTACCATGGAGGTAGAGGGCTGTTGTTTTGTGCGACATCAGGCAAGGTGTCCAGGATCTGCAGTTTACTGCACATGTCTTCGAATCGCATGATCAGTGGTCTTGTTGCTTTGGGTTTATTTGTGAAAATTAATCGAGAGGGGCAAGTTGTGACAACTGGATAGCAGAGGTGTTTTTCCTGTGACCTTATTCTTAGAATGTAAGCACATGTGATGGCTATTCGTCTGTCTTCCAGTGAAGGCTCATTTGTTTCTACATACAGGCTGCTTATAGGGGATGTTCTGTATGCACCGCATGCAAGGCGTAGACCTAAGTTATGTACAGGGTCCAGTTTTTTTAGATATGAAGGCCTAGCTGAACCGTACACTATACTCCCATAGTCCACGCGGGAGCGTACAACAGAACGGTATACATGTAAAAGACATGCCCTGTCGGAACCCCAATGTTTCCGCGAAAGAACTTTCAGTATGTTAAGCGATTTTGAGGCTTTCTTTTTTAGTGTGTTTATGTGAGGTAGAAATGTGAGTTTTTTATCGAAAGTAATGCCTAGGAATTTGTGCTCTTCTTTTAATGGTAATTCGGTTCTATTTAAGTGCAAGACAGGGTTGTTCTGAATACCCCGTTTGAGTGAAAACATAACTGCCACCGTCTTTTGGGGGGAAAACTGAAACCCATTTTTGTCGGCCCATGCCACTAGTTTATTTATTGTTATTTGTATTTGTCTCTCACACGTTGATATATTGGAAGAGGTGTAGGCTATCTGGAGGTCATCTACGTAGAGTGAACACATAATGGAATTTGGGATTTCATTGGTAATGGAATTCATTTTTACAACAAAAAGCGTTGTGCTTAGAATGCACCCCTGAGGTACCCCATTCTCCTGAATGAAGCTTCTTGACAAGGTGGTACCGAGGCGCACTTGGAGTGAACGATGTAAAAGAAAGTCTTTTAAAACGCTGAGCATTCGACCACGGATGCCCAAAGCTGCTAGATCACGTAGGATGCCGAATCTCCAAGTTGTGTCATATGCCTTTTCTAGATCGAAGAAAACAGCGAGACAATGCTGTCTATGTATAAACGCCTCGCGGACAGTGTTTTCGAGGCGTACTAGGTGGTCCGTAGTTGAGCATCCTTTCTTAAAACCGCACTGATGAATATTAAGAAGTTTACTTGATTCTAAAATAAAGGTTAATCTAGTGTTTAAAATACTTTCAAAAGATTTTGCTAAACAACTAGTTAGGGCTATAGGCCTGTAACTCCCAGGACAGGTCGGCGGCTTGCCGGGTTTTAGGAACGGCACAATTATGGCTCTTTTCCAAGTCTCCGGTATTTTAGCTAGTACCCAGATTTTGTTAAAAAACTTTAGAAGCGCTTCTACAGATGCTTCTGATAGATGGGCGAGCATCTCATAATGAATCTCATCAGGACCAGGTGCGGTTTTTTTACCGCAAGCGAGAACATCTTTCAGTTCTTGCAGCGTAATCAACCTATTGTAAGGTGTGTTCGTGCTGCCCCTCGTAGGAAGCCTATATTTTTCAATCCTGTCCTTGTACTTTAAGAATGTTTTTGTATAGTGTGCAGAACTCGAAATTTTGTGGAAATGCACACCTAATATATTAGCTTGTTCTTCGATGCTTGTCTGTGTATTAGGAGCTGTGAGGATTGGAATTGTGAATGGGGAGAAGCTGCCATTTAGTTTATGAATTTGTTCCCACATTTTTTTTGATGTTGTGGAGCTGTTTATAGATGTAACATACTTCTGCCATGATTTTTTTTCGGCATTACGACGAATATATCGAGCTTTGGCTCTTGCTTTTTTAAAAACTGTCAGATTTTCATATGTTGGGTATCTCCGAAAAATACCCCAGGCTTTATTTTGTTCTTTTTTGGCTTCTTTACAGTCCTGTGTCCACCAGACTTTGTGGTTTTGGTGCACTACTCCTGTTGATTGGGGAATAGATAGACGTGCTGCCGCAAGAATGCATGCTGTAAATATTTCATTCATTTTGTCTATATCAGTTTTCTCTGAATATATTTCATTTAGACTGGCTTCTTGCCTGAACAAAGACCAGTCAGCTAAATGCAGTTTCCACCGCCTGGGTTTTGTCGGGATGACTGATGGTGAGGATGATAAGCTGATCATGACAGGAAGATGGTCGCTTCCGTACGGATTATTTAAAACTTCCCATTTAAAATCGGTAAAAATAGAAGGTGAACTAAAAGACAGATCTAAACAACTCGCTTTGCCTGTGGCTGGGGAGTAGTATGTTGGATTGCCAGAGTTTAGGAGACACACGTTGCTGCATAAAATAAAATCTTCTATAAGCTGACCACGAGTATCTGTTTGCTCGCTGCCCCAAAGACACGAATGAGCATTAAAATCACCAACTAAAAGATACGGCTCGGGAAGCTGTTGTAAAAGGTCTTCTAAATCATCTAGTGTTATCTTGATGTGTGGTTGGAGGTATACTGAACATACTGTGATGGTTTTATGTGCTAATAATGTGGCTGCTACCGCTTCAAGTCTGGTATTAAGAGTCAGCTCCCGAGCAGCGATTCCAGGTTTCACGACGATGGCTACACCACCCGAGAGTCTGCTGGACAGCTCCCGGTCCCGTCGGATGATTTTGTAATTTTTAAGGAAATTTTTGTTCTGAGGACCTAAGTTGGTTTCCTGGAGACACAAAGCCAATGGGGAGAATGTAGCCAGGATTTCCTTTATGTCGCTGTAATTATTTAGTAGTCCTCTACAATTCCAATGTATTATACACGCCATCTTATTTTATGAAAAATGTGAAAAACTAGCTTAGGTTTTTTTTGGCCCAACGACTCGGGGCCTGTCTTTTTTTTGACGGTCTAAGCTGTGCCGTCGTCCGTCTGACGTCGAAGGCACAGCCCTACCAGGGCTCGTGTCCATTGCCTCCTCTTCAGAGGCAGCGGAGGAGCGCGCCCCAGATAAGTGTTCTTTCGTGTTAGGCCTCGCCTCATGAGGAGAGACCTTCAGGCTTGTCAACCCGGAGGGCTGCATAGCCTTCTTTTGAGATGGAGGTGGGGGAGCAGCATGAGCCACTTCCACCTGGGGCGCGGGTAGCCCTGCCCGAGGCTCACTCTGTGTGGCCTGGGCAGGTGCTAAATGTTGGTGTGGCACCCCGCGCTGTTGTGCCATACCAGAATAACTTGGTTTTGCTGTGAACTGAAAAGCAGGAGTAGTGGCCAGTTTTTGTCGCGCTTCTTTGTATGACAAGTTTTCTTTTGTTTTGATAGTGATTACTTCTTTTTCAGTTTTCCACGTGGGGCAAGACCTTGAATAAGCAGGGTGTTCTCCTTCACAGTTAGCACACTGCAATGTGGTTTCGGTGCATTCATCAGTTGAGTGTTCTTTTGAAGCGCATTTCGCACAAGTTCGGCGACCGCGACAACTCTGTGAGCCGTGGCCGAATTTCTGGCAGTTAAAGCATCGTCTAGGGTTCGGTATATAATGTCTTACACTTATCTTCAGGTAGCCTACTTCAATAGTGTCAGGGAGAGCACTGGAAGCAAATGTAAGGACAATGTGCTTTGTCGGGATTTCTTTGTTTTCTTTTCTTATCTTAATCCGCTGGACATTTACAACGTTCTGATCAGCAAGTCCTTCTAACAGTTCTTTTTCTGTCAAGTGTATGAAATCATTTTCTGAAATCACACCTCGGACAGTGTTCAGTGATCGATGAGCAGTGATCGAGACAGGTATGTCCCCGATAGACTCAATGTTGGACAGTTTCAAGTATTGCATGTAGTCTTTCAATTCAAGCAGTAGGTCTCCACTTGCCAGTTTTTTCACCTTGTAACCTGCACCTAGTGCACTTGTCAGTGATTTCTCAACTATGAATGGGGAGATAATTCTCGCTGATTTTTGCTCTTCTTCACTATGTATCACATAGTACTTTGGGAAAACTTTGTTTTTTTGGAAAAATTCATGGGTTACATCGGTCCGCCCTCTTTTGAGAGGGCGATCAGTTCCAGAAAGAGAAGCAGCCATAAAATGTGATATTTTTCGGCCAAAGTGGCAGCCACCCACCATGGAGCCCAACAAGGGGACGGGAAAGGAGCTTGTACGAGTCCTGGCCACGTCAGCTGTACACTCTGACTATAACCAAATACGGCGTAACGCAGGGTGGTTAGCCACACAAGGTTAACCCTCGCCGCCAGGAAAAAGGAAAAAGCGAGAAGGGAGGAGAAGACAGGAAAGTTCTGAGAAAGAGGATAGGAAAGTGAAAGATGGAGGGGAGGATAGGAAAAGGCGACTGCCGATTTCCCCCGGGTGGGTCAGCCCGGAGGCGCCGTCTATGGGAAGCGTAGGCCAAAGTGGTGTGTTGCCTCCGCCGAGGGGCCTTAAAGGTCCAAACACTCGGCATCGGCTCAACCACCAGGATCCCCTTTTCCCCAGACACGACGATGCCACGCACGGCTAAGCGTGGGTGCTCGGGGTCCGTGGTGTCGCACAAAACACACAAACACCTGCTTTAACAGGTGCCCCCTGCGGGGTGCACAGCAGTAGCGATTTGCTCCTTCCGAAGTCCACTTTTTACGAAGGACGGGTGAGTAGAGGTCAGCAAATGCAAGTAACGCCTTGTTCCAGTGCGAGCGACGCCGGACAGACGTCCACGCCATCAGCTACTGATCAATCCTGCTCTCATCAGCTTAGTTCAGGTGTCGATTCAACTCAGCGAGTTCTGTCACCTGCAGCAGTAAACGCTAATGTGGTAGACCACAAGTGTGGGGGAAACCCTCGGCAACCTGACTACTCGCAATGCAGCGACGATGGATTGGAGAATCAGCAGCATGGCAATGCTCAGGGCGGAACAGAAGATGAGCAGCTTGACGATTCGCTGCTGCGTGATTCATTTGAAGACATAGCCGCGAATTCTTCCGCAAATTTCAGTGCTGAGAAAGTACCGAACCTTGGCACGTCCGAAGCTGGTACGGGCTGACGTGGACAGCGCCAAGCGACCTTGCCACGCTCATAAACAATATTGCAGGGATGCAGGTGTTGCCATGCACTTCATATGCATTTTGAAAACTTTGGATGTCACATCAAAAGGAAGTTGTGAAATTTTGGTACTTGTGCGAGGAGTGCGGACACCAACTCACTGAAGCTAACGACCATGGCGTGTGCAGCATCTGTAACGGAAGTGAAAGCATGGCCAAACTGCGGGCTAAAGGCTCTTCATTACCCTCAATGCTGAAAGGCAATTTCGTTCCTTGATTGAACGCAACAAGGACGCCCTGGAAACGCAGCGAAGCCAAATGCACGGTCAGATCAGTGACATTACTACAGCTGCATGTTTTCATGAAATGTTCGAAGATGCAGGGCTTTCCAGTGATGATCTGACTATAACTTTGAACACAGATGGGAGCCCTGCTTTCAAATCTTCAAAAACATCTGTGTGGCCACTGTAGTTCATTGTCAACGAACTACCGTCAGATGTTTGGTTCAGGCAGCCAGTTCTGGCAGGGCTCTGGTTTGGGCCACAACATCCAAATATGCAGACCTTCCTTGGACGCTTCGTCAAAGAAATAAATGCTACGCCACCAGTCACTTAGAGGAATCGGGACTGCGCATTGCTCAAGACAGTTTGTGCTCTGTTGTGCTGTTGATGCACCTGCACGGGCATCAGTCCTGTACATGGTGCAATTCAATGGCATATATGGATGTCCTTGGTGCCTAACTGATGCAAAATATTTGGAAGGTAAGCGGGTGTTTGTGTGACATCTTCGTGCATGTTTTTATTTACCACTAAAAATCATTCCAGTAAGCAGTTACCAACTAGCTCAACTTGAAGCTTTAATGAGGTAAGTATTAGGCAAACCCAGTCGTATATATTACACTATACTTCATTGATGCATTCTAAATTAATGTTCATGTCAGAAAGGCCTCTGACCTGTAAACATATTTTGAGCTGATCGTGATGATGAAGTTAGAGTAATGTAGTGTATACCTGCCTTGCAGCACTGCCTAGTTGTGTACATGTCTGTATGTGTGTGTGTGAGAGAGAGAATATAGTGTCTGAATAAAAAATTCTAAAAAATGTAGTGTTAACCAATGAAGTCATGTTGTTAATGTGTCCTACGCTTCTGTGCAGTCCTTTGCACATAGGTGGCTTACATGCAATGCCATGTGCATTGTAATCACCTGCATCATGGCTTTTGAAGTGCTGGAGCAGGTTGCACTAGATTAAAGGACTATAAGAGGTATGCTGTGGCACATAGATGCTGGGCAGCACGGCAGAGCAATGATGCCAGGTGCCACACGCACTTACTTTTATCACGTGCCACATTAAGATTGCTGCTTGACATATGAGAGCCTTAGAACAGACCCATTGCATGTGTGTACCATCTTATTTCTAGCCTCATTGAAACCAGAGTGATCTTTGTTTATTTGTTTAAATATTGCCTTTTATGCAACTAAAATCCTATATGCAATGCCTATTCTAACTTTCAGAAAATATGCAGTACATTGGTGATGCTGGACCACCAAGAGCACAAAATCAGGTTCTGTAAGACATGCATATGGCCTTTGCCCATGAAGGCAGCATATATGGCATCAAGGGGCCATCAATATTAATAACTCTTAAAGTTAAGTTATGCATCCCTGGTATATAATGCAGCAGCCATTCATGTTAGAATGTAGCTGGCCAAAGAGGCTGCAAATGACACCAGAATGAAGCTGCCATTTTTGTATGCAGGGATTCTCGTTTAAATTCAGGTCAGAGGCCTGAAGATAATTGATGCGTATGCAAATGTGTCCTCCGCAACTTACACTTTTACAGCTTTTACAACTCATTTGTTGCAAAGGTGTCATGACAAGGGTGTTTGGTTTGATGTTTTTCTCATGACAGGGTGAGGGCACATTTTAAAAGTGCGTTACTCTCAGCAAGAAAGCTAATGAAGTGTGTGTTTGACAAAAAGCTAAGAAGCCAATGCAACAACATATTTTTGAACAGGTAGAGGCTGCATTAGTGTTCACAGTGACACTATGCAGGCTGTCTGCTGACTGTATTGTGACCAGCGATATTTGCAACAGATCACTGTGGCTCTAGATATTAATTTCGTACCCTTGCAGTTGTTGAAAATAGCGGTTGCAAGGTCAGTGTTATTCTTATTTGATCTAGGATCACTGGCTTGTTCATATATTTTCTGTAGCAGTCACTGAAAAAGTATGTACATAGCTTTGTAACCTTTGTGGCCAAGGCCTTCATGTGCGTGCCATGGCTGCCATTTATTAAATTAAACGTGATAACCTTGTTTATTTGTAGCAGTGCTTACATGCCGACTTTTTATTTTGTAGGTTTCAATCTGGTGTCTGGTATCAGCGTGGATTACATGCACTGTGTCCTGTAGAGTCACCAGACAAGTTACAGACACATTGTTCAGCACTGCAAACTCTTCAGAGAGATTCTATGTTGGTAGGTACCATGCCATACAAGCATGATGTATTAATGGTTAGGCACACATTGTGCTAATTGTGTACTGCTGGTGTTTTGCACCAGCTACAACAGTGCTCTCAAGCAGTATTTTCAGTCTCTCGGCTTCCGAGTTTCCAAGAAATCAGCTGGGAGTGGCACTATACTCTGTTTCAAACATAGCAGCCAATGCTGCTAAAGGTATGGAAGTAGTCCGCTGCAAAGAACAAACAAACTGCATTACTACGCCTTGCATCGTGGCTCTGTGGTATGAAACGTGGGGATTCAGTGCTCGATTTATGAGGGACCGGGGATCAAATCCTAGCATAGCCATTCTTCTTTTAGGCTTTTCTTTTAAAACATACTAAGTAGAAGAAAGTCAATGCGATCTGTACACAACAAGCCCATTTTTCATCAAAGTGGAATGACTGCTTTGAAAAACACAACATAGCTTTTATTGTTCAAAGTAGATTCGGTGTTCGCCATACAACAATGCGAGTCAGATAGTGAGTGCGACACTGTCACACTTTATGCTGCGAGAACTGGATATTCTCACCTTGTTAAGTCTTTTTTTGTCATTTTATTCTACCAGAGAAAGCTTTTTCCTTGAATCTCACAACTATCCGAGCGCATTCTTTCGAAATCTTCATCGACTTCAGCTTGTAGAAGAGGGGAGCAGGCGTTGTTTCTGAAGCTGTGGTTGGCAAAAAACACTTTAGCAAAAGAAAAGAGAATAAGAAGACAGCGAAATCATTTTCAAGACTCAATTTTTGCACGTTGGATAGGCAGGATCATGTGACAAGGATGGCATAGAACCTACGCCACGGTTTCCTATAGATCTTATGCATAAGTTCTGTCATCTATCGGACATTCAGTGAACCGCACTACACAACGCCATGTTGAAGGGTTCAGTAAGCTGCGCTTACGGCTGCTGCCGTCGTGCTAGCTGCGTCTGTTTTGTGCAGTGGTTTCCGTGCTATTTGTTCGCACTCAGAGCAAAAAAATGACGGAATAGACAAATGGCTTGTCCACGCTGCCTACATTCCAATTTTACTTCACGAAGCGATACTGCATTGCCAAAACTTCTTGCGAACGGTGGCATCAGCGTAGCTACAAACGACAAAGCCTTCGTTGCTCCTCCGGCCCATTCCTTAATACAGTGCTCAAATGCACGTCTATGAAAATGCTAAACATGTTGATATTGCTTCCATGTGTAAAGCACGTCTGCGATGTAAGTACGCTGCGTCAGCCACAGCAGAATGTTTTCGAGTCCAACTCAGGCGAGGCTCAACTTTTTACTGCGTCCGGCGCTTGGCTGTGATCATTGTCGTTCCATATAGTACGGTGTACAAATACGCTTACATGAAGGAGCTTAATATTGTTTCTTTTTTTTAAATGTAGGACTGGTGCCTAATAAACACTGCGCTCCTATGGACCTTCACAATTCCCAGTACAGCGCGCGCACTACTGTTCCCATTTTCTGTCCTGACGTTTAGCCACTGATGTATCTCGTTGGCGTGTAAACAACCATATAGCAGATCCCATATTCTATAAGTTATTGGCTAAAACCCCCAACCACATAAATTTGCCGGGGAAATGTTACAGGTCAATGACGTGATTCCGTGCGTGCTACATCAGGAGCTACATATCCTCCTCAGATATGTAGCTCCTGTTGCTGTCACATCGTGATTCTATTTCGTAAAAAGTATACTACTATCTGCGAAGTGACATCGCAGAGGTCTGCCTTATACCTAGACGCAATGTCAAGCTCCTTCGTAGACGTGTATTCGAGTAGTGTTTTGAGCAATGCGCAGTTTTCGCAGCAAAGCCATTCTCCTCTCTAATGCAACTTTTTTTTCTTTTTTTTTCGTAATTCTTGACGGAATTGCAGTATTTTATTTTTTTTTTCGTTGGCGATGTCATGGATGAGCTCAGTAATCAGACAGGCACCAACTATCGGAGCCTATTCAGAGTTTGTACCAATTTATGACATTTGAGACAAGCTGTTTTTGTTTTGAAAAAGGGGGAGGGGGGGGGGGGGGCAAACGAGATTTTAGTGTTTGCTTTGCTTGTGAAGATTTTGAATGAAAAAACTGATAGCACTGTATCCTCTTGCAATATTCGACACTAGCGACATTCTTCACAAAGTCATAATGTAAATACGTAGCGCACACATGCGGGCTGTCTAATATTGAATGGCGGTTTTCTTTTTATAGCTGCCGAACATACTTTTTAAAGCCCGAATTTATGGCGAATGCAGTTAGTTGACACCTGAACGAACATAAGTGCCATCAGTGTGGAGCTGTGATGCATGGCATTTTATTTGCCATATTGGGAAAACAACAAACATTACCATTCAAGGAAGTAGTAATGCACCAAGCAATGGGCATACAGAAAATGTGATGCATACATTTATAGGACTGGGTATTTTTAGTCAAAGTAAAGTTGGAAGACGTGTGCGCTCATCCTCATTTCTATTGCGATAGCCGCAGTAGCAAACCTCACTGCTAAGCGTGGTAAGGCACGCCACAAGCGATATTGCTCTGTGGATAGTGACAAATGGTTAACAGTTTCAATCCCTACCTCATTACACTGTTTTGATGGCATGCCATGAAGGTTAAACGACAAAAAATATGGCATTATTTAGCAATATGGATGGGAGAAAACAAAATTGGCATGGTCCAAATTAAGGCGTAACTTTTCAATGCACCTCACATAACTCGCAGAGAAAAAAACTTGCACTAATAAAAAAATAGCGAACAGCGTGGTGATAGCCATCGCTATAGCAACAACAATCATGCGAACTCGCGGTAGACGAGAGCAGCCAAATGGTAGAGGCAGTTGCTGCCACGTATATACTTTGCATCATACCTTTTGCGAGCCGTGTTCTGGAGACGCATCTCAGCAACTGAAGCCTGGACATAGTCAACTATATTCGATTCATCAATGAATCGAATGCGTAAAGATGTTAGAATAGCGCGCTGGAATTTAAGAGAACAGTCTGGCGCCTTTGAAGTGCCAAAATGTGTTCTATCTGAATACTTGGACATATATACATATGGGCAAAATCCGTTGACAGCTTATATGCATGAAACCGCAAAAGCTAGGATGGGACAGATACCGTGGGCGATATATTCCATCTGCCTTAGCACCAAGTATGGATTTGAAACCTTCCAAAGCCTGTTAAATAAGATACCATTTTACAATTCGGACACACCGTTGATGTTGATCGAAAGTGAGCCTAGCGTAACACGTAACAACCACGCGAGCAGATTTATATAAGCTTCAAAGAAAAAAAGAAATCCTCAAGGGATATAACTTCTACTTTTTTCTTGTACACCCTATATACCGTAAAAACCCGCGTATAATACGAGGTTTTTTTCCAACTTTCAGCGTTCCAAATTTCCGCCTCGTATTATTTGCGGATCCCAACCAAAATGTCAAAGTTTTGCGAGAAGTTTTGGTTTCATTGTTGCCACGTGGCTACAGCTTGGCTTTGTTATCGATGTGCGGCTACGGCTTGGCTTCGTTGCCCTAACGTGGCCGCACCCCGCAGTGGCCACGACGTCGAGGTGTCGTCTCTTCGTTGTTGAGTCGTCGAGTGCGCACATCAACAGCGCATGTGCTCTCGTGCAAACCACGCTTCGCGAAAAAGTGCATGTTTTTTCCTTTAAGTGAACGAGCAAGATGCCAGGGTCTCGGAAACAGTACTTGGCTGCTTTCAAGAGGAAGGTAATTTTAGTTGCTGAAAACATCGGCAACAGTGCGGCCGGGAGGCAGTTTGGCATCACCGAGGGAAGCATTCGCGGATGGCGACGACAGAAAGAAGCCCTTTTCGCGTGCAGGCGAATGCGAAGAATGATGATGATGATGGATTTTAATGGCGCAAGGGCGACTCAGGCAGCTTTCGTGGGCCAAAGACTGGCGCATTCCCGGAAATTGAACTCGCTCTGACGGAGTTCATACGAGAACAGCGAGCAGCGCATCTAGCTGTGAGCGTAGAGCTTATGCAGGCAAAAGCTAGGGAGCTTGCAAGGGAAAAGGGAATTCCGAGCTCCGCCTTCAAAGCAAGCAAGCACTGGATACGTCGCTACATGTGCCGTGCTGGATTCTCGATACGCCGGCGAACCTCTATTTCACAAAAGCTGCCCGAATCCTTCGAAGAGCTGCTTGTGGCTTCTCAGCGCCACGTGATTTCTTTGCGAAAGACTAAGAACTTTCAGCTGGGGCAAAAAGGCAATGCTGACAAGACGCCAGTTTACCTGGACATGCCATCGCCCCTCACCGTCCATGAGAAGGGCTCTAAACAAGTTTGTATCCGGTCTGCTGGAAACGAGAAGATGCAGGTTACAGTCATGCTATCGTGCACGGCAGACAGCCGCAAGCTCCCGCCCTATGTCATCTTCAAGCGCAAGACAATGCCGAAAGGTGAGGAGCTGCCGAAAAATGTCATCGTGAGATGCCATGAAAAAGGTTGGATGAACGAGGATCTTGTCCTCGACTGGGTGAAGTCAGTGTGGTGCAAACGGCCCGGTGCACTGTTGTCCTTTCCATCCATCCTTGTGCTGGACGCGTTTCGTTGCCATTTAGCCGACTCAGTGAAGAGGCTGCTACGCGACTGCCGCACTGAACTTGTTGTGATTCCGGGTGGGATGACCTCACAACTGCAGCCTCTCGACGTTTGTGTCAACAAACCCTTCAAGGGCGCAGTCAAGCGACGCTACGCGGAATGGATGCGGTCAGATGAGCCTGCAGTGACGCCGGCCGGGCGGCTGAAGCGAGCATCGCCAGCCACGCTGTGCAAATGGATTGTGGACGCGTGGGCAAGCATCCCAGAGGAGCTTGTGCGCCGTTCGTTTAAGAAGTGTGGCATCTCAAACGCCCTCAATGGCACAGAAGATGGGATGATTTGTCTGACAAAGAAATTTCCGAGGAAAGCGCTGCTGAAGATGAAAGTGATTGAAGTGTGAGGTCCGATTTCAATAAATGTTGTTTTTTCTCTCTCGTAGTATACGCTAGTATACGCGGTAAAAACTTTTTTTTTTCCATTTCGCGTCTCCAAAATTTCACCTCGCATTATATTCGGGTTCGTATTATACGCGGGTTTTTACGGTACTTTGCATCATACCTTTTGCAAGCCGCATTCTGGAGACACATCTCAGCAACTGAAGCCTGGATGTAGTCAACTATATTCGATTCATCAATGAATCGAATGCGTAAAGATGTTAGAATATCATGCTGGAATTTAAGAGAACAGTCTGGCACCTTTGAAGTGCCAAAATGTGTTCTATCTGGATACTTGGACATATATATATATGGGCAAAATCTGTTGACAGTTTATATGCATGAAACCGCAAAAGCTGGGATGAGACAGACAAATTTAACACACTGTGGGCAATATATTCCATCTGCCTTAGCACAAGTACGGATTTGAAACCTTCCAAAGCATGTTAAATAAGATACCATTTTACAATTCGGGCACACCGTTGACGATCGAAAGTGAGCCTAGCATAACACGTAACCACGCGAGTAGATTTATATAAGCCTCAAAGAAAAAAAAATCCTCAAGGGATATAACTTCAACTTCTTTTCTTCTACACCCTATATGCTTTGCGTCATACCTTTTGCAAGCCGCGTTCTGGAGACACATCTCAGCAACTGAAGCCTGGACATAGTCAACAATATTCGATTCATCAATGAATCGAATGCGTAATGACGTTAGAATATCGCGCTGGAATTTAAGAGAACAGCCTGGCGCCTTCGAAGTGCCAAAACGTGTTTCATCTGGATAATTGGACATATATACATATGGGCAAAATCTGTTGATAGCTTGTATGCATGAAACCGTAAAAGCTGGGATGAGACAGACAAGTTTAACACACCGTGGGCAATATATTCCGTCTGCCTTAGCACAGAGTACGGATTTGAAACCTTCCAAAGCATGTTAAATAAGATACCATTTTACAATTCGGGCACACTGTTGATCGAAAGTGAGCCTAATCATTCCTCTTTACTCTCCCATTCCCAGTTGTCTTAACCCTTCCGACTATATATAACCTTCATCATCTACTGTCACAAGACACAACTTCAAATATTCCTTCTTTCCCAGGTCAACAACCACGTGGAACAATCTACCACTGCATGTGTTTACATCTTATAATGTTCTTGCTGCGATTGAAAGTGTGTTTGACCCATGAAGTTTTCGCTTATCTGTCGCAATGTTTTTCCTTCATGCTTCGTGTTTTCTTCCTTGCTTGTATAAAACCTGCATTCGGCATTGTCTTGCATTCGTCATCTGTCTTACTGTTACCCCAATCCTACTTGGGATTTTTTATAAGTGCCATTGCCAGTGCGTTATGCTGGTGTTGTAGCAAAAACATTTTGCTCATTCTTGGTCGCTGTGGGTGTGTGTATTGTAGAGATTGCTTTCTTCACGTGCCTTCTTTTATCGAAATGTGACCTCTTTTGGCATAACCTTTTCACTGATGCTTGTAGTGGCTTGGCATATGCTGGAATCTGAGTTGTGAAGATTTAGCAATTAGTGAATTGTTAGACTTTTAGGTTTATGTGTCCTATCTGGTTATGTGGTTTCACCTGTGCTGTACCAATGCAATGCTCAGTACCTGCTATATGTTTTCTAAAGATATTCATACCACCATCCCTTTCTTTTTTTGATTTATTTTTCTCATACTCAGCATACCTGAATCCCAGGGTTGGGTCAGAAAAATCAAGGACGGATAACTGTTTGTTCTGGATGAATGTCCACAGCGCGAGACCTTTCCTACAGTTCCAGAGGTAACCCCAGCTGCCATGATGTGCACTGAAATCCCCAAGAATGAGGAGCGTGTTGCAATGTGCATGAGAAAGAGCTTTGTGGAGAAGGAGGAGGAGAGGAGCTAAAGGTGTGCAAGGAGGGCTGTAGACATTAGGAATAAAGAGACCCTCATTCTGTCGCCGCCAGGGGAGGAGTTCTAGGAAAAGGTGGAACAAAGAGACTCGCATCCTGTCGCCGCCAGGGGAGGAGTTCTAGGAAAAGGTGCGTGCACTCTGGAATGTCGAGAAGATGCTCTATCGCCAAACCAGAGTGGCAATTTTCGGGGGGGGGGGGAGGGGGAAGGAGGGTGGAAAGCAGTGATGTCGCGCAGCTTAACTGGGGAGAAAGTTTCCTGGAGGGTGATAAAAGCAGGGAGGTCGGAGGAAGGGATGTTCTAGAGGTGGAGCTGCAGTGCGTTCTGCTTTCCACGAAAACCACGGCAGTTCCACTACCAGAAATTAAGGCGTGAGCCATCTAGCCAGTCTAGCCATCACGAGGCCTGGGTGCTCCTTCTGGTGCAGGGGGATTGGGAAATCTCCGCCCTATTTTCCTCACCTCTTGTCTCGGTAGGTTTTTTTGAGCACATCGTTCTAGACCGCTTGCAGAGCTTCCTCGAGGTCAACCATCTTTTCCCCGATTCGATTATTTCGGCTTTCGCCTATCCCTCTCTACCCAGGACATCATGCTCCAGCTCTTCGAAGAGGTCCTTCGCCCTCTTCACGTCAAGCGCACTCGCGCGGTCATGGCACTAGACTTGACAAAAGCATTTGACAATGTCCTCCATACCGCCATCTTAGACGCCCTTTCCATCCTTAACGTGGGTTCCTGGATCCATTGTTACATCAAGGCTTTTCTTGCCTATCGCACGGCTGAGATCTCATCCGGCCCCCTTTCTCTCCCGCTTTCCCTCTTGGAAATTGAGGTAACCCCCTGGATTCCATTCTCTCTCCTCTTCTATTCAACATCACCCTTTTCCCTATGGCACATGCTCTAGCTACCATCCCTAACCTCTCGCATGCTTTGTACGGTGATGATATCATTCTCTGGGTGATTACTGGCAATCGTGCAGAGATGGAAGCCGCTCTCCAGGCAGGCGCGGACACGGTCGCCGATTATGCTACCAAGGTCGGGCTAGCTTGTTCCCCGTCCAAGTCGGTTCTGCTCCTCCTGGCTCGAGGCATAGTTCCGACCTCGTATCCCACCCTTAACGTCCCTATCAACAGACATCCCATCCCTTCCGTCTCTTGAATCCATATTCTCGGTCTCTTTCTCCAATCCAATGGCAAACAGTACTGTCCTTTCCCGCCGTACTACCACCATCCAGCAGACGGTAGGGCTGATCCGGCGGGTTGCTAACACTACGGCATGCGCGAGCACGACCTCAGTCTTGTGCAGGCCTTTGTGCTAAGCCGCCTTGTCTACTCCCTCCCCTATCTCTTTCTGTCTCGTGCCGAGGTAGACAAGGTCAACTGTCTCATCCGCCAAACCTATAAGTCGGCTCTCGAGCTTCCCACTTCCACCCCCCTTCTCGTCTGCTGGCGATGCGCGTCCACAATACTCTTTAGAACTTGTGGAGGCCCATCGCGAGGCACAACTTGATTGTTTATCTCGCACCATCCCTTGCAGAGCCCTTTTTCCCTTCGCTTGTCTCCCACCCATCCCTTGCCCAGCTCCCTCTTCTCCACGCTCACTGTCAAGCCTCTTCCCAAGAATATGCACCCTGAGCATTATGCCGCTCGTCGGTCTGCCCGCGCCTCCACCCTCTGGTGCCAGCACGGTACACGGTCTGACGCCGTCCATGCTGATGCAGCACCCTACCTCTCGCACCCCGCCTATGCCAGTGTTTCCAATACACAAACCCCCCTCTCCATCGCCACTATCCCTGCTCTCACTTCCACTGCCACAGAGGAAGCAGCCATCGCTCTCGACATTGCACACACACGCCCTTTTCATATTTAGTGACTCTAAGACCGCAGTCTGCAACTCTACAAATGGTAGAATCTTTTCCTCTGCGCTCAACACTCTTAAGCACTCCTCCTTCCCCCTTCGCGTCCTATCCATCTCTTCCGGGTTCCGGCTCACGCAGGGCACCCTGAAAATGAGGCGGCAAATTCCATTGTTTGCGAGATGACCGACCTAGCATGCCCCCTCCAGAGAGAGATGGACACGCATGACTCCCTCCTCACCTTCCATAACATTACCCTCCACTACCGCAACGCCAGCTTATCCCTCCCTCCCCCTGACAGGTCCCTATCTAAAACTGAACAGAATATGTGGCGCCACTTACAAGCCCACACTTTCCTCTCCCCTGCAGTGGGAGGCTGCTTTGGTCAGCTCGGAGCCGCATAATCAACAGCGGCTTACGACATGAAGGCCACCCACAGAGCGGCGGGAAAGTAATTTTATTTATTTTTTGGCCTTCACTGAACAAAGTTTTTACCACCACCTAGCCATGCTCCAGATAGACTTCAGAAAGCAATTCAGTGTGTTGTTCGTTTCGAAGAGCGAGCTCCGACAAGTGCAGAAAGAAGCCAAAGAATGAAAATCTAGATGCAAAGAGCTGCAGCTGCCCAACTTGTTCCTTCAAGGTCAAGTCCAGTCACTCCAGAAGCTTCTTGAAGCAAAGGTCTTCAAGCGTGAGTGAAAATTCTGTACATGTTTTGTTTACTGCTCAAACTGTTAAATTTTGCTAATGTAATATGAAACTCAGCTAAAGAACAGATAAAACTAGTGCAGCACAGTTCTCGGACTGCACATTTCACCTTTTTGAACTAATACTTTTTCAACAGTGGAGCTGAACAAAGGGCTCACCAATGTTTAAGTCGACACAGCTAGTATGTATGCACTTTTCAGTTTGCAATTTGAGAACCCAAATTCAAGCCATGGATACAAATTGTGTAGTGAAGCAATACCAACATGTGCAGTGCTCTACAACCTCTAGGGCACATTTCTTGGTTATTTCGAAGAGGTCCATAACAATTAGACATCTGCAGATTGGGTAGCATTTTTTTTTCACAGAGGTACTTGGCTTGCTTTCAAATGGTAATTTTCTTTGCATTTAGCATCAGATGTTTAAAACTTCGAGCCTCCATCAATTGAAACAGCAGACATTTCCAGTGAGCCAGGACAAAGGAATGGGGAGAAGCCTGCACGAGATGGTAAGCTGAGAACAAGCAGATTGCTGAATAAGATCCATGATTCTTGTAAGGTCCGGCGCGTTGCCGTTTTTTTTTTTGGTACACTTGGCTGTGAAGGAATGTCTCGGCGCGGTGCCGTAATGTGAACTGCACGTCTGGTCTCTTTTCAAACACTTATTTCCTAGAAGGAGACCATTAGTTCAAGAGCGCAGGCTCTTCGTTCGGACCCCCGCCACACGTGTCCCTTTGTTACGGGAGACGGGAGAGACGCTCCGCTTCCCTCGAGCCGGACCTCATTAACGCGGCCCCCCCGCGGTCCCGTCGCCCGAGTGAGAACAGCCGGGGGCCATAAATCCCGCAAGAGGGGTCTGGCTCCCGTCCCGCTGCATAACGTGTAGCTTGCTAGTACACGACTGTCAGTAAGCGAAACGGTCGGACAAGCTGCGAAGAGTGGCCCACATACGTGGGAAAGAGCTACAGTTACTGTGTTTTTATGTTTTTACGTGTGGAAAGGGGCGCGCTCTCGGCTCACCTCTGGAGCACGGGACGGGCCCCGAGTTCTTTTGCTGGAGCTACTCCTTGCGTTAAAACGCTCGCGCTGGCGAGGGCTGGGAGTAGCTAGTGGTTGCTTTGGAGCTGGGGCAAGAGGCGCCAGCTCGACTGCGGGGACGCGGAGTCCCTTGTCGCTCTGTTTAACGGTCGGCGCGGCCGACCCTCGGCTAGTTTTCCTTTGTTAGTCACTTGTATCACCTCTTGTTCTTTTGTATAAAGTTCTCCGGTTGTTTACCAAGTTGCTCCACCAACTTACTGGCTTGCTCCACCATCCAGTCACCCATCAACATCCGAACCAAAAAACTTTACTGGCGCAGTCGCGACAGGATTGGTGTGCCGCAGCTCAACCGAGAGACAAGGTGCGTGAAGCATCGGGCGTCGATACGCCGAAGACAAAGAGCAAGTACAAGAGGGTGCGTCAGGCATCGGGCGTCAAGGCGCCGAAGACGAGGACGTCAACGAGCAGTGATACGAGCGACACAGAAGCTTGGAAGCGCAAGTGGACGCGGCCGTCGACGGACGTGAGCGGAGCCCTCGAGTAGCGACAACAGCGGACGACTTCAAGCGGCGCCACTTTGACGATCGACGCCAATCCAGTCCGAAAAGAGGACCCGGCAGGCAGCACAAAGCGAGTTCCTTGGTCCCTTTGTTTCTCTTGGCGTTCACTGTTTGATGCGGCTGGTGTAGTTAATGCTGACCAGATTTAGGCATCTTAACCCCGACAAGGCACTGACAATGGATAGTGACGGTGACGGGGGGACGGTGGCGACACGGGCAGCACTGAGGCGCCGAGACCTCAGTGTGGCCGAAACATTGAAAAGGAGCTAGATTTGTATGAAAAAAAGATAAGGGCTTTAGAGCTCCAGATGCAACTCATGATGGCTAACGGGCAAAGTGCGGCGCCTTCGGAGAACGATCGTCTGAGGCAGTACGCCAAGCTACTCGCCGGCGCATTCCCCAAATTACCAGCGGATGGTGAAGTGCTGGTCTGGTTTGAGTCGGTGGAATGCTCGCTCGAGGCTTACAGCGTTCCGAAGGAAAACTGGGCGCAGCTCCTGTTTCCAATGCTGGCCGAGCGAGTGACTTACTTGTCAACTCGGTTCACCGCCGAGCAGCACCGGGACTACGAAAAGCTGAAGGCGGTGGTCCTAGAGGAGCTAAAACTTTCAGCCGCAGAGTACAAAAGGCAGTTTTCTGGGGCCACCAAGCGCCGCGAAGAAACCTGGAAGGCATTTGTCACCTGCCTCCAGAGTTATCTAAATTTTTATTTAAAGTGTCGATGCGTGTCATCCTTCGATGAACTTGTAAGGCTATTGGTAGCCGATCAGCTCAGAGCGGAGCTGTCAGAGGAAGCAAACAATTATGTCAAGCTGCGCGAAGGAGAGAAATGGCTGAATGCGGGTGAGATAGCCGTGCTGCTACAAACATATGAGGAAGCCGCTGGAAAGGGCAGCGCTCAGAGGAAAGAAAACAGCTTGAAAGCCCCTGACACGCGTCCAAGGGCGAGAACAGATTCCGCACTTGTGCAGAATTCAGGGTCGGATTGAGCTGAGAGATCTGCAGGCAAGACAGGAGGGGAAAAGAAAAGAGCATCGCGATCGAGTGGCTGGTTGCGAACTGCCCATACAGTCGTGAGAGCCCAGCTGACAAGCGAGATAATCCGCCCCACGAGAATAAGCTAACGGCACGCGTGTCGACCCACGACGAGCAAACCACGCGTCCTGCGCTTAGGGACATTAAACTCAGCTGCCGGGAAGCAGTTATTAATGCCATGGTTGGACACTGGTGCTGACATCACCGTCGTGTGTGAGAGCATGGTACCTGAGGAGTTTGTAACCACACATGGGACGATCGATCTTTTTTCTGCTTTCGGAGAGAAAGTAGAGGCGAAACTGGCCATCGTTCCGTTGAGTTTGTATCGTGGTACTTCGTTAATCGAAGGCGGAGAATATTCGACACCGGTGAAGCGCGCGCTCACCGATAAGCTCACGCATACAGATTGCCTAATCTCTGCAGACGCCTGGGAACAGCTGCAGGACTCGGGCGAAACTGGCAGCGAGAGTCGCGTGCAGGCAGTGGTAACGGTGCTGACACCGGATGAAAAACCAGATGAATCTGGGCTAGACACTGGCGCGGAGCCCGTCTTGGTGTCAGAGAATGAAATGCTGCCGGATCAGACAGTTGTCATTAATGCGCTGGAGAAATCACAAGATGACAACGTGGTTACTGAGCGTAGCGGGGTGCAGAGGTTTTGGGAGGAGCAGCACGAGGATGAGACGCTGCGCCAGGCCTGGCAGAATGCTAGGCAATGGAAGGCTGGCATGTCAATTGTAGAGGGAGTCTTGTATCATAGAGACCAGGTGTTAGGTCAGAGGGTGCAGCAGTTAGTACTGCCAAAATTACGACGCGAGGCCGCACTGAACCTGGCACATGAGTCCTATTGGAGCGGACACATTGGCTTTCGGAAGACTAAAAGCTCGCCTAAAGTTAAGTTTCTATTGGCTTGGCATGGTGACGGACATCCGCAAACACTGCGACAGCTGCCACAGTTGTAAAGTTCGGTCCGACCACCGGCAAACTGACAGGGTACCGATAGCGCCTCTCCCACGCGAACAGACCTGGACAGGAGATATCGAGGTACCTGGGGAGCGAGCGGATGCCCCCACTGACTACTTGAAAAACCTTAAAGCGCAGCTCGAGATCGCGGAGCTAACGAGCAGCAAACAGCAAGAGGCGTACGCTTCTCACTACAACAAGCCCGAGATGGCGAACACCTTTCGTGAAGGTGAGGCGGTTCTTGTCTTTGATGACAAGAGGCGAGGGAAATTGTACTAGAAGTGGCTCGAGCCGGCGGCAGTGAAAAAGAGATACTGCGAGCACTCATATTATTTAGAGGTGAGTGACAGTCGCCGCATGCTAGTGCATGCAAATAAGTTACGTCCCTACATCGGCAGGGTAGACTCAGTGAGAGTCATATTTCAGGATGACAGCGACTTTGGTGAAGTCGAGTATACTCCGCAGAGGTATGTTCTCAATTTTGCAGATATCGCTCTGCCACTGACACGCCTAACGGGCAAAGGCTCATCGAATAAGATACCGTGGCCAGATGATGCGGACAAAGCCTTCAGCGCGTTAAAGAAGGCTCTATGCGAGGCTGTTTTGGTGACCACTCCAGACCCGCGAAAGCCGTATCTGCTTTTAACGGACGCGTCAGCAGTCGCTGCCGGTGTCTGTTTGGCACAGCTTTCTGACGACGACACGGAGGCACCCATAGCCTTCGCCAGTCGCAAGTTCACTCTAATGCGATGGGCTGCAATCGAAAGGGAGGTTTACGACGTAATATGGGCGTTAAAGAATTTGGAGACGTGGGTGTTTGCTGCCACCGCACCCGTTGTCACTGATCACAATCCTCTCTCATTTCTTACGAGTAGTGTGCCGCAAAGCGCAAAGCTTACACGCTGGGCTTTTGCGCTCCAGCGCTATAATGTTGCTATTGAGCATCGCCGAGGAGTCGATCACGCTAACGCAGATGCCTTGTCCAGAATTCCCAAAGCTTGTTGGAACAGGCCACCTGCTGACACCCCACAGTGACCGCTGGGGACAGTGGGCCAGGGAATGGTGCGCGAGCAACAAACTGGAATCATTGGATTCGAAGTGTGCACGCCAAGGCCGAACTCAGTAATCCTGTGGACCATCTTTGTGTGTTTATTTTTTTTTTGCATCATGTGTTTGTGGATGTATGTGATGAAAGGTCGCGCAGCCATGCTCACCGGCTTTCATAACTAGCGTGAGCTTCAGGACGCAATCGCCACTTGCCTAACCTTTTTCTTGTTGTTTTGTCTCGGCTTATCTTGCAATAGATTACCCGAGTCTTGGGGGGAAGGTGTAAGGTCCGGCACATTGCCGTTTGTTTTTTTTTTTTTTTTTTGGTACACTTGGCTGTGAAGGAATGTCTCGGCGGGGTGCCATAGTGTGAACTGCACGTCTGGTCTCTTTTCAAACACTTATTTCCTAGAAGGAGACCATTAGTTCAAGAGCGCAGGCTCTTCGTTCGGACCCCCGCCACACGTGTCCCTTTGTTACGGGAGACGGGAGAGACGCTCCGCTTCCCTCGAGCCGGACCTCATTAACGCGGCCCCCCCCGCGGTCCCGTCGCCCGAGTGAGAACGGCCAGGGGCCATAAATCCCGCGAGAAGGGTCTGGCTTTCGTCCCGCTGCATAACGTGTAGCTTGCTAGTACACGGCTGTCAGTAAGCGAAAGGGTCGGACAGGCTGCGACGAGTGGCCCACATACGCCGGAAAGAGCTACAGTTACTGTGTTTTTATGTTTTTATGTGTGGAAAGGGGAGCGCTCTCGGCTCACCTCTGGAGCGCGGGACGGGCCCCGAGTTCTTTTGCTGGAGCTACTCCTTGCGTTAAGACGCTCGCGCTGGCGAGGGCTGGGAGTAGCTAGTGGTTGCTTTGGAGCTGGGGCAAGAGGCGCCAGCTCGACTGCGGGGACGCGGAGTCCCTTGTCGCTCTGTTTAACGGTCGGCGCGGCCAACCGCGGCTAGTTTTCCTTTGTTAGTCACTTGTATCACCTCTTGTTCTTTTGTATAAAGTTCTCCGGTTGTTTACCAAGTTGCTCCACCAACTTACTGGCTTGCTCCACCATCCAGTCACCCATCAACATCCGAACCAAAAAACTTTACTATTCTTTACTTACTTGATTGTTGATCTCTACAGAAAATGCAAGGCTCAAGCTACTGCCTGAATTGATAGCTGAATAGGACTTTTCAGTAACTGGTGAGAGAACACTACTCCAAGGTTTTTATTTTGCATCTGCTAGGTTTCGCTCTAATTCTGTTGCTCATGTATATATATATATATTTACAGCTCAACAGCCTGCACTTCAAGGTGATGCAAGCACCTCCACTGCAGTGGAGTCTATAATTATTTGCTTTCATTACCAGGCATTTAGATTCGCAGCTTCATGTTTCTATAGCTTGTACAGGTGAACTGCAAGTTTTGTTAACTTACTGTGATGATAGATGAGTTACTGACTAGTTTTTTCTCGTGAAACATATGCTATTCTTTCACGCAGGCCCCTCTGTTAACTTGTATGATGATCCTAGAACTGCTGGTAGGTTGCATAGAGAGAATAAATTTTGTCCATTTGCCTGTGTGTTGCTGTCTATGCATTTTTGCAAGTTGTTAATGGCTGCTGTTTTGCAGTGTAGAACTCCCAGGAACCAACCAGTATCCAGATTTTTCATACCTTCCTTAGGGTTCGGTAAGTATAAGGCTTACATTTTGTGTGTATCAGAAACCTGTTTCATGGTCACGCTTGCACTCACAGCGAAAATGTTTTTTTTTTGCAGCTTCACTTACAAAATGATATCAGGCTGTCAAAAGTCTAAGCAACCAGGATTATGGCGTATAAGAAGGCAATCCTTATTGTCAAGGAGACCATGCACACAATTTGGGTGCAGTCTGGACTTGCCATGCAGAGTGTGAAGGGCAGACTTGCTCTACGGAAGAGGGGCACAGCAGAAGAGCCACCAAAGGCAAAACTTACACCAGAAAAGGTGGAAGTTGTTGCTGGTGAGAACTATTTATACATTCAGCTTGTGATCTTGACTGATATGGTGCCATTTTATTTCAGCAACCCTCTCTCACTGGGAGAAAGTCAGCAAATGTGATGCAAGTCTGGCAAAAAAAACTACAAACATTGTGTGTGAAAAAATCCAGGAAGCCATCAAAGCAGAGCAGACACGAAATGATGAGTGAAGGATGAATGACCTGGTAAAGTTTGACAATAAATATTTGCCAATAATTTGACCTTTACTGTTACATATACGGGCTGCATATTTTTGATGTGGCTGTGGCCAGTTGCAACTGAAACCAGTTGCAACTGGGAATTGTTCCTTAAAACAGTTAAACTGGAACCAGTTGGAATCCCAGTTGGAAGTGTTTGCCTGGGCACTGGCTCCAAATGAAAATGAGGTGGTTTCTTATTGAAGGCAAGGAAATAAGTTTAAAATGTAACACATTCTTTGGTCATCCAGCATGGATTTAGGCAGTTAATGAAAATATAATTTACGTGGATAGCCATGTTGCAGTGTACATAAAGTGAACACTATTTTTGACATAGCTTAATCTGGTTGATTCATAAAATATTGATATTGCCAAGAGAGTCAAAATTATTGATGTTAAATAGTTATAGACAACTGCTTTTTTAATTATTCCTTTGAAAACATGAAATATTTTCAAGATTTCCATCGAACACAATTCTTGTAACTAATGTGAACTGATGCTTCTTAGTTGAGTACAGAATTTAAACCCTGTTAATAATCGAGTAAAAAACCTAAGACACTTTATGGCAAAAGTACTGGTGAAAAGTAAGCAAACTCAGTGCTTTGGATGAGATCAGAACATGTGTACATATATAGGTGCATATCTACGGGCATAGGTACATATTCCACGGGCATATGTATGACACTCCTTCAGCTGCTGTCTGCTAGCTTAGCAGAAGATGCGCATTCCGATGATCGGCTACATCACTCGAAGCAAAGTGATGCGAAAACAATTATTTGCAAAAATTTCTAAAAATAATATTAATAGCAGTAATTTTAAATATGTTACTTATCACTTGCCATATAATTTGACTAATGCATGCTTTCCGCACAGTGATCAACATCGCTGTCGTGCCTATGGCTTTAGCCTTCAGAAGCCAAAAAAGCCGTTCCGAAGTCTAGACTAGAAGACCAGCGAGGGACAACATGGCGGTGACAACGGCAAGCATGACGGCAAGTTCGTGCGAATACTTGTTTGCAAATGCTCTGTGCAGCTAAAATCTTGTGCTAATTATCTGTTACCATATTATAAATGCAGCTGTCATTATGAATGATTTTTCTGCCTTTTATCTGCTGGACTAGGTGGTACCACAACTTCTGGCAAGACTCAAAAATGTGAACCGAATTCTACAAGACCCACGACATGCTACTCTTCGGTAAGTGAAAAGTTTCTTTTCTACTGTGGCCATCCCACCCTGTGTAAGTGTTCTAAGGTTGCGTTCAGCAAAATTTTGAGAGGTTATTTAAGGCACTGACAAAGACCAACAATGACTGAAACAGGCCTGATGGCTGCGATGCCCGCTGCTGTCTCTCAAACTACGTTTGGATCTACCTGCGGCCAGCAAAAAACCAACTTCATTACCCGATTGTTGCCACCTCGGAACCGTCACTGCATAAGCCGGTGACTTCACTGTGATGACGTGAACCGCTGGTACTTTGGTTTAAAACCAGAAAGCCAGGCTAAAAAATGTGTGAACAGGCAAAGACCCGTAGCTGAATGATTCGGTCCACACCTCTTGCAACTAGATTTATCCATGATGTGATTGTGTGAGATGCTGACCCCCCTTCTCTGCCAGTCAGGCGCAGATTGTTTTTTTTAACTTGCATTAAACTTGCCTTTACAAAGGGTGGCTATAGTTCAAAAGACTACTTTGCAGTGTAGTCTTTAGAGAAAAAATATCAGCGTGCTAATAGGAAGGTTTTTTCACCAGCAGTTTCACTGGCGGTAGATTGTACAGTACTAATACCTGACCATTAATGCAAAACATATCATCACTTGGCTTGGCCTGATGCTGCATGGCAGAATCATTTTTGTGAACACTGCTGTGTTAGCACACTGTGGCACATTTGAAAAGAATCCAGAAATTCTAGGGCACTTTTTCATGCTTTGCAGTTGATATGCAGTCAGGGCAACTTGGATTGATGAGAGTTTGCGGTTTTTGCTGTCATTTTAAACTGCGAGCACTCTTTGTGAAAGCTCTTAATCAGATTTTTTTTTTTGCTAACTGGGTGTTATGGGAGATTTGGGGACAAATCATGGTAACAGACATTCAAGGTATAATAATGTGCTTTTAATTCACTTATCACTGCCAGCTTTGATCTGATCTGTGTAAGCTATGGCTTGGATTCTATCATGGCTCCTGTGACAACATTCGTAAAACCCTTGAACTAAGACGCCATTATCAACTTGCTTGTAGACTACTGGTGACTGCGTGCATTCATGCTAGTCTTCCAGTAATTGTGTGTCACAAAGCAGCCAGGCCTCGCTCGCTCATTTTACGTGCAACCTCACTGGTTACACCAGTAGTTACGAGGCATTGATCTAAGACCATGCACTCACACTGCTCCTATGAATGGGTTTTTCGTTTTTGAATGAACGAAACATAGTGGGTGTATGTAGTCATTGGTGCAATGTGCACATGCTCGCTCAGCATGCAAGTGCCAACAACCTTTCACTTGTTCCATTTGGAAGCACCATTCAGGGAAAATATTTAGAGACCACATGCTCCTACAATACTTCACCTGTCCTCGTATGGATTCTCGCCATATGTGCTGTGTTTTTGCATTTTACTAATTACAGAGCAAAACTTAAAGTAGATGGCGTGTACTTCCTAACTAAAAGCTATGCTTTGCTAGATCCAATATATTTTTCTCTTGACTGCTACAGAACGTGGTCATGCCACTATAAATGGCTAGGGAGGCTGCCATGAAAGACGTGATGGGTCTCATCAATGAAAAAATTGCAGATCTCAGAAGACAAGCGAGGAGGTAATAATTTTATGCCATTTCGTGCGTGACATTAAAAAGCATCTAAGCTTGTCAACTATGTCATTACTTATGCTTGCCTTTATTACTTTAGGGAACAAGCTGCCAATGGAGTACTAAAGGGAGCAACCTCACAAGCAGCTACGGCAGACAGCGATTGCTAAAGAATGCACAAAGGCATATTCAAGGAATTTTTTAATTTTAATTTTAAACAGAGTGGCGGAGAAGCGCACTAGGAGGAAAGTGGCAGCGAAGTCAGTAGAGAGGCCACATACCCAGATTCCACGCAGCGCCGAAAAGATTACGAGACAGAAGGGAGGTCTCAGACGCTTGCCGAAGTACGGAGAGGCGTTTTTAGTGGACGTGATTATGACAGCAGCTCGAGTCAGCAACGACGCAGTCAAAAATGTGACTTCAATAAACATGAAGCAACATTCCATAGCCGTCGCGATCACCAGCAAGAAATGGAGCGACAAGTATGCCGCAGTGAAGCTTCTCAAGTTTGAAGAAGAATGGAGAGGTGTGAAGACTGCGGCGCTTTCCATTGGCCGTTCGTGACTCCTTTGCGCTGATGCCACGAGGAAGAATGTGGCGCTGTTACTAGTGGCGCGGTAAGCTCAGCCACGATGGCCTCGCCTGCGCCGTAGTAGTTGTCAGTCGCTTGGTTCGTATCATTGGTTCGTCGCCTGCTTCGAGAAGTGTGTCGCAGTGAAGGCAAGATGCAGTCGACAGCAAAAAAGACCTGGTTGTGACACGGGATATAGAAAAATTTCAGAGAAACTCTCTGTCTTCCGTGCACTTGCCTGTCAAGAAATGTTTGCGGAGCGGTCTCGAGCGATTCCAAGGGCCGACAAGGCATTGAAGGAGAACTCGGCAGCTTGCGAAAAACACATCGACTCTAGGTGTGTGGCCAAAATATTAGGCTGGGCTTGTGGGTGAGGCTTATTTCGATGTAGAATGTGGTTAGAAGGAATGAAACTGCTGCACGTGTTAAAGGTGTGATGTGTATCGGCGCATAACAATATTCTCGCAGTGTGCCCATCCATGCTATTCATGAGGCTTTTCATGCTTACTCAAACTGATCACCATGATGTGTTATTTCTGTTGCCTCTAGATTTATCGCTCGAGACTTCAAGCATAATGGAGCTGAAGTCTTGATACTGCGTCGCATTCCTGCCCTCTCAGAAGACGCAGTACCCGTTTTATTTTCTAGCCTGCCGAAATACATTATCAAGATGCCGGCAAAAGAAAGGAAAAGAAGAGATGCCTCACAAGCTCCTATACCTCCCAAAAGGAGCAGCACTTGCTTTGACATGACAGAGGAATCGCATCCCCAGCAGACGTGGAAGCTGCAGATAAACAGCGGGATGGAATGCCCAGTCTAGTCGCTGAGCAATTGTTCATTCTCGACCTTAAACTACCTTCAGAACTGTGGTCATGGCAAAAATTTAAGCAAAACAACATTGCTTACTACCAGACTGCAGAGTTTACAAAAAACGAGACGCTGCCAATTGTATTTACCAAAATGGTAAAGTTCTGTATTAGAGAAGGACTTTCCAGGTGCAGCATCTTCTTGGCTGGGCAACTTCATCAGGTAAGTGATATGCAGTGTAAAGAAGCAGACGGAGCATTGTCTTACGCAGACGGCCTAACCTTATGCGCACGATGGAATCGGCCACACGAATGAGTTCGAGAAGCAGAATATAAGTAACATTGCAAGATTGCAGTGAAAGACATACCAAAGCTGACCATGGCTTCATGTTTCAGCCTCTAATAGGCAGCTGGACCCAAATAATTGGCGAGGATGTTTGTACAATGAATATTTTATTTCAAACCGTGTTCAAACAATGATATATGCTGTGCTTAATTTTTCTATAGTTGTATCTGCTTCCAGTGGGCTAAGTTAAGTTAAATTGGTTCACAGGAAGGGAAAGGCGCAGTATCTGTCACACTTGCTCTGTGGACACCTGAACCGCGCCGTAAGGGAAGGGAGGAAGGTGGGAATGAAAGTGGAAAGAGAGAAAGAGGAGCCGTAGTGGAGGGCTACGGAGTAATTTCGACCACCTGGGGATCTTTAACGTGCGCTGACATCGCACAGCACACGGACGCCACTTCGTTTCGCCTCCATCGAAACGCAGCCGCCGCGGTCGGGTTCGAACCCGGAAACTCCGGCACAGTAGTCGGGCGTCTTACCACTGCACCACCCCGGCGGGGCTCCAGTGGGCTGATGAAACATTATTTCATGATAATCATCCTTGCTTTGGCACATGCGGAAAGCGCGCAATAACCGAAACGGATTCATTTCTTCCTTGAGGGTAGCAATGCAGCCGACGTGATGTGCTCATTTCATCTGTGTGCCTTACCACGCCACGGCCGATCAGTGCTGCCATCACGTGGCAGCGCCTTGGGGTCATGCTTCAGCGGCCGGTTTTCACACCTCCCCCTTCTAGCCACCCTAGCTTGGTTCAGTTTTTGCCAGTTCCCGCAGACAGCAAAACTGTTTGCTGCCATTTATTCTCGTTCTAGCGAGAAGCGAGCAGCAAGAATGACGTTTAGTTACTTATCTGAAGATCACAGCTTCGAAAGTTATGCCAAGTTTCTTTGACGCGCGTCTGAACTTATTTACGGCGGTGTTTACAAGCTGCCGGCAGTGACTCCTCTCCGGCACCTCACCGACAGGCAGCATCCGCTCGAGTACTACACAGTAGGGGTGTTCCAAGCCCGTTATCGCTTCTCAAAGCGAGCAGTTACATCAATTCTAGCAGAGCTGAAATTGCCTTCCAACACGGACAACAGAGGAGCCCCGCTACCTGCTATGTTGAAGGTGCTGATCGCACTATGCTTTAATGGAAGCGGTGATATGCAAACTGTTGTTGGTGACCTTGTTTGCATATCACAACCCTCTGTGTGCCGATGGATCTGGGAAATGACACAGTTGATCTGTCTGCGACTGTACCCGAAGTATGTTCGGCTACCAAGCGCATCAGAAGCGAGGTCAGTAATGACCAGGTTCCATGCCTTGGTAGGATTCCCTGGCATTACTGGATGCATAGATTGCACTCATGTGCCCATAAATAGCCCAGATGGAGGCAAAGCGGAGGTGTTCAGAAAGCGAAAAGGGGTCTTCTCCATAAATGTGCAGGTGAGCGCTTCCTTTTTTTGTAACTTGGTAGAAATGACAATGAAAATCGGGTTTTTTTGCCAACTTGCAAAGCACGTCCGGAAGAGCACCTGATTTTTTTTTTTTACTGCTGTGTGATTTCAACAGCATTATTATTTTCTTCCATACATGTAGAGGCTTTGTCAAAAGTTTAGAGGCCAGGGGATTTGCTTTTAAAAGCCGTGTACTGGCACTTCTTTTGCATTTGTGGAAGTCCTTCCTACTGGTGAGGGTAAGACAAAAATATCCTTCTTAACTTCAGTAGATTTGGAACGGTGCGTCTGCATTACGAGCTACACGATGTGGCCCAGAAGTAAACCCCCTGAGCTCTAAACATTTGACAAAGGCTGTACCACACATGTGCCAACACTAGTCAGTACACTGAAGTAAACACACAGACACAACATAAACACCCCTAAAGAAGGTTGCAATGTGAAAGCGAAGTAGTTAACCTATGGAATATATACACATATCCCCGCAGGGGGCACCTGTTAAAGCAGGTGTTTGTGTGTTTTGTGCGACACCACGGACCCCGAGCAGCTACGTTTAGCTGTGCGTGGCATCGTCGTGTCTGGGGAAAAGGGGATCCTGGTGGTTGAGCCGATGCCGAGTGTTCGGACCTTTAAGGCCCCTCGGCGGAGGCAACACATCACTTTGGCCCACGCTTCCCATAGACGGCACCTCCGGCCTGACCCGACCGTGGGAAATCGGCAGTTGCCTTTTCCTGTCCTCCCCTCCATCTTTTGGTTTCCTGTCCTCTTGCTTACAACTGTGCTGTCTCCTCTTCTGTTTTTTTTTTTTCATTTTCCAGGCAACAAGGGTTAACCTTGTGTGGCTAACCACCCTGTGTTACGCCATATTTGGTTATAGTCAGGGTGTAAGGCTGGCGTGGGCTGGACTTTCTCGGAAGCTCCTGTCCCGTCCCCTTGTTGGGCTCGGTGGTGGGCGGCCGCCACCCTGGCCGAACATCAACATTATTTTATGGCTTCTTTACTCTCGCATGATCGATCCCGAAAAAGGGGTCGCACCAACGAAACCTCTAAATTCTTCCTGAAAAACCCAAACAGGTTCCCACGATTTCATGTAGTACACAGTGACAACGCCGAGAAAACGGCTAGACAAATCTCACCTTTCATAGTGACCCAAAACACTGACAGAAGTAATAGGTCAGGGTTACGTGAAGAAACTTCCGAACGGAGATCTTCTGTTGGAAATCTTCTATAATCATCAACATGAAAAACTGTCCACATTAAAATCTTTTGGAGAAATCCCAGTGACCATCAGTCCACACCGTTCTCTGAACACTGTCAGCGGAGTTATCTCTGACGATGACCTCAGATCCCTAACCGAAGAGGAACTTCTAGCCCTTTCACTGTCACGAACGTACCGGTACATATTCGAGTTTCCTGCCCGCAGTGTCAATAACGTACCCGTACGTATTCTATCTTGCGTTCAAATCTTCGCGCCTCACCGTAAAGCTACCGCGCTTGGACTTGCTCCGCCGTCTGTTGAATCTTTCTACAAGCTGATATGCTCGCTCCGCGCCGATATGACACATATATGGAAGAGTATGGTGCAACCGCGCCCGCCCGTTCTTTGCTCGTGGGAGGGGGCGTGGTCGCTCCGTGACACTACTCTCTCGAGCGAGCGATCCTTCGGCGCGCGCGTGCAGTTATGGGTTCAAAGTTTGTTCTGCCATCTGCGGCAGGTTTGGAGGTTTTTATTTTTATTCTTTGTCGCGCTTCCGCTACGGCGCGGCAAGTTCAGGGCCGCACGCGGTTGCCTCTCTCCGACTGACATATGACTCGATTGCTGCAATCGCTCCCTCCACGCGCCCTCGCTTGAGGACAGCTTGCCGTTAGCAGGAGCAGCACACGAGTGTTTTAGCCTCTTTCCATCTTTTTCTCTTTCGACTTCACTACGCGCCGTTTCTCTCCCTTGTGCTGGCCACTGAATGTGCGCCCTCCGCGCGCGCTTACTTTCGGATGGCGGACCGCGCGGGACCTTCGACGGCTGACTGGAGCGATGGCTCTTCGGGTTCTGATTACCAGCCAAGCTCGGATTCAGACTCTGACAGCGTCTCTTAGGAGGAAGGGGTGAGTTCCTCGTCATCAGATTCGGATGTTGCAACAGCGGGGCCATCATCCCGGAAGCGTGCACGGCAAACCGAAACTATATGGAAAAAAGGCGATTTCACACCGAAGTTGTTTCCTTTCGACGCGTCAAGTTCCGGACCGTCCGCTAGCGCAACTCTTCAGCCAGATGCGCAAGAAGTTGATTATTTCAAGCTGTTTTTTGATGAGTCGATTGTTTCGCACATTGCTAGCGAAACGAACAGATTCGCGCGAGTGAAGACAACCGCACCAGGACTGGTGCGCACATCGCGGCTGAAAGCTTGGGTGGAAACAAGTGTGCCAGAAATGTACTGTTTTCTTGTGGTCGTTTTGCTGATGGGCCTGGTCAGAAAGAATGCCTTGCAAGACTATTGGAGTACTGACCCTATGTTGCAGACACCATTTTTTGCAACAATTTTTTCATTCAACCGGTTCGCGCTCCTCCTGCGGCTCCCGCATCTGAGCGACTCCACAGATACTGCCGATCGCCTGAGAACGGTGCGGCCATTTATGGAAGCAATTCAGAGCAAGCTAGGCAGTCTACTAATTCCCCACCAAGACGTTTGCATTGATGAGTCTATAATGCCATGGAAAGGGCGGCTGTCATTTCGGCAATACATTTCTTCAAAGAGGCACCACTTTGGCATCAAGTTGTTTGTTTTGTGCGACGTCAAAACTGGCTACATATTGAAATTTGTTGTGTATACTGGTGCCACAACAAAAATGACCATGGTCACAGATTTGGAATTTTCTGGCTCTATCGTTCTCGAGCTACTGGAAGGCTACCTCGGAAAAGGACATTCGCTATTTGTGGACAATTGGTATAGTAGTCCTGCATTATTCAACTGCCTTCAAGACAAAAAAACTAACGCATGTGGAACTCTTCGGAGCAACAGAAAGGGACTTCCAACTTTCTCAAAAAAGATGAAAAAGGCGAAGTAGAGTCATTTCACACCAAGACGCTTCTTGCGCTCAAATGACATGACAAGAGGGATGTACATGTCCTAACGTCAATGCATGATGCACGTCTGGAAGACACAGGGAAAGTGGATAGAGTAACAGGGGAGAAGAAGTGGAAGCCCGCATGTGTCCTCGAATACAATATGAAGATGGGATTAGTGGACAAGACTGACATGATGATGAGTTTCTCGGAAAGTATTAGGAAGTTCCTCAAGTGGTACAAAAAGTTTTTTTTCATATCATGGACATGTGCCTCCTCAATGCCTTCATCCTGTGGAGCGAAAATGGTGGACGCAAAACATTCGGTGAATTCCGATTGAATGTCGTTTACCAGCTCATTCAAGAGTTTCATACTGCTAGGAGTGGAGGTAGGAAACAGAGTGGTGATGACCCGACAAGGCTTACGGCTCGAAACTTTCCCCAGATGGTTCCTCAAAACGAAGCGAAGGGGAGCCGCACTCAACGGAGGTGTCACGTCTGTTGGAACACTGTTCGAGGGCAAAAGAAAAGGAAAGACACTCGTGTCATGTGCCCTGTGTGCGACAAGGGATTGTGCTTGGTTGGACCCATGCTTCAGGATCTACCACACTCTGAAGAAGTATTGAGCGTGTTTTTTTTTATTTTATCATATATCATTTATAGTCAGACTGATGATGATGATGTTTATTTAAACACCTGCAGAACACTGAAATGTGCAAATTGCATTGACTAATTTATTTGTACACCCATCATAATGCAAAATAAATCTTTATGCTCGTTCCCTGATATGCTCGTTCTCTGAAACCAAGTCGACACTGGGGGTGCGTCCCGGTCAGAAACAGCCGACAGTGAAAGCGCTAGAAGGCCTCAAAGACCAAAACGTAACAGATGTTTATAGAATAAAAATGAGGCGTGATGACAAAGAGATTCCGACCAAGCACCTTGTCCTGACATTTGCACAAAGTATCCTCCCCGAATCAGTCGAAATAGGCTATGTGAAACTTCAACTCAGGAAATATATTCCAAATCCTCGCCGCTGTTTCAAGTGCCAACGCTATGGTCACGGCTCCCAGACCTGCTGCGGCCAGCCGAGATGTGCAAAATGTGCTTCCCATGAACACGATTCCCAGAAATGTGAGGTTCAGACACATTTGTGTGCCAACTGTGAGGGTACTCATCCTGCCTATCCACGCACATGCCCAATATGGAAACAGGAAAAGGAAATCATTACCATCAAGGTCAAAGAAAACAGAACTTTCCGGGAAGCACGAAATCGTGTTCTGCCAAAAAAACCTGCCTATTCTGTAGTGGCACAACAGAGCACTGAGCCACAACAGACTCTGGCACCTGCCCAGGTTTCACACTGTTCTGCCAAAAAAACCTGCCTATTCTGTTGTGGCCCAACAGAGCACTGAGCCACAACAGACTCTGGCACCTGCCCAGGTTTCACACAGTGAACCGGGAGCAGGGCCATCCGTGCCCTTGGTGGCTGCGGCCAGCGTTGCGCCACCACCAGAAAAACAGGCTGTGCAGACCCCCAGGTCAGCCGGCCTCAAGGCCTCTCACCACGCGGTGAGGGGAAATACAAACGCACCTGTGCGGTCCGCACGGGCGTCCAGCGTGTCAGAAGACGCGATGGACACAAGCCAAGGCAGTCATGTGCCGTCAACGTCAGACGGACGGCGCAGCTCCTTGGATCGACAAAAACGAGAAAAGGCCCTAATCAGAGGGCCTGAAAACAAAACTTAGATTTCTCTACTCATATAATACAAAATGGGTTTTTTACAATGGAACTGCAGAGGACTTTTAACTAATATGAATGACATAAAACACTTATTGGCCACTCACTCACCACTAACCTTGTGTTTGCAAGAGACAAATTTAGGTCCCAAACATAAGAACATACTCAAAAACTATAGTCTTCCGTCGCGACCGAGAGCAAGCTCTCAGGCGGCGTTGCCATCATAGTAAAAAATGGAGTAGCAGTTCGAGAACGCAAACTTAAAACTAACTTTGAAGCTATAGCGGTAACCTTACAGGCTTTTAAAACTATAACTGTGTGCTGCATATACTTAGAGCCACACCTTAAATTTAGTAGTTATGAATTAGAAGATCTTTTAAAGCAGCTTCCAGAGCCATTTTTAATAGTAGGAGATTTTAATGCACATTCCATCCTTTGGGCAGTAGAAAAACAGATATGAGAGGCGAAATCATCGAGGATTGTATACTATGTAATAATATCTGTCTCCTTAACACCGGGAAACCAACCTACTGTTCATCTAGTTCAGGAAAAATGAGCTGTATTGATTTATCCCTCAGCTCACCATCAATTTTTACAGATTTTAAATGGGACGTTTTAGATAATCCATATGGAAGTGATCACTTACCTATACTAATCAGCTTAACATCTTCACCAAAAATCATCCCATCCAAGCCGCGACGCTGGAAACTACATTTAGCCGATTGGGCACTGTTCCGAGAGAAGGCCAGCCTAGAAAAAATTACTCCAGATAAATATAATATGGATGAACTAAATGATGCTTACACAAATTGTATCCTTACTGCAGCACATATAGCAATTCTTCAGTCCTCAGGAGTGGTGAAACAAAATCACAAAACCTGGTATTCAAAGGAATGTAAACAAGCAAAAAAAGGACAAAACAAAGCATGGGGAATTTTTCACAGATACCCAACGCAGGACAATTTCGTCAAGTTTAAAAAAGCAAGAGCAAAAGCCCGCTACATCCGCCGCCGCGCCGAAAAAGCCTCCTGGCAGAGCTATGTAACTTCTATGAACAGCTCAACAACATCAAAACAAATGTGGGAACAGGTTAGAAAGCTAAACGGCAGCTACTCTCCATTTACCATTCCCCTTCTAACAGCCCCCGGAGTACAGACTATACAAGAACAGGCCGACATTTTAGGTGAATATTTTTCTGCAGTGTCCAGTTCATCACACTACACTCAAACATTCCTAAAACACAAAAACACAGCAGAACAGCAGAGAAACAAAAACTCCCTACAAGTAGTGGTACAAAAGAACCCTATAATAGCTTAATTACACTACAAGAAATAAAAAATGTCCTAACTGCCGGTAAACAAACTGCACCTGGTCCTGACCAAATTCACTACAAAATGCTCGCCCATTTATCCGAACCTGCCATAGAGGCACTATTAAAATTTTTTAACAAAATATGGGTCCTAGGAAAATTGCCAGAGGCGTGGAAAAAAGCTGTTGTCGTACCATTTTTAAAACCCGGAAAGGAGCCGACATCTCCTGGTAGTTATAGGCCCATTGCTCTCACCAGCTGTTTAGCAAAATCCTTTGAAAGTGTTTTAAACATCAGACTGACTTTTGTTTTAGAATCTCATCAACTTTTAAACATTCATCAGAGCGGTTTTAAAAAAGGATGCTCAACAACTGACCATCTTGTGCATCTTGAAAACACTATCAGAGAGGCTTTTATACACCGACAGCATTGCCTTGCCGTTTTCTTTGACCTTGAGAAAGCATATGATACAACTTGGAGGTATGGGATATTGCGCGACCTAGCAGATTTGGGCATACGTGGCAGAATGCTAAAGGTTTTAAGTGACTTTTTGTCACATCGGTCGTTTCAAGTACGTCTTGGGACCACTTTATCAAGAACCTTTCTGCAGGAGAATGGTGTGCCCCAAGGGTGCATTTTCAGCACCACACTTTTCGTTGTAAAAATGAATACGATTAGTAAAGTAATACCAAATTCCATAATGTATTCACTCTATGTGGACGACCTTCAAATAGCCTACACATCATGCAACATGTCCACATGTGAGAGACAGATCCAAACAACAATAAATAAGCTAACAAAATGGGCCAGTGAAAATGGGTTTAAATTTTCTCCGCAGAAGACAGTGGCAGTTATATTCTCGCTCAAACGAGGCATACAGCCCAATCCTACCTTACACCTAAATGAAATCAAATTGCCCATAAACAATAACCATAAATTTTTGGGCATTACTTTTGAGAAAAAAACTCACTTTTCTCCCTCACATACAAGCACTAAAGAAGAAAGCCTCTAAATCCCTAAACATCCTAAAAGTCCTTTCACGCAAACATTGGGGATCCGATAGGGCATGCCTTTTGCATATATATCGCTCTGTTGTGCGGTCCTCCTTGGACTATGGAAGCATAGTTTATGGATCAGTTAGGTAATCATATTTAAAGAAATTAGATCCAGTGCATAACTTAGGCCTCTGCCTTGCTTGTGGTGCATACAGAACGTCTCCTGTGCATAGCCTCTATGTTGAAACTAACGAGCCTTCACTGAAAGATAGACGAGCTTTACTTACATGCGCATATGTCCTCAGAATAAGGACACGGAAAAAACACATCTGTTACCCGATTGTCACAACTTGCCCCTCCCGAACAATATTCTCAAATAAGCCTCAGACAACAAGACCATTGATAATGCGATTTGAAGACATTTGCCGTGAGCTCCATATTCTGGACACCTTGCCTGATGTCGCTCAAGAAAATAGGCCCCTGGCCCCATGGTACAACTTTCCAACAGCTTGTGACCTCACTCTTACACAGTTCAAAAAGAGCAAAACTCCTACAGAACATATATTACAAGAATATCGCACACTAAAAGAGAAATACAGAAAATGCACAGAGTTTTACACGGATGGATCAAAAACTGCCTCCTATGTTGGCAGCGCTGTAGTGGATCGGAACTCTGAAAAAATCATTCGACTTCCTCAATGTGCATCAGTATTTGCAGCCGAGTGTTATGCTGTCCTGGTAGCTGTAGCAAAAATTGTGTACGAGGGCACTGAGAACAGTGTTATCTATACAGATTCACTGAGTGTACTCACAGCTCTAAACTCCAGAAATGCAGTCATGCCATTACTCGGTAACATAATACACGATGTAATAAAGATATCAACCCAAGGACATAACATAATATTCTGATGGGTTCCAAGCCACATGGGCATTGAAGGAAATGAGAGAGCGGATGTGTGTGCTACTCAAGCAGGCAGGAAAGAAATAGAGAAAGTAAACATACCTTATGAGGATTGCATAAAGTTAATTAAACGAAAACAAAAGGATATACGGCAGTCTATATGGAATAACCAAGAAAGTAATAAATTGCACCTCGTAAAGCCTATAATAGAAGAATGGGAAACAAGCACTCATCAGAAACGCTTCATGGAGGTTTCAGCATGCCGTCTGTGTATTGGGCACACACATCTCACACATTACGTTTTACTAATGAAACAAGATAAGCCAACGTGTGGAGAATGCGGAGAATGGGCACACACATCTCACACATTACGTTTTACTAATGAAACAAGATAAGCCAACGTGTGGAGAATGCGGAGAAGTACTCACAGTCAACCACATCCTGATTACATGCCCAAAACTAGAGACACTACGGAGAAAGCATTTCACTATTTTTTATGATCGTGCCATCCCTTTCCATCCCAAATTACTTTTAGGAGAAAGGGCAATAAGAAACTTAACATGTGTTCTTAGTTTTTTAAAAGAAGCAGACGTTCTGAATAAACTGTAAACTTTAAAGAACCTTCTTCCCCTTTTCAAATAAGAACAGATTTTAACCTTGCTCTTGGCGCATGATAGCCTCAGTTGCTTATGCGCCAAAAAACCATAATACAATACAATACTATACACATATGTTGCATGCTTATCTAGAGTGCATGCACATGCCCAGTGACCGTGGCTGCCTATGGATGCCACAGCTTTGGCCAGTCCATCAGACAGCAGCAGTGTCACAAATACACCGAAGGCCTCTAGACAGGTGTGTAGAAGACTGTACATGGTATCTGTACAAAGACAAAACGGATACCCACATGATACTGACAACACTCAGCTGAAGAGTGTAGGCAAGGAACAAGATTCTGTGGCACAGACAGGAGAATAACAAATTATAGGGCTAAAAATGTCAATCAATCCACAAGATGGCAAGTGCTGCACAGGAGTGTCCAGTACAGAACTTTTGTTGCTGGGAATGACAGCTGAACGTGACATTTCATTGTGGTGTATTTAATGTAGTGCTAAGGATTCTAAAGCAATGCTATATGAATTCTAATGTGATTTTTTTTAATGTGTGCAGGTATTGGATGCAACGACCATGAGCTTCCTGCCCTGCTGTCAGATGTTATTGGTGCCGAAATCCAATGCTAGAGGGCACGGCTGATGCGGTGAACCTAGACGAGTAAGTAGTACAATTCCTCGAGTACAGTGCACTGCAGTCATTCTGGCCTCACGTTTGCCACTAGAACAAAGAGTTGTGGCATAGAAATCGTGCAGCATATGCATTTTGAAGTTGATGTTTGGTAAAGACACACTAAAATGACTGAAAAGAATTATATAAAGCAAGAACGCATGTGCACACATGTGACAAGAACAGGTCACATCAGTTTCCTCTATTCATCAATTTGAAGCTTTATTCTTAATTAAGCAGCTGTCTCAACGAATGGTCTCAAATAAAACTTTCACTTTCGAGATTCTGTGCAGTTCCTCAAAAAAAAAAGAAAGTGATGACATTGTAAGCACATCATGTGTATCACTTCTTGTACAAATAAATCAACCTCAAATCAGACTGCACAGAGCAGAATTGTTTACAAGCAGAAATGCATTCTGGCAAGTGGTTTACTAATTCTACAGGATCACTAATGGGCAAATCATTAACACAGGCTCATTAAGGATGGCTGCAAAGAACCTTTGCCAGGCACAGTTGATGAGCCAGAAGAACAAGGGCATGCAGCCCATGTTCTTCTGACGTGTAATGGAGCTGTATACAGACTACCAGCCACCAGTAGGTGCCACTGGCGAACATTTTTTTTTTAATTCATTGGGCTCAGCAGATGGACAAGAAGGCACCACAAATTCTGTAGGTAGAAATGAAGTCGAATTGCATTATTCAAATGGTGATAGTCTTACGAAAACAACAGTGGTGCGACCACCAATGGTCGCCACCACAGCGCAGCATCAGTAGCATCAGCAGTAGCAGAGATAATATTGGCTCCATGCCTCTCAAGGCCAGCCCAGCAGGCGCAACATCTTGAAAATGCAATAAAACTAAACCGCGGGAATGCCAAGTTGGAACTGGTGGTCCTGCAGGCCAGAAAAAGTTACCAGTATGGAAATGAGTGCAGAAGGAGCTCCTGCAAAAGCAGAGCAGAATTGAAGGCACTGTGCAATGCTGCTGTGTCTGTGGTTAATAAATATGGGGCTGTTGATGTAATACTAGCTGCAACACAATCTGAAATGAGAACACAAGAGCGCAAGGGGCAACTGGGAACTCGAGAAAAAGCGTCGCAGGCTTGAGCTGAAAAAACTGGAGCTGGAGCTCAAAGAAAGGAAAAGTACAACTTCCGAAGATGAAGAAAGCAACAGAGTGGCCTCACATTCTCCTTAAATTTCAGCCCTATTGGCACTTATATATG
>JAJIZL010018716.1:0-40592 GCA_023969395.1 Amblyomma maculatum | reverse complement strand
CCTAGTCCTGATGCAACCATTTCTTTTTTGTGCTGCTCAAGGGTGCAGGCTCAGCCTTGGCTCATGGGATGTTTCTGTGCATCATAATTCCTTACTTAAACAAGGAATGGCTTGATGACGAAGCTCTGTATAGGTCTCATGAGGCGTGAAAAAATATGAATAATTGTTCCCTCGTCGTCTTGGCTAACAAGAATTATAAAGCCAGCATGCCTCAAAAGCTAAAATCGAGGCAAGTGAAGAAACAGCAAATGTATCACAGCTTTTCATACCTCATGTAATTATGTGGTGGTATGAAATCATGTCTGTCACTCTGCTACTGCGGCTAAAACAGACCGGAACAGTAAGAAAAGAAATTGGGTAAAAAATATTGGCCGTCGTAAGAAATACCATGTGCTGATCTGTGATAGACATGTCTTTCATGCCGCCGCAAATAATAGAACAACCAATATAGATGTCTACATCCCTTTAAAAACAAATCTTAAGGCACAAATCATCTTTCCTACTCAAGTTCAGAATACTGTACCAACGTGAAGTGCTAAGAAGCAGAAGAATTTTGACATTATGCTGTCCAGCTTTTGTACTACTTTCTCTTCTTTTGGCCGCGGCCTGTTTTTCCTGTGTGCACAATTGGAAAACATGTTGCTATCCACCTCCTACTAGTTTATCACTGATTAACACTAAATATCAGATAATAGATTGGAAATCAGCGTAGTCTGGGGTAAGAAACATGCATGTCGGCGCATTCGCATCACTGGTAACATCTTGCCTCTTGCATTTAGTTGAGAAATGTCATCATAAATTTTCTGGACAGTGGAATGGATACAGTAAAATACCACTTGAACGAACGTCACTTAAACAAATTATTCAGTTGTATGAACTTTAATAATTTCCCCTGCAGAAGCTCCATTGAACGCTATGCAAACGCTCTTCATTTTAACGAAATTCAGTTGTTGCTCATTTCAGTTCTACGAACATTTTCTATAACGTCATCCTGTGTTTCCCACATCATACAGAGCATTTCAACCAGAACAACGTGCACTTTTTACTGAATATTATGAGAAACATATTTTATTAGAGCGTGACGAAAGCTGGCCGTCATTTAGCTCTAAGCCTAACTGGCTATCTAAACAAGCCTGTATCCAGCGGAATCACAGCTATCTTTGTATGCTTAATTGGATCCACAGTCATAGGCACCCATAGCCACAACTTGAGCCCTACAAAGCTTCTTAGCTCCAAGGAAGGCGTACGTATAATGCTCGTTATTTGTGATCTGCGGAAGGAATCATCTGGTTGGAGGAAATGAATGCCTCTGCTGCCCAGCAGACCGTTCCGCCTGACGAGGTTCATGGGAGCTTGCACACAGTGACTGAGGCTAAGACCACTGCAGTCCTAAGCTCAAAAGTGATGCAAAATTTCAGTTCAGCGAACTTTCATTTTAACAAACATTTTCCTACGGTCCCTTGAAGTTCGTTCAAGTGAAGTTTCACTGTACATAGGTCTCAATTTAATACAGGGACATAACTGTAAGTAATGTGTGTTTCCTTGTTGCAACCACTTTTTGGACCAACATGCACTGATCAACTATACGGATTTGCCCTGGATTCATGACGTGCTTCTATGTGCCAAAATTCCTCACTATTAATTTAGTGAAATAACTGTAAGTGATATGTATTCTCTTGTTGCAACCACTTTTTTGACCAACATGCAGTGATCAAACTATACAGGTTCATCCTTCATGCATGACGTGCTTCCATGTGCCAAAATTCCGCGCAAAGTTGTGCTGTCCTGGCAACACACACTACTCAAAGCGTACAGAGTAAGGTTCGAATACTCAATCAACTTTCGGGCCAAATGTTAATATGCTTATAGAAAAGGCTGACAACTAGTAAGTGTACTGATGTGCTTTTTGCGAACATTGTTTTCTTTTTGCTGGTGTTACCTTTTGAATTTTAGTAATGTCTGTACACAACTGAAATAAATTGTCTTGCTGTGCACTGTAATTTTGCAGTTATGACAAAATAATTGCTCAGTAAGAAGAAGCATTTGTACACTCAAGGGCGAAATATGATTCATAAAACAGGGGATACAAATATTTACTTTACAAATTACAGAATAATTTGATACAGCAAGAAAGGTGTTGATGCACAAGTGCATTCTGAACCGAGTTGCCATCGGCAGTCATGTCGCTAGGGCGAACTGGCACCTCAGGTGGAAAAAGGCAATATTCATCGCTACTGCATGTGTGTTCTTTGGGAATGCTGTGCAGCACACAGCAGGCAATAATGATTGCCGAGCACCGAAGAGGTGCCATTTGGAGCTCCCCATGCAGGCAATGAAAGCGCCACTTCAGCTGGCCAATTGTTCTGCACAAGCAAAGTGCTGCCCTCAACTGTCCCAGACATGCTGAAACAACAATATAATTCAAGCACTGATGCATGCGTCTGCCTCAGGATATATGTGCATTGTCACCTATTAACTGTAAACTGTGCAAGGTTAATGAGAGATGAGCACCCTTCCAGATAAATTGATTGCTAATTAAATGAAATGAAATCTAGTAACATGTACCAAATAGAGAAGACAACCTATATATAGCCAGCAGGCTAAGAATGCATTTCACTGAGTCTGTTCTAATGTCTCAGTGTATGAAAAGCAAATCAGAGTACAAACAAAATAGCTAGCCAATAATGGTCCTGTCATTTTTTTCATAGCAGTATGACCGACTACATGAGATGTCGATCGTGTACATAACAGTAGAAGTGCTTGTTATTTCGAAGATCATTTGATGCGTTCATTACATCCTCAGAGTGTGTAAATGCAATAATACGAGAGCACTGACTGGCAGCTGTGTTTACTTTGACAGAAGCGCTAAGCTTGCCTCTCCACAATCTACCTTGTAATGCCATGTGCCGCATTGTAGTGCCTTTTCCCTGGCGTGTCTGCTGTCTGGAACGGCAACATTAACCAGGGCCTGCATGGGTGTCCCCTGTCGCTAAGCAGCGCTCAGGTCTCAACATGTCTCAACATCTCACACGGCACGTCAGACAGAGAAGTCCCCCTTGCCTAAGGACACAAAGGTACACCAAGAATTTTCAATCTCGTTGGCTCCCATTTAGTCCACAGGAGGATCTCAGCCCAACTGGAAGGTCATGCAAGCGGCCCTAGACCATGCTATCGCGTGCACAGGAGCGATGTTGTGCAAGACACACTGGCATCCATCTTCACCGGAATGATTGGCAGTGACCTGATCCCAGCTGATTGGCAGTGTGGCAGGGTTAGCCTTGTACCAAAGAAAGGAGGCTATGCGGGGCTCTGGAGGGACTATCGTCCGCTCACCAAGACGAGCATATTTTACTGGTTGGTTCGCCCACATTTTGAACAGGTGGAAGAGTAGACGGGCCGAGAATGCTACAGCGCTCAGCGAACTTCAGAATTGCTTCCGCCCAGGGAGACGCCTAGAGGGCAGACTCTTCATGCTCAGCCAGACTATAGAGATTGCTCAAAACAAAACTCGGGGCCTGGTGGGCTGCTTCCTAGGCGTTGCCAAGGCATACGGATAGCGTCCCGCATGAACCACTGTTCCATTGCCAGGAAAGCTGAAAATACCGCCTGTGTGGATAAACCTGCTGCGCCGGCTCTACAGTGAGAACACAGTTGTGGCCTGATTTGGTGGTACCCACTTGGAGCCCACGTCTTAACAGGGGCCTCAGACAAGGCTGCCCGCTATCACCGCTGTATACAATACGTTGCAGGCCTTGAGCGAACCCTGCTTGCTAGTCGGGGCTGGGCTTCACACTTCCCCGTATGTATGAGGGAATGCCGGAAGTGTTTGTTCTTCCAGGACTTGCATAACGTGGACAACCAGCAGCAGCTGGTCAACCTGGCACACCAACTTGAGTACATCAACTCCGACTGCAATTCAACACCAGGAAGTCCCCACTGCTGCAGTTCTCGAGCCTGCAGAGTGGGGCTGAGGTGACCCTGTCCAACAGCGACACCATACCTGGGGCTACCGAGCACCGTTACCTGGGCGTACTGCTGAGCTCTGCGCCTTTGCTGCTGTAGGCCTACAAAAAGCACATTCGGTAAGCCAGCCGCAGGGCTGGCAGTATGTTGCATCAACGCTGCCTGTCGGGATGGAACAGGTATTAGCTGGTTCGCGAAATAGGGAAAGCAGTTCATGTGCTTGCATTAACATTTGAAAATGATGTGCTCTGCTAATCAGCAAAAACAGTCTTGATTGGAACGCAGCCAGCGGAGTGGGCAGAGTTGCACTGAGCTGCAATGGACGAGTTGCACTTAAGGCCATACAAAGTACCCTCCGCTCGCCTTCGTTTGAGGCACGCGAGGCGGGCAGTAATCGTTCCTATGAAGGCCGCCTGCGGACTATGCCCGACAGCAGGTGAGCATAAAGATTTTTCCGCTACCTGTTTCAACAGACACGCCAATGACCCTCCAGGAAGATACCAGGAGCTCCACAATCGAACCCCGCCGGACAGGGAGGAGGGCTGCATCGAGGCACCATGGACCGCATCAAAAGGGAACATGATATTCAACAAGCTTTTTTGACCCGGCTGTTACATCAGGCAAGAGAACTTTTGAATCCGAATGCAGTAAATATTCTTGCAAGTGAGACTACAAGCATGCAACGATGGTTTGCGCATACTGAACGAGAAGCTGCAGGCTTTTAAAGGTGAGTTTGTGCAGAAGACGCTGCAGATGCACCAGAGTGAGAAAATTGCCGCGCAGACAACGATGCTTCTCTGTCACCACATCGAGACTCTTCAGGTGCCTGCTCATTCTGCCTACAGCCATTGCTCTACGAAGACAGCAGTTTTACCGGAGATTTTCACCAAATCTCCTTTCGACTTAACCATCGATTCAGTCACTGAGCATAAAGAAAAAAAAGTCCAAAGTTCCGGCCGGGCCCTGGCCAAGGTATATTTGTCTTGGGCGGGCTGGGCACTCCGATCACAAACACATGTAACATTGCGATGCAATGCGATAAGCGTCTAGAATGCACAGCATTTTCGCGCAGGAGCTTCCGAGTTCTTTTCCGGCGTCGACCCGCCTTTCCTCACCGCCAACGGATTTTTGGTAGCCGTCAGTGACCTAGCATAGGGGCCACTTGTGGGTTTTTTAGTTTCAAGTTTCACATCTCTGCTTTGGTAACACCGGCACTGATGTTTAGGTATCCATTTCAAAATTCGTGCCACGCTGTTGCCTATCACACGTTCCTATAGTGACTTATTCCTGCATCGTTTGAAGTGAGACATAACTAAAAGCATCTCCGAAGCAAGTTTCCTCTTGTTTCTCTTGTTAAAAAAATTTCACGTGAGGCACATGGTGAGGCAGGCAATCTCACCGAGTACTTGGCTACAAAATCAACCCCTTGTTCAGGTTTAGAGCTAGTGCACTTTTGCAGAAGCAAACAGACTACTTACCGAAAATTTGTTTTTTTATTGAAGAACGTGTTAGTCTTTCCCGCCATAAGATGTAGCACCAAAAGAAACTTTAGCACTAATGGTTTCATTTTCCAAGAGTGCCGTAAATGCCTGAATTCAATGAATAACTTGTAGTTTTTGTACAATAAGTAATTCATACATGCGTCCTGTGCCGTTATATATTCTGCAAATTTGTCATTTCAAACGTGAGAACTCAATATTTTAAAGTTTTGGATAAACCAATCATAGTGAAATTTTTTTTCATTGCTTCAACTGCATTTATAGCATGATGGGCTGGGCCCGGGCTTCCCAGAAGTTCTAGTTCACTGCAAATGTCTTCAAAACGCATTTGGCCTCGTTGCTTGTGGTTTATTTGTGAAAATTACTTGTGAGCGGCATGTTGTGGCTATTGGATAGCAGAGGTGTTTTTTCTGTGACCTTATTCTAAGGACATAAGCACAGGTAAGTGAAGCCCTTCTATCTTTCAGCGGAGGCTCATTTGTTTCCAAATACAGACTATCAACAGGGGATGTTCTGTAAATGCCACCAGAAAGGCGCAAACCTAGGTTATGTGCTGGGTCCAATTTCCTTAGATATGATTGTCTAGGTGGTCCACAGACTAGGGACCCGTAGTCCAAGCTGGACCGCATAACAGATTGATTTCTATGCAGAAGACGCACTATCAGACGACCCAACACATCGCCTGACGCTGCGTTTTCTATTCTTCCTTCTTGCTCTGTAATATTTTTGCTGCTGCAATTTGTGCATTGCATAAAAATGAGGTTGCTTCTTTCCAGCTTGTACTTGTAGTGTGTGTTGGTTACTTGGGAACAATGAATGCTGGTCCTGCTGGTCCATTCATTGGGAAGTAAGCTCATGGCATTGTAGGTAATGAGCACTAGCTAGCTTGCACTTTTTTCTTCAATACTTGAATGCGTCTTGCCATGTTTCCAGGCATGAGTGGGCGACAAGTATGGTTTGGTTTTATCAGGGATACGGCCACTGTGCAGGGGGTGTTCACATAAACACATGCTTCACTGTGATCATGTCTACTAGGTATTGGCTGGGAACCTTCGCTTTGAAATCTGGAGCTCTAAAACCACAATTGTGCATTTTGTTCTTCTCCGGAAAAATTTTTCCCATCGATATAAAATTAGCCAGAATTATTGCATCAATTTGCTGTTTTTACGAAGCTTAAACAAGCCAAATTGTAGTGTGTATTGTATTTTTTTGTTTTTTCTGTGTGTGATTGTTACCTGGTATGCCCCTCCTGCTTGGGCCATAAGGCCTGCAGTATTACGAAATAAATAAATAAATAAATAAATAAATAAATAAATAAAATCAATAATGTTATGACGTAGAAATAGAGGATCATTTTGCGAGCAATAATTCTTAGCACTGTAACATATTACCCATTTTTATTGTATGCAATTTTTTTTTATCTTGCCCGAGTGGTTAACTCATTGCTCTAATATTCAAACTGATCTTCAGTGAATTGTAGCTCGAACATACATGAACCGAGGAAAAAAGCAGAAGCCCAATGCAGTTTCGACAATTTTCTCTCACCGACCTCTCCTGAAGCAAAGTAAGCCTCCTCAACACACATGAACCTCACACCCTCACACTGACAGTAGTAAGATATTTCTACGGCTGGCTCTTTTCCCTCCTCGATTTATGGGAAAACAAGAAAGTATAAGAAATTGAAGTCAATGTATAGATAACTCGTCAGATATGAGCTAACTGATAAGATTGACAACATAACTGAATGAAAATTGAGGTATATCAAAGGTCACATGACAGCATGATTATATAGTGATGGTTATGAATAGTGACAGCTAATTATGTGACTGTTACGGATATCAATAGCTAATGATAATAATAGGCCTGGATATTGAGCTGATAGTGTTCATTACGAATAGTGACAGTTATGATACGTCACTTTACGGCATTACAGTAGATAGCGATAGTTAATAATGTGGCAGTTATGCTTCCGCATTTCCCCACATTGAAGACTTAATTGCACCAAGTAATTTTTTTTTTATCTGATTGTTGCACTCAATGAAATTATGCTATTTTACATAGCACATGCAGCCACCGCATGCTTGCCCTAGAACTGCAGTGCACCGGCAACAGGGCCCGCCACTTCTCCTAGTGTACCCTGCTGTCTCTGTAAGAACACACGAAGTCAGTGACTAGCCATGTACTCATAAATTGAATTCCTCCATCAGCACTAAATCGACTGCCATGACAAACCTGTTCCTCACCCTGAAGCAGTTTTACCCAATGGTAAACGGCACCGTTTATGCATTACGTTGTGGTAGCCAATGGTACCAGCCAGTTTCTGCTGCAACCAGACCTTTCTTCATACTTAGTCACAGAAAAAGAGCTTTACGCATCTGTTTGTAAACCCTGCACGCAATGTTTCTTGTACTTCAGTGCACGCTTAAACTACAAGTATAATGCAGATACTAAAATTCTTATTTTTTTCAGCATTGCACCAGGCACTCTTGGAACACATAGCAGAATTGGAGCGCAAAGTGGACTCAAATAGGAAATTACTGGCTGCAGGAAAAGATACTTGAAGAGCAAGGCGCAAAAGGAACAGCTGAAGAAAAAACTCAAACATCGTTTCAGTGATGATCAGATGTCACTGGAGTGGCTGTCAAATCAGGGATCGCGGTGGGAAGCTAACACACTTGTGAAGTCACTGAGGCTGGCATGTGGAACGTGGGGTTATATTGTCCTGAGGGAATATGGTTACCCTTGGCCCTCAGAACACACCCTGCAATGGTACATTGAACATGTAAAGTTTCAACCCGGACTTCTTACTGATGTTTTGGAACCCCTCGAGATTAAAGTAAATAGCTACCATATGCCAAGCCTGCTGTATTGTGAGCTTGCCTAGTGTCAGGTTGCTTTGCCTGGTTGATTGTGACAGTTTACCTTTATTTTCATTGTTATGAAACTAATATGTTACGGATGCATATCTATATGTTTGGCTGGGTTTCTGCTTTTTTTGGTGGTGTCTCCTGCTCATCTAAAATCTGCATGCTTATACTTTATACATTATTACTATCGCGAGCTCCCTTTCAGTCATTTCTAACATAGATTAACATCCTACAGGTGAATCTCATAAAGCCGGAGGAATGCCATGCCATATGCATCGAGTCTTGTATATGATCATTCATGCTGTGAAGCCTTGGGCGCACACACACTGTTTTCGTCTGATGGTTCGCTTCCTGATGACTGCTTAGCCACACAGGCTTTGGTATTTATGCTTGGATACTGCCAGCTTTAAAGCTTATGTAGTTGACCTAATTACCACCTGCGAGTCCATTGGAACCAATATTCATACTATTTCAGACATGGCAGAGCAAATTAGGTACTTTAGAAGTTCCTTGAAATTACCGTCGGAAAACATAGCAGAGCGAACCAGTTGCTTGCTGATAAATCTAAGAAATAATTTGACAAAAGGCCAGCTCATTCACCTTCTGAACGAAATTGTGAAGAAACAAGACTTGCCGACAAACTGCATGAATGTCGTGTTTATAAAGGCCATGTGAGGAATGGTGAAAAAGATGATGTGCCGCACTTGAACGCGTCTGTTCTTGACCCAAATCATCAAGAAAAAATGAAAGTAGGCCCGGCTCATTCTCTTTTTCATAACGACATGGTTTCTGGTATGCATCTGCTCGAGGAAGAGAAAAATCCCTAGAAATGTGCGTACTACCACGTAGTTCATTGAAACAGTATTTAGGTGGTTTTGCCTGATGACCTTGCGTACTACAAACATCGCTTTCAGCCATGCGGTTGAGGAGGATTATCAAGACAGTGTAGCATTATTACATGCAACAGCCAAAATGTTCTCTAAAATTTTCATTGGTAACCAAAACATACCTGTTTGGAAGCTTGTACAAGCAGGCATCATTTTAGCCACAAGAATATCTCTGGAAGTCCAATATGTTCTTTTCAGCAAGTACAACTTTCAGTATGTCTTCCTAAAGAGATAAAGCCAAGATGGTCTCGAAAATTTGTTTCCACCCTGCTTGCAAAAAATACTGCCCACGACTGCATAAATTTAAATGCAGCCTGAGGAGTGCAACATTTTCTTTCACGACCCTGGAAAGCTCCTATACAGGATGCAAACTCAGCAGCAGTTCATCGACCTTTTTAACAACTTCGAAGATGAAAGTGGTGACACTTTTTATTTTAGCCAGAGTATTCTGGTGCTTTTCACAAAACCAGAACAAGCAGCATGCACACAGTCCACCACAAAGCCAGAATAAAAAACTATAACAAGTAGTGTAGTAGTGCTCATGCAGCACCCCGACCACAGGCACCTCTGGGAGCCTGCGTGGCAGCTAATGACCCGAGCACAAGCACTGAAGTGCAGTTGCTGCCCGAAAATGAGAGGCAGACGTAGCCTAGACACAAAGCGCTGTTTTTATTTGAAAAATATAAAGAACTGGCGCACTCAAGAAGTGGCTTCAGGTGAGTCTTGCGCAGGAATTAGGCGAAGCACAAGAGCTAAATTATGGGCAGGGCCTGCAAATCAAGTAGCCTTCCGCAGAAATATTTTTCTTAGTCTCTTGCAAAGCTTTCTTTTGCTTGTTTCTTCATGCTCACAGCCGTGTGTTATCACTGTTTTTGTGACGCGAGACGCGCCCAGATTTATCTCAAATCTTCGATGCCACTGACAACTGCTTTGGCGTTGTGCATGGCTGTGCTCATAACCTTTTGTGCCGTTGTCAGATAGGCACGTAGAAACACAGCCATGCAGTGCATGCTATCCTTATTGGTCCAGATCGCTCTTAGCTTTCGTAGTGCTGCAAAGAGCTTGTGAAACAAAGTATAGTTGTAGTTGTTTTTGCCCATTCTCAAAATTTCCATGCTGACTTAAAATTGAGCCCAGCCAAAAGCAGTGAGGATTCTGTTCGCGACGACTGCCGAGCACAATTCCTATCGCCGCCACCGTGTGTGCAGTTTCTTTGTGGGCCCGCAACAAAAAATGTTGCTCTAACCCATAGAGAATGAAGAAAATGTTGTGGATCAGGCTGACCGAACTGATCAACGCTCACTTTGGAGGTCTGCTGACTATGCTACAAGTTAGAAACAAAAGTTTGGAGCGTGGGTACAACAAAACCAAAGTAAAAAATAACTCGTCTGGACACAGCCGGGCCACCCGCAACTATGAGGAGTAAGTATTAGTTCAGTAGCAATTCTTCATATCGTGAATGCTCTTGCAACAAATGCTTAAAATTTCCAGTGAGTTGGCCATGTGTTAGAAAAACATCCTATTATGCCAACAGTGCTTCTGCCTAAAGGACAAGTTACCATGCAGCAGGGAGGAGAGCACGCAAGGCCGGAGTAAGTTGCTTTTTTTTTTAATCCCGAGAAAACACTTATTTACACGCAATTTATAGGGAAGACGGCATGTCAGAGGAGCCACTTCAGGAGGAGAGGCAAGCTAAACAAACTACGAGTAAGAAATGGCACTACAGGAAAACGCCAGTGGAGTCACTGCTGCAATTAATGAAAGATGCGGAGGCTGCGAAAAAAAGTCCTCAAGCGGAGAGGATGGCCCATTATCGGTATTGATAAGTTCCCTGAAAGAAAAATAAATATTTCCATTGCAGAATTAATGTTGCACTGTTTAACTGAGTAATCAACCATGCAGGGCTTCAACAGTGATGCCTTGCAATTGTTTGCCTCCAGCTCTCACAACCTGCTGCAGTAGTGACGCCAACATCTTCACCATCGTCACTGCCAACATTATCGACATGACAGATGTCTGAAATTTCTGCCATAGAGTCCCTGTCGGCATTGCAGATATTGTGCACAACACAAGCACCCAGTACAATTCTGCAGCATTGTAGGATACTCTTAGCATCAATCAGATAAAGCCTCCTGAATCTCTCCTTTAGAAGTATGAAACTGTTTTCTATCACAACTCTTTGCTGGCTGTGAAGTTCTTCCATGAATAGAAACCAGCGCCATTGTCTTTGTAAGGCATCATTAGCTACGGAAGGGGGTAGGCCGAGTCGCCCAGTATGTATCCGCCCTCGCATTTAGCAATGGCTGCAGAAAAAAAAGGAACTCTCCTTGAGCACGTGAGCGTCACGTGCTCGACCGGGGAACCATATGAAGACATCAATGAATTTGTTTTCGTCGTCGCAGATGCTCTGCAAAATATTAGATGGCGATTTTTTTCGTATTTATGTAGGAAGCAGTGGACTCTTCTGGCTTCATTATTTCAATATGACTACCATCAACACAACCAATAGTATTCCTTGGCCCTTTTCCTCCAGTTTTAGCGAGAAAATGTGCCTTTCTGTGGGCTATTTCTTCACTGCTGGGCCAACTGATCACCTCGGCGCTTATGTCGAAAAGGAAGTCCAACACTCGTCGGAGGCATAACAATAGATGAACAGAACGTCAAAGCAATCGGCCAAAGAGTTCATGCTGTGTTGATTACTGAGGTAGGTTAAGGCGATCAGAATTGTTTCTTCTGCAAAAATTTGGTGCCGTCCGTTTGGAGTCTCCGGATATGAGCAAGAAATCTTGAAGCGTTCGCACAACACTTCTAAAGTCTCTCTTGATAATCTGAAAAGTTTCTTGAACTCAAAATCGAAATACCTCGATGTCACCTTTTCAACATATCCAGTTATACGGTTGCAGTCCACACGCAGCAGCTCGCACACTGCCAGGGCAAAGGCACCTTCGAACTCATCGTCACTTTTGTATACGGTTTCCATAGCTATCTGCAGAATGCCAACCATGTTAGTCTGATTTACAGTGCACAAAGCACAGTAATCACAGCCCCGCTTTGAGCAGTAGAAGGGTTGCAAACGTTAAAAACGCCGATCGTAGAGCAAAGGCAGCCAAGACTGGCATGTCCGGCGCACCCGTAGCAGATGACAAGGCTTGCACTTCTGGCACTTCTGCATTCGATTTGGTCGCATGACACAAGGCGCTGGTGTCGAGCTGCACTCGTACTACTGGCACCTGCTACGACACTTTTATGAACTACGTGCCGAAAGTGCAGCCAAATCGAGGAGACCTCCTGTTTGCTATTGAACTCAGTCATGCCCATGAGCTGACATGTAGGAACACTATCCACAGAACATGAACATGGAAAGACTTTTGTTATCTCATTTCCTCTGCTGTCTTAATAATATACCATTAGAAGAAAGTTCATGAACTTTTTGCACAACAGGCAATAAAAATGTGCTCACAGCTTACTTCCTGAGGCCAAACCAAAGTCCAGCTAGAAGCAGTTTCTGAACCTATAAAGGAGCTCAGACTGTCATGCACATGTCTTCAGCATGTTTTTTTTAAAAGTAATTTTCACATGCAGTACATTTTTGTCTAACACGCCAAAAATATGTTTGATGAGATGATGTCAGAGCCACTATTCTGTGCACGGTTTCACTACCGGGTACAGATCATGGAAAAAAGGCTGCTGCTTTTCAGTGTGCCCAAGGACAAGTTTTTGCAGAAGTGGCAGAAAAGCATACTGAGGGCCGACAAACCATTCCAATAAAATGCTGCTCTCTGTGAGCTTCATTTTGATCAATCGTTTTGCAGGGTGCGCACAGGTCTTTGAAAACCTTGAAAACCCTTGAGTTTGAAAATTTCGTTTTCAAGGCCCTGAAAATCTTGGAATTTTTGCTGCTCCTTGAAACTCCTTGAATTCCTAGCATACTGCATGCAAATGGCTATTAATCAGAAAAAAATGCGATCAAAATATTTGTATTTTCAATATCGTGCTTCAGTATCTGCGTCTCAGGCGTAAAAAATAAGTTTGTGCTAATATAGCCAACGTTGCGAGATGGTTAGCCACATTGGAGCCATTCTCTCTGAAGCCAACTTGAGCCGATGCAATCCAATCCGATTTTGGCGCTTTGTTATGGTGGTTGACGACATTGCACTTTTACGTCGGTTCTGCACCCGACTTGTTGCAGCTGAAGCATCCAACTGCAATGAAAATGCCTGGGAAATGCAAATCTCAAGGCGCGTGGTTTCAGAACGATGCTTACAAAGACTGGATTGCCGGATAAATAAACCTCTTATGTTATTTCAGTATTCCTTTAAAACCATTGCGTCCTTATCATTTACAGGAAAGCCCTGTCCGAGGTTTCCCAACCACCCAAAGATATCCCTCACACCTGAGAAAGTGGTAGAAGAGAGTGGTAACTGCACTGTAGATAGGATCATTAGTTCTCTTACAGTGCCTCAACTACATTGATCCACACGTTTTCTGTTGTTACTGCTTCTGTTGCCAATCGCTCAGTTATTTAAATACAGGGTGCTAAAGCAAACCCATATACGAGCTCTGTAAAAGTTGAAATCCATATTGAAAATTCGGTGAAAACTTGACGCTAATGATGAATTAATAAGAACTGTTATTAGCTTTACTGCTAAAGAGCACATGCCTGCTAAGGTTGCGATTATCAGTAACCAGCTGTCATGTAAAATCAGTTCAATTTATTAATAATTTTAATGGCTTAGAACTTACAGCTTTCCAGTGAAATGCCACAAGGCATACTTCCTAAACACTTCCTCTATGCTGGATTGCGAGCCAAGGATATATTTTGCTATGAAACATCATCTCGCCTATTATGAAGTCCTGTCAAAATATATTGTTAGGTTCCACTGCTGTGCCCTTTATTCTCATGCCTTTTAGAGTGCTTCATAGAGCGTCTAAGGAAAAGAGGCATTTCCAGGTTCATGCTGGAGCCATCACTTCAGCAATTCAACCACTATGTGGTAGAGAAGCAGGCAGACATCGATAGGATGTACAAGAAGTATGTATTTGAATTCACATACCTGTATGAATAAAAATGCATGAACACTGTATCATAACTTAAGCTAACACAGCTATGTAGCTGTAACATAATGTAATTAAAGCTAGTCATATACATTGTCAGTACAGACTGATAAACTAAGAGAAGGAAATTTTCATTGGTTTCAGCAGAAAATTATAGCTGTTACATGCATCATTTCTTATCTTTCCAGGGCAGAGAACAAGTAGATACCAACTGAGTGTTTTTCTGCTCATTAATTTATGCAACAAATTCTGTATATATACCTGAATCAAGCAACTAGTATTTATCTCTATTGCCTGCCCCCTTCAGATAAACATTTCTTGTCCAGGTTACTCTGCTGGGTCAAACTCAATCCTTTTCATTCTGGTTTGGCAGGTTCATGGCAACCTAATGATTACAGCACAAGTTTCTGAGTTTTTCTTGTTGGGACAATTGAATACTTTCCAACTGTTTATTTTTTTTTTACTGGGACGGCATCCGTGTGCTGCACGATGTCAGTGCATGTTCAAGAACCCCAGGGGGTCTAAATTTCCGGAGTCCTTCACTACGGTGCCTCTCATAGCCTGAATCGTTTTGGGACGTTAAACCCCACAAACCAAACCAAACTGCTGAAGCAACTTTTTAAAGGGACAGAACACTGGCCAAAATATGTCATGAGATTATGGTGGAGATGAAAAGATCTTGCCTCATATAGTACAGATCGAGCATTACAATTTCAATGAAAAGAGGTTTTACCATTTTAATTTGCCATTGAAAATCGCATAAAAACAACAGAGGCGCTATCTAGTGGAGAAACCCTAGTACTTTCAGTGTAGCCCCCCACGTGACTACATGACAGCAAAATATCGCTAATTTTCGTAACTGCACATTGTTATTTTTTCTTCTGGGAGTGCTTGCCATAATTTATTATATTTTGCGCTCTCTCCAGTGCGTCCTTAAATAAAAACCACCCCTGCTTTCGCACCGCGAGAGGAATGCTTTCAGGTTTTCGTGAATGAAGCAATGACAGTACCCACTAAAACTTTCGTCGACGAGTGTGTGCGTTACTGTGCCGTAACAACCTTGAGTGTGAAACTGAAAAGGATGTTACTGTACGCAGAAAATGTCTGATTACTGTTTGGCGAGTAAAAGTTATACTTGTTTTTGGTACGTCTTTTTTGGCAACCACCAGTCGTCATCGCAGTCGCTGCTCATGGTTCCCAGTATCGGACTACATTAAAACGGGCGCACGCATTGATCGAAAAATTCCCGGTAAAAATTTTCTACAGCGTTTCTAACAAAACCGTTACGGAATCGAATATTTTAGACATCAATCTTTCCACTGCAGTGAAAAAAAATCGAGACCTAAATTCCAATGTTCTGTCCCTTTAAATGCTTCAGCTCTCTTGAGATGTTTGTTGATTCTTTTCAATGATATATGCTCAGAAAAGTGAAAAAAATAGACATGGTGGCAGTTATCTTCATTTGCCACAGCACGAGACCAGTGAACAATATCAAGACTTCTAACACCGTACAACCATGACCATGTTTAAGCAGATTTTGCTGCCGCCTTTACTGATTGGTTTCCGATTGAGAAAGGAGTGAGGCAAGGCTGCATACTGTCGCCCTGCCTATTTAACCTATATGCAGAGTGCATCATGCGGAAGGCCGGTTTGGACGAGTCTTCAGCTGGAGTGAAGATTGCTGGAAAACGTATCAACAACCTTAGATATGCGGATGGTACCACTTTAATGGCAGAAAGTGAAGCGGAACTCAAGAGACTTCTGATGCGCGTACAAGAAGAGAGTGAGAAGTTTGTGCTTAAACTGAACATTAAAAAGACAAAGATCATGGCGTCTTGCCCTATCATGTCCTGGAGCATCAATGGACAAGAAGTGGAAGCTGTGACAGATTTTCTCTTCTTGGGCTCCAAGATTACCTCGGAAGGAGACTGCAGCCATGAAATTAGGAGACGCCTGCTTCTGGGAAAGAGAGCAATGGTTAGCCTTGACTGCCTAGTAAAGAGCAGAGATATTAGTCTGCCAACCAAGATCCGTATAACTCATGCTATGGTCTTTCCAGTTGTGATGTATGGATGCGAGGGTTGGACTGTGAAAAAGGCTGACCGCCGAAGAATTGACGCGTTTGAATTGTGGTGCTGGCGAAGACTCTTGAGAGTTCCTTGGACTGCCAGAAGATCAAATCAGTCGATATTGTCGACCATAAACCCTGACTGCTCATTGGAGGGTCAAATTCTAAAGTTAAAGCTCAGCTACTTTGGTCATCTGATGAGAAGAGAGGAGTCGCTGGAGAAAGATTTGATGTTGGGAAAGGTTGAGGGTCGCAGAAGGGTTAGGCAGCGAACACGATGGTTAGATGGCATCCTCGAGGCACTGCAGATGAAGTTATGTGATGTTAGGAAAATAGTCAGACCAGAAAGCGTGGCGTGACATGGTCCATAGGGTCACGAAGAGTCGGACACGACTGAACGACTGAACTGAGCAACAAAGGGTACCGATGTACTGACCGAGGCAAGCAAATTCTGTGTTACAATGGGTCACTGCACATACCGTATTTTCCGACGTATAAGACGCGGCTTGTTTTCAAAAATCCTGCTGGTGCGTCTTATACAACGGTGCGTCTTATATTCGAATTCTTTTTTTTTTTTTTTGCGAGTTCGGAAATCTGGAATTTACTTGGTTGATGTTCTAGCTTGTTTCACAAAAAAAATATCGCTACCGATCTCGTGGTTGTAACACGGTGCTACTTCTATATGCGTGCAACGTCTTGGGTGAACTCCAAGATTACAAACATGCAGCCGTTGCGGAGGCCCCAAGCGTCAGTAATGTGAAATGCCAACAGATAGCGACAATCATGCTTCTCGCCAAGACAAGCCAGGACAAGCCGGCTATTTTTCAGTCGCCATTTTTATCTTTGTGTGCACTGTGTATGTCGGCGTGTGTTTTCCCACTATCTGCCCGTGTCGTGCTCGGTCTTGCTACAGTATGCCACCGAAGTCGCGCAAAAGCTATACTGCGAAATTCAAATTATCTGCGGTCGAGTATGCTACCGAACGGTAACCGGGCTGCAGGTCGCCGTTTCGATGTCACCGAAAAGATGATTCGCACATGGCGACAGTCCTCCACCAAACTACAGGCGATGAATAGTGGAAAAAAGGCTGACCGCGGAAAGAAGGCACGGTGGCCTAATCTTGAAGACCGGCTCGTCAAATGGGCTCTCGAACAGCGGGCCGAAGGTAGGGCACTGTCAACCGTGCAGTTGCGCTTGAAAGCACGCACTTTGGCCAGTCGAATGGGTGTTGCTGATTTTGTTGGTGGGCCGTCATGGTGTTATAGATTTATGCGCCGCAAAGCTTTGTCAATCAGAGCGCGAACGACAATGTGTCAGAAACTCCCAGACGACTTCGCAGAGAAAGTGGAGAAGTTTAAAGAATTTGTGAAGAAGAAAGTCGAAAAGAATAACATCAGCGACAGCCACATTGTGAACATGGACGAAGTGCCCCTGACATTTGATATCCCTATGTCAAAAAGTGTCGCTCAGAAAGGCGCTAAGGAAGTCACAGTACGAACAACTGGGCATGAAAAGTCCCACTTCACAGTTGTACTAGCGTGCTGTGCTGACGGAACAAAGCTGCCACCTATGTTAATTTTTAAAAGAAAAACGATGCCAAAAGAAAGTTTTCCGCCTGGCGTTGTTGTCAAAACTAATGAGAAGGGTTGGATGGACGAGCAAATGATGGCAGCCTGGCTCGAAAACTGCTTTTCGAAGCACCCGGATGGATTTTTTCATGCCCAGAAGGGCCTTCTAGTCATGGATAGCATGCGGGCACACATGACAGACTTGACACTAAGAAAGGCGAAGAACTGCATGCCCATGATAATACCCGGCGGCATGACTAAGATTTTACAGCCTTTAGATATATCTGTAAACTGCAGCTTTCAAGCTGTTTTGCGATGCATTTGGGAGGCATGGATGACGGAAGGCGAGCACAGCTACACCGCAACTGGGCGCATGAGGCGCGCTTCATTTAGCGAAGTTGCAAAGTGGGTCCATGAGGCCTGGAGTGCAATTAAAGTTGTAACCATAACTGCAGGCTTCCACAAGGCTGGCCTGCTACATTCATCGCCACCTGAGCCAGCGCTGCCTGAGCATGAAGACGACGACGACCTGAGCGACTCTGAGTGTGAAGAGACTGTCGCAGCAGAGTTGCCGCCAGAAATTGCGGAACTTTTTGACAGTGAGTCCGAAGATGAAGACTTCGAAGGTTTTGAGTAGAAATAAAATGTTTTGGGCGTATGAGAGAGTTCTTTTGTTTGTTTTTTTCTTTTTTGCTAAGGGGTGGGTGGGGCGTGTGGCTTTTTCAATCACATCGCGCTGCATAAGGACTTTTAGCAGGTACGGTGCATTTCGCGATGGTAGCAAAACAGTGTTTAATTAGTTTCGTTAGCCTATCTAGATAAATTGGGGTGGGTCTTATTACAAAAGGTGTGTCTTATACATCGAAAAATACGGTACTCTTTCTGAAAAGTTAGGTTGCTCCCACCTCATCATATTTTTGCCTTCAGGAAAACTGCAGGTTTTTAAAATTTGAGAAAAGCGTATGTGCTGAAAAGGGATATTTAGACTAATACATGGAAGGTTGTGGCATGACAGCCACTGATGATTGTGTGGACAGCCAATACAGGTGAGCACTCACAAAAATCAAACAATTCTTTCTGCACACCAGAAGTACAGAAAGGCAGCAGCCATTGCATCTAAACTGGCAGACAGTGCATCAGAGGGCTCAACGGTAATGTTCACAAGGAGGCTGAAGTTCCTTGAAGGCTATTCTGGGCTGTTGGCAATGAAGGCAGCATAAATGAGGTGGTACTGCCACAGCAATGCACATGCTGTGTTGGGTTTTATGACTTGTTTAGTTATGATAGTGCTTGTTCACCCCACTGATTGCAATCACTGAATATTTAAAGAACACAGAGGTTAAAAGTTGGAAGAATTCAAAGGAAAAGCCAACCCTAGACCTATAAAAGAAATTGTGTTGGTGGTTGGTGCGTGCTTTATGGCACATAAGCAACTAAGGCTATCATGCACCAAGAGCAAGGTTAAATTGTGTTCTTGTGTAACGACAGCGTAACAGGGGGGTTTTGGAAGGGACCTTATTTTCAGTATATACGCACATGTAAGCATGAATGCCTAAGTTGTGCACTGGATCAAAAAAACGGTAAGAATAGGTAATGCCAAAACTACATAATAGATTTTGGCATTACCTTGGAAATAGACATCATTTTTACTAGAAAGAGTGTTGTGCTTAAAATACATCCTTGCGGAACACATTTTCTTGGGTAAAGGTTCTTGATAGTGTAGTACCAAGATGCACCTGAAATGTACGTTTGGATAGAAAATCATTCATAATTTTGAGCATTCGGCCACGAATCCCCAAGTTTGCTAGGTCGCGTAGGATCCCGAACCTCCAGGTTGTGTCGTATGCTTGTCTAGGTCAAAGAAAACGGAGAGGCAGTGTTGCTCGTGTATAAAAGCCTCTCTGACTGTATTTTCGAGGTGAACCAGACGACCTGTTGTTGAACGAGTTTTTCTAAAACCGCATTGGTTGATGTCTAAAAGTTCAAGAGATTCAAGAATAAACATTAATCTGATATTGAGAACGCTTTCAAAAGATTTGGCTAGGCAGCTGGTGAGGGCAATGGGTCTATATCTGCTTGGGGATGTCGGTGTTTTTTCTGGTTTTAGCAATAGTACAGTAAAACCTCGTCAATTCGAACTCGGTTAATTCGAACTGACGCTCGGGTCCCGGCATGGCCCTTTGTATTTCAATAGGAGAAAACGCCCGACAATTCGAACATGCCAGTATCCACAACGGTTAATTCGAACTAGGAGCCCATGGCTCAAACAGCTCCTCACAGACAGAAGTCTGCCCATACCGTGTACAATGCGCAGAAAGATTACTAAAGACGCAAAAAACTAAATCTTTCAAATCCGCCCGCACGTGCGAGACGAGGTGCGCACTCGACAGTCACAGCGAGCATTCCAGTGCATGCCGTAGCAGGTTTTCGCTGCCGGGTGCCGCCAGGCTCCATCATACCAACGGTCCGGCGCAAGCCGTTGCAGGTTTTGGCTGCACCGCGGTTGCTGGGTGCGGTTTTGACAAGCCTTTTATCTTTTTGTCCTGTGGTCACGTTGTGTGCACAATGCAGTTGTCAGTGTCGTGCATTTGTTCGTGCAGCGGTGGTCCAAGTTTTACCGTTTTCGTTGCCTCACCGCTTTGCCAGCGACGACTCATCGATTGTGACAGCCATGGCAAACCGCGGTAAATACACAGCAAAGGACCTAAAGACGAAAATGGAGATTTTGAGTGAGGTGGAACGTGGTGTCCTATCCAAGACGGATATAGCCAAAAAGTACGACATCAAGAAGAGCACGCTGTCAACGTATCTCAGAAACAAGGAATCGATCAGTGCTGCCTTTCGTAAAGACGTTATGGAGCCCTCTCGCAAAAGGCTACGGACGTCGGCCCATCCCGAAGTGGAGAATGCCGTAATGGCATGGATAAAAGAAGTTCGCAGCCGGAACATTCAGTTAAATGGGCCCATAATTGCTTCGAAGGCTGCAGTCTTTGCCAGCCAAATGGGCATCAGCGAGTTCGGAGCGTCAGAAGGCTGGCTGTCGTGTTTCAAGGCGCGTCACGAACTGACATTTAGAAACGTTTGTGGGGAGTCGGCTGAAGTCGACAAGGAAACGTGTGAACAGTGGGTCTCCAGTGTGAACTGAAGGAACTCCTCGCTGATTATGCGCTCAGCGATGTATTCAATGCTGACGAGAGGCGCTGTATTTCAAATAGCTCCCCAACAAGACCGTCACTTACAAAGGCGACACTTGTGCTGGCGGAGAGAGAAGCAAAGAAAGAATCACCGTCATGATGTGCGCAAATGCGACGGGCACAGAACGGTGCCGCTTGCTAGTGACCGGCAAGGCAGAGAAGCCTCGTTGTTTTAAAGGCATCAAGACGCTTCCTGTTGATTACACCGCAAACAAAAAGTCGTGGATGACACGGGAAATTTTCACCGACTGGCTGGGCAAGCTAGACAGGAAATTCGCTGCACAGAACAGGAATGGTCTTATGTTCGTGGACAACTGTACAGCTCATTGTGACGTGAGTGGACTGACAGCAATCCGCTTGGCATTTTTGCCTAAAAACACGACTTCTGTGCTCCAGCCTATGGATCTTGGAGTTATTCAGAACTTAAAAACGCTATACAGGCGCCACCTCCTAGAGAGACTTCTTTGTTTGGACAGTGGCAAGTTGTACGACATCAATTTGGTTGGAGCTGTCCACATGCTGGCATCATCGTGGAATACCGTCAAGCCGGAAACTATCAAAAATTGTTTCCGCAAGTGTGGGTTCGGTGACGCCCCAGAAGCATGCAGCGCGGAGGTAGCAGAGGCTTCGTCTGATGATGACTCCGTCGTGCTCGACCATGGCTACGCGGCTTTGTCGGAGGGTGTCGCCTTTGAAGCCTACGTTGACGTTGACAACGGTGTGGAGACATCTGGGCCCTTGAGTGATGAGGATAATCGCGGCTGCATGTGCTCCACAGGGCTCACGGGTGGCGAACACGGCTGAAAGCGATGGATGAAGAGTCCGACGAAGGCGACGATCCGGTGTCACCCCCTAGTGCATGTGAAGTAGCGTCGGCGCTCGATCTCGCTGCACGATACTTCTCCGCCGATGAGAATTCGGATCCTGCGCTGGAACCCTTGGGCAAGCTGCAGTCGATGCCTGTGGAGTCGCGGCACAAGAAATGCAAGCAAACGCACATTACCAATTATTTTTCCGTGTAAATAAACATGTTTTGAAGCTCGCTACTCACACGAATGCATTCCGGTTCTTGTTTGCGGCGCATGACTGACCGATTAGTCCCGTTCATTCGCCGTTGCGGCTCGATTGCAAAAATTATCGAAATCGCCCTCCGTAAACGTGCAGTAGTGCCTAGCCCTCTTTACTCATGGTAATGAGTCAACATGTGGGCTCGACCAGCACGGTGGGCCACGATGGCACTCATTCCAGTGCCCGACTGTTAATTCGAACTCCGCTTAATTCGAACAATTTTCTCAGCCCCTTCGAGTTTGAATTAACGAGCTTTTACTGTACAATTATCACCTTCTTCCAAGCCTCTGGGAGTATTCTGCCAATCCATATTTTGTTAAAAAGTTTCAAAAGTGCTCGTTTTGAACATTCGGATAAATTGGCGAGCATTTTATAATGTATTACAGGACCGGGCGCAGTTTGTTTACCTGCAGATAGAACACTTTTTAATTCCAGAATTGTAATTAGGCAATTGTACTCCTCACCTTGGCTTCCACTTGTTGGAAGCCTTTATTTTTCAGCTGTTGTTTTGTGCTTTAAGAAAGGGACCTTATTTTCAGTATATATGCACATGTAAGCATGAAGGCCTAAGTTGTGCACAGGATCTAAAACGAGTGTACAACAGACCATTATATCTGAAGGCGACACATCTGATAAGAGCCCCATCGCTTTCGAGTACTTTTAAAACACCAAGGGCTTGAGAAGATTTCCTTAGAGCATTTCAGTGTGGTACCACTACCATGGTAGTGCAGTGAGCTGCAACTGGTGTGACCAAATGGATACCTACAGCTTCCACTGGTTTAGAGCGTGCTCCCAGTTAAGTTTAAAATACCTTACTTGTAATGTATTTATCTTATTTTGGGGTACTGTCACCCTTGACCTGCTGATATCACTGAGTGATTTTGGACACATAATTTGGAGTGAGAGGATGTGGGGAAACACAAATGTGAAAATAATTCTTTGCCCATTTAGCTTCTAGCCTTCAGAATTAAAGCAAAATTGATAGCTGAAAAGGCATGGCATGAATTGAACTTTCAAATAAAACAAAACTTGACCCCTTGTAGATGTAAGACAGCTATGGTTCTTGAGAAAAAGTTTTGTGTGATGGTGTCTAAAAGATGGCATTGTCTTAGGTAACTTGGCATAGAATTGGCCACTTCTTGCACTCTTTTGGCAGCATCTATTGTAATATGTATGAGGCAACATGCCTTTGGATCTGTTGTATGTCTTCAGCAGTTGCCTGGACGTAGCAAGATGGTGGTGGTTGTCACGAGTTGGAAATTCCTATTCTCATGAATCACCGAGAGAATGCAGTGAAGCCACATTACAAGGTATCTATGTGTTAAGCGGTGAAGTCTACTGTTAAAACCTGCCATTCTCATAACTTGCTAAATTGCTAAAAACATTATTTTTGAGCTCGGACTCCTTCTGGAAGGTGACGGCAGGTAGGGAGGAGCGCACAAGTGTTCAGCACCCTATCTAGAAGGGGAATTGAGCTGGCTTCTTGTGACAACTCTAACAACTCTGTCACAGGAAAGGACAGGTGAACAATGCCTTTCGGAAGGTTATTGCAAAACAATATAAGATTGCGCCACCAGTGCCACTGTTGGGACAGCCACTCATCTTGCTTTGCCGCTGCAAGGATTCAGAGGTTTAGCTGGAAGAAGCAATCTACGACGTGCATGTAATCGTGCAATGCGCTGTAGAGAACTTCAACATGTGACTGGTGGAAAGGTGGCAATTCCATGTGACTGGCCCCATCAGAATGACATTGCTCCCACGGTTCTTCCTGATGACCCCAAGTACTTCACGAAGAACCTCAACCAAATGCAAAGAAACCACTGCAAACAAAATGCTACCCCTTCGAAATGAAGGAGCGTGCACATGGCAGTCAAAGCGCAAATGCCAAACCGGCACGATGCTGATGATTCTATTGTGGCTACTCCAGCTGCACGGGACGACAATTAGCATAAAGAGACACTATTTTTGTGAAAATTTTGACTTGCCTAATGGGTGCTGGAAGAAACAGCTTCATTTTTTGACAGAGCCTGACACTGTTTGCGAGCAGGATGGAGGTAAATAGCACACATGTTGCTGCAAAAGTTGATCAAGGTTTGCCGGTAAGGCAAGCAGATGGGCTCCATACTTTGTTCTGCTCTTGTGTGAAGAAAGTTGCACTCTGAATGCGTCATCATGTTGTCAGCTGTGTCACAAGCAGTTGTTGATGACACACATCCTTGCAATGCATACAGGCAGTGGGATGATGCTGGTAAATACAAAGTGATATGTGGCTTTTGGGGCAACCTATTTTGCAACTAACTGCACTCTGACATACAAACGACAAGGTCCTTGCATTCCTTCTATTTAAGAAAGCTTGTACAAAACCATCTCTCAGTAAAAAGTGGTCTCGCACGCATGCTGATCGTCTAATAAAACACGGACACACTCGCCATCATTTGCAAACAATGAAAAAAAATAAGCTAAGGAAAACCACTAAACAGCTGGAAGCAATGCGGCTACCTAATACATATGGCCAGCCGGATTCATGGCTGCGTTAAAGGACTGCCCCCAAAACAGCAGCAAGCAGTTATGACCTGCTTCAGAGCAGCAGTAAAGAAGTCCACATGCGATATGAAATATGAAAATGACTGAACCTTGGAATGTGTGCTGCTGTGAACAAGAAACATGACTGAAGCATTACATCCAGAATTTCAAGAGTGGCTTTGAGTTCAATGAGAGTGTTCAACATCCTTATATAGAAATTGAGAACATGGAGATCAACGCTCGCCAAGATGGCGCTCTTTGACGAGATGAAGCTGCCCAAGCACGTCAGCTTCAGAATGGCAGGTAAACATAGTACTTAGCTAGTTGACAGCTTGGAAGGCATTGTCAGAATGACGACAAAAGACAATGGGTTTTGAGAAGATGACTGCAACCAATGTAGAGCCTTAATCACCCATTCAGGATCAGGGCGCATAGGCTGTCAGTGCACAAGGTGGTGGAAGAAACATTTACTGCCAATATTACAGAGGGTGGTGGCATTGCCCCTACATGGCATTCAAGAGCCCCCTCCATGTACGGAGGGCCCTCTTACAAAGCAAAAGAAAGCCCTTACACAAGGATGTAAACTCTGGGGCAATCGAGGAGAAGGAAGAGAATCCTTGAGGCCCTTCACACAGCTCATCCAGGAATTGTAGTTAAGAAGCCTCTTGCTCGAAGCTGTGTGGGGGCCTAAAATGTATATGAACATTGAAGACTACATCAGTAGCTGCTTGGCCTGCCAAGAGTCCAGACCAGTTCTTCCTAAAGTACCTGTCCATGCATGAGAAGTAACCAGGGCTCCATGATCCAGACTGCCATTGACTTTGCTGGCCCCTTACAAGGGCAAATGGATGCCTTCTGAAAGTGGCTGGAGGTGGTGCCTGTGTCTTATGCGGTGTCATTAGTGTCCTCAGACGGCTTTCCTCAACATATGGTATGCCAGACTAAATCTATTTGTGAGGGCTGGACTGATTTGTCACATCACAGCTCCTCTCCATCCCTCATCCAACAGCCAAGCAGAGCGGATGGTCTGCATTACAAAGGAGTCACTGCAGCACATTCTTGAGAATGAAAGGGGGTGGCACCTTGCCAGTTGTGGAAAACAGTCACACTTTGGGCCCGTCGCTGCTCCCCTCCCTCTCCTCTCGGGGCAGTCGCCCTCTTGCTGGTGCCCTCTGCGGCCCACTTGTAGTGCCCAATGGCAAGTGGCCATTCCCCCTCACGGCTCTCAATCTTCCTCGGCGGTGGTGCAAGTGAGTGAGTGCGCGTGTGGTGTGTGCACCGAGGGCAGTGCGGACCGGACGGGCCAAGTGATTGGACGCGTCCAGGAAGAGATGGACTGCTCAGGTGAACACAGCATTGTTTGATCGCGCGCACGTGCGGCCAAGGAAGCCCATTAAACGGTTAACCCTTTGGTCCCCGGTGTTCGTACTGTTCTTGGGGCCACCACTGTGGTCTGAGCTGGCGGAGCGTTGTTTGCTCTGAGAATGGAGCCGCAGCCCCATAGATAATCCCACACTTTGGCGCACCAACATGGGTCCCTGTTGGCGTTCCAGCGGGGAAAGGTAGCTCTTTATGAACAGCATGACCAGCCTGCGCTACGGGCTGTCTGACCTAATGATGTTGGCCAACATCTGCGGCCAAGCTCGGGAGATCTGGAGCATTAGCCATCTGGCTACATCAAATAAAACCGCCAATGCGATGTTAAGAGGTCAATTAGACGTGTTGCATGATGCTGCAGGCGCGACTACCATCCGAACCGTTGCGCCGGGCTTTCTTGGTAAACACTTCGAGCCGGAACAGTCCAATGGCTGTGGCTATAGAAGCTCCGTTCTTTTGAACATGTCCCCTGGCGCACCCGCCAATGCAGCTCGCGCTAGTATGTTCGCGTCGGGAACTCCCCGCCAGCTTACACAACATGGAACTTTCAGCTAGTTGGTTCATCTTCATCACTTCTATCAGCGCTGCAACAAAGACAGGGAACTAGAAGAGACGAAAGAACAAGTGCTTCCTTTTGTCTCTTGGGCATGGTTTGGGCAGGAAGGGCTAGCACATGCGCTTCTGGTGGTCACATCAGAGTATATTACCTATTGAATCACTGCTCAAATACTTCCAGAAATACAGTGTACATTGAGCTATTAGTTCGTGGCTCTCCATGTTTATGGGCCCATCTGCAGTAGCAGTGTAGATCAGAGTTTACGCTTTTGTATTTGCAAACTTCTAAGCCATGGGAAAACAACAGGGTCTGGACGCATTTCATGGCCTTACTACTGGGATCTTCACCGGTTTCTGGGCTTAATGACAACAGCCTGATGGAGGAATCAGGCTGCAATGAGAAATCTGCTGATCAGGCATGTGCGTACATCGGCAGCTCTAGTTCGCCTGAATATGTGGGCTAAGAACGGAAAATTCAATCTGCATGACTGCCACTATTATTTCAATATTGATGCCACTCCTTTCCACCAACGAGCCATTGTTAGTTCAATGCTGGTGTGCTGCATGGGCACCCATTTTCTTCACACAAAAGATTTTTCTGCTATGAAAGAAAGTTGATGAATATCCCACAACTTCGAGTAAGTTGGCAATAAGTGGAAAAGTGGATCGTCTTACGCTTCACTTTCAGCAATCCATAATGCCTGTTCTGCTTTATCTCACAAATAGGCACTATATCAAGAAACCAAAATTCTTTTCCTCCTTTCTACAGGTCAAGAGCAGCTACAGCAATGCACCCAGGAAGGAAATCAGTGCAGTGATAACAAAAATGGCCTGTGAATGCCAGACCACGATGGAAGAACAAACAAGCAGCAAATTGTAAAACGCATGGACGATTGAACATGGATTAGACGCTTCTACAAGCAGAAGGAACAGGTGAAAAAGCAAGCCACTGGACACACACATACAGTGGACTTAGAACTGATTATGACCTGTTCATTCACATACTTTAAACATCATGTGCAAGCGCACATGCAAAATCAGTGTCAAGCAGTCATTCACTCCCACTATAAGAAACGCTAGCTGTTTCTCTGTGATAAAGAGATGGGTCACTTATGCAGAGCTGCACATTATTGATTAGGAAGGCTTCGAGAAGATTATGCTCATGTCTCGATTTCACCCTGCCAATAATGCTAGAGCAGTAAAACCGCGCTGAGCAGATTGGCAGTGGCGTGAGAGGTGCCTTCACACAGGCCAGCCATTAAATCATCTTTCCCCCTGTAACCATGTTCCGCCATCTTGCTTGCCACCACCTATCAATATTTCATGTGTAGAGCTTACTCTCTATACCTAATCGCACCATTTTGTCGTGTTACTTGAGGTTTTCGTTGAAGCATTGTCAGGTCTGCCCGAAATACACCTTCCCAAGGGACATGGTGATTAGGTATGCAGCCCTCACTGCACACTTCGTCAACTTTGTTTTGCACGATTGTGTCTGCATTTGCAAGTCGCAATGAGAAAAAAGACCAACAGCTTGCAGGGAGCTGAACACACCCATATTCTCATCACATTGTTGGGACACCCTCTTAGCTAGCTCTGTAGCTAATTATTTAATCCAGAGAAAGCAGAAATTTAAAGTGCTGACTGTTTAACATAATTTAAAAGCACACAACTAGTACAAACTATTTAGTGCTTATCTCACATTCTGAAGTGTGTTGTGTGCTGCAAATGTGCCCAAAGACGTTAGCTCAATTGTTTTTTAATCATGCCTTTAACACCTTGTGTTCCAATCTTGAAAGAAGAGGTTGAGTGGTCACAACGAAAGCATCAAGTTGCATGTTTCACATGCCCATAATGTAAACATGTACTCTCATTGCCATATTCACAAAATACTTATGCCAAAAGTGCTACTTTCAAAAGTTTGCCACAAGTATAAGATTAAGGAAAAGATTAGATGAGTTTCGAAAACCTGCCTATAAGTTTAAGGAAAAGATTAGGTGTGTTTCGAAAACCTGCCTAAATGCAGAAAAAACCTTTGAAAGTTCCACTACTGATCGGGGTGCAAAATGAGTCTGGTAATGAGGCTACAAATGATTTTCACACTAAAATACAAGTTTTTTTTCACAGTAAACAGCTTGCAGTGGCTGTAAAATATTATGTTTTCATTCTTGCATACACGGAAGCTGAATGCAAAATGTAGATGCACAGGCGCCATTTTCAACCAATTCGAATTATCTGTCTGGCCACACTTTCCATTCTTTTGTTGTATTTTATCATTCCTGTTTTTCGTTTGCTGTCGCAGTTCACACAAGGTGTCTCTTTTTTTTCACATACAGTGTAGCTTGTCTAGATTATTTTCCTTTACAATGGCATCAGACAGGAAAAAAATCAATTTTACTGAGTAGGAGCGGAGTATACTTATCAACTTGGTGACCGACAAAAAAAGATATCATTGAAAACAAACGCACGGATGCAGTGTCTGTTAATCAGATGAAGAAGGTGTAGGAAGAGATCGCACTGCAGTTCAATAGCCAGCACGGCGTGCGACCTCATAAGAGCCAGCAGTTACGAAAATGCTGGGAAAACCTGAAAGAAAAGTGTCGCAGGAGCAAGGCGACTGACACCAAGGAGTTGTTCCGTATAGGTAAGCTGCCTTCTCATTGCATACCAGCACCACGACAGTAAACTTGCTTCACTGCAGCGTGCCACATGTGTTGCAAAGATTCCATAACTGCTGAGCATCCGCTGAGAGCGAAATTACTCTAGAGTGCAGTTGTGAGGAAAAATGCATCCAGCTGACTTAACACTGCCCACAGCAATGAAATTTGCTCTTGCGTTTTCAGGAGGTGGCTCAGCGCCTCAATCAACGCTAACGGAAGAACTCGAACTGTGGCATCGCATATGTCTGTGCGCATACCCAATCCTTTCAACAGCAACCGCGTGCGACACGATGGAAACGACAGTGCCAATGGCGGAACCTACGCCAACGAATGGACTGCAGCAGTGGTGCGGCTCTTGGCGCCGATGCAGACTGCACCAATCGCTGCACTGAATGAAAACGAAGGTAAGGGTTTGCTAATGCACTATGCATAATGGGCGCCTTGCAATGTTTTGCAAGTGGTATAAATGTCTGGTTAAAGAAATGAAAGCGTGATACTAAACCAAGGCCGCATAAGGACTAGAGCGTCCAGATGTCTGTGACAAAAGGTGACAAATTAAAATGCATCACAAGCTGATTTAACAATATAAGTATTTATGTATATGGTGTGGTAGGGCTGCTGATAACATTCATACACTGATAACTGATAGCACTGACACATGCAAACCTGAGAAACCCGATGCCCAGAAATGCCATAGATATAGACGCTGTACTGAAATTCCCCAAACCTCCAAGACATCGTTATCACATGCATGCAGCATGGTGTTCGAAATATATTTGGGTGTTAACAGTTACCACCCGACAAGGCGGAGAGCCTGCACAGATAATTTTTGCACTCCAGTCTGTGCCAACCACAGCGGCACAGGCAAACTGCGCAGGAACCGCCAATAGAGACCTCACAAGTCTCAAACTTGGCATGGACTGGGTGGATAGCTGGAAAGAGAACTGGAAAAAGGCAGCAATCTGACATCTCTGCAAAGAGCACCAGCACAGGGCTTTGAGCCACACTTAAGTCAACAATGAATCTCTGGGAGGTGCTCCTTGATTGTTACAGTTTCAAATATGTTCCAAGAAATGAAATTACCAAGACCCTATAGAATGGTTCTTTTGCCAAAGCATGGTTAGCAGGAAGCCAGCAAGGTCATCCTTCAGTGTTCCCCTTTATGCAGTTTTACTAGACATCAATCCACAGTATCCTTAAACCTCCAACATGTGGCAATTGCGAAACTCAGTAATGAGAAACCATTGCTAAATGCTTCATATTTAAAAGCCCTCATAAGACAACAAAATGGCATCACATCATGGCTTCATCAGTCAGATTAAAGGAAAGGTGGATGATCCAGTTTAGGTGGAAGACTGGGAATGTGAAGACATGATTTGCAAAATCGGACAAAGGGCAAACTGCAGACTGCATACCTGTATGTTACCGGTTTTTTGTGAAGAAAAATATGAAAACTAACTAGCTACTCTACTTGTTTGTCTGCCTTCAGTGCAACAATATCTCTTGCAGAAGCAGCTCTCAAAGCTGTTAAAATAAGAGGAGGTTTTACCGCACCCTAAACTGAACATGCTTTTTCTTCTTAAGCACACTTAGTAGTTTCTCCAGGGTATCCATACTGCCACATGGTGTACTAGAACATCATAGATGCAGTGACAGATGCACACAGTGATATTTCCATGCACTAATCACATGATGGAAGAGACTGCACATTCGCTCCACTTTTATTTACATCAGCATGCGTATGAGGCAAAATCGCAAGCACACTGATACAGTCTAATGGCAGAAGTACCAAGAAAAAAAGAAGCAGGAAAAGCTGTGTTTATTCTAGATGATGGAGGTTGAAGCACATGCATCAACCAAATAGATGGATGTAGTTATCAGAACTGCTGTCAGTCTTGGCTCTTTACCACAGGAAAATAGCCAAACAAGTTGTGATTAACTGTGCTTTGTACATAAACCAGTCTATCAAAAAGCTATTGTAGTCATAAATTTGTTTTTCAGAATGGTTATTTACGATGCAATTGAACAAAAAAATGCAAACAGATTTGAACATCGTGAAGTGACACAAGGACATTTTTGGATGCCGCAACGAAGAGCTTTAAATTTACACCACATGGGATCCATTCCATTGCACAACAGATGGGCACCTGTTGCATTGTTTCTAGGTCGCTGCAGCCAGTATTAAACTCATGCTCTCCAGCTCAGTGAGCAAACTCCCTGACCTCTAAGGTATTCCCATGTTTGAGAGCCAGGAGGTTACAAGATCAGCAAAATAAATAAACGAGGATGCTAATCAAGGTACGGGCCTCCGACAATACATGTTTCCTAAGCATTTGGAGTGCATGCCAGTGACAAGCTGATCACCAATAAGAGTGGTGTGCATCATCTGTTATAGATGACAGCACGCTAGCCTTCTCACAATGAGATCAGTCAGGCTTCCAGCTGGCGTGAAGTATTCTTATAGCATGGCCAAATTCCTGGTTAGAACACGTGGAGTTCTCGGTTCTAGCTTGGCGGTCAGTATAGCCCCTTCAGCGGCGGTGTGCACATTTGTGCACGCTAACTTCTAACAGCGGTCGCCGCAAGTAAAAAGACTTTTCTGGAATTCAGGCGCTGTGTGCACATTTGTGTACGCCTCGCGCATGGACTACTAGCGCCATCTCGTTTTGAGAGTGCGAAGCTCAACCACAAACAAACAGTCAAGATGGACGCTTCCGTGTTCTACGGGTTGACACGTGAGTACCTCCGAAAAATCTCCTCATTTTGCCATCGTGCCTGTTCAATAGTAACTGCATTTTGTGGTGAGTTGTTATATAAGATATCAGGTTTCTGCTAATAATATTTGTTTTTGCATCTGTGGAGCGAGGCTGGCGTGACGACGAGAAAGTTATATGCGTGCACAAAAGTGCACACCGCGCCTGAATACCCACAATCTCGTTAAACACACACCGCTTGCTTACGCGCCTTACGTATGCTACAGTGGATTGAAGGGCGTGTTTTGTGTGTTATAGGTCTCCAAGATCACTCGCGGGCAAGATTAAAGGCCACCACATCATCAGCGGAGCAATTGTTGCTAAAAATTGCCGATGGAAATGCCTCGGATGGCGACTTCTCCGACGATGAGCCGGATGAGACCGCAGAAGTAACAGTAAGTGTCTATTTATCTAACATTTCTGCAAATAACATTCATCATCTAATTCTTGTTTACTTTAACAGACTCTCTCACAGCCTGAAGAGAGTGAAAATACAGCAACAGGTACATTTGGTGAGGATAGCAAGGACGAAGAGCCCCTGCTGCCCCAACCGCCCCAACCAAAACGAAAAAAGAAAGTGGAAGTAAAGTGGATATCTAAGGAGTTTACTCCTACAAATACTGACTGCACATTCAGTCAGCAGCCTATAACTTCATTGCTGGAGCCTCTTCAGTACTTTCTCAAGTATTTTACGCAGGACATATTTAGTGAGCTGGCCAAGTTCACAAACATTTACACATTACAGGAAGATGGAATAGAGCTGCAGACTACAGCGGATGAAATTAAGGTATTCTTCGGAATAATGATGCGGATGGCAGTCCTAAAGTTTCCCAGGATACGCATGTATTGGCAAGAGGGTACAAGGATTCCTGGAATTGCTGACATGATGTCATCCAAGCGGTTTTTCAAACTCAGGGCCATGCTGCATATCACTGATGTCAACAGCCCAAGGGACCCTACAACAGACAAGTTTTGGAAAGTGAGGCCAATAATCAAAGCAGTACAAACCCGGTGTCTTGACCTTCACCCGTTGCCCGTTCAAAGCATCGACGAGCAGATAATGCCATTCACCGGAAGGGTTGCCGCGAAGCAATTTATCAAAGGGAAGCCAAACCCGGAGGGAGTCAAAATCTTCGTTCGTTGCAGTGCTGATGGCTTGGCGCACGACTTGGAGCTTTACCAGGGGAAGGGCACAGGCATAAGTGAGAACCATTCCCATCTTGGTCTTGGGGGTTCTGTTGTCATGCGGCTTGTACAGCATCTTCCACATGGGCACAACATGAAAGTGTACATGGACAACTATTTTTCATCTGTGCCTCTCTTCCGGGAACTAAAAGAGGTTGGAATTTTAGCCACTGGAACCATCCGATCGAACCGACTCCTAGGATGCCCTTTAAAAAGTGATAAGGATCTGAAGCGAATTGGGCGAGGCAGCTACGACCGAAAAATAAGCGAAGAAGAGGACATTGTCATTGTCAGGTGGCACGATAATGGGCCGGTGAACATGGTGTCGACTACTGTCGGCATTGGGATGATGTCAAAGGTGAAAAGGTGGAGCGACTCACAGAAGCAGCACATTGAAATTGATTGCCCTGAAGTCATTGCTCAATATAACAGCTTCATGGGGGGCGTGGACAAATTAGATTTTTTAATGTCCTTGTATCCCCTGAAAGCCAAGACAAGGAAGTGGCCCGTCCGTGCTATCTCACATTTTGTGACATTTGCTATTTGCAATGGATGGATAGAGTATGTTCGGGATGCCAATGAAGAAGGAATCCCCAAGAAGGACATAAAAGACGTCATGGCCTTTCAGACGGATGTAGCCCGCAGTCTCATCGAGGCGAACAAAAGCGAGCGGCCAAAGAGGGGCCGGCCGAGCAACGCTGCGCCTCGAAGTACTTCTCGGAAGGCACATAACTGTAGCCCAATGCCCACAAACTCCACCAGGTATGATGGCATCAACCACTGGCCAAGGCACATGTCTACTCACTTTGCACAACGCTGCAGGAATGATGGATGCAGCTCGAGATCCCGAATCTGCTGCCGCAAGTGCGATGTTTTTCTTTGTTTGTCTTCAGCAAAAGACTGCTTTTATGAATTTCATAATAGAATGTGAAATTCTGTAATGTAGGCCTCAAACCTATTACAAAATGTGCCTTGTAACCGCAAATTTGCCAAGAAGATCCATTTTTCACTGTTAAACATTGACCAAAACCAAAACCTGGAAAACTGCCATTGGGGCGCTCTGTGCACAATTGTGCACGCGAACTAATTTTTTCTGAGTTGCAATAAAATCTATTTTGTCGATTGCAATGTGTTGCAGTGACTTATAGAAACATGCTGAAATGAAATTAAATTTTTTTTTCTACTTAATTCTTAATTCGCGCCTGAAGGGGATAGAATCCATTCATGCATAAGGCGGAGAACTATGTCTCGAAGCTGCTAATGAATGATGAGCATTGTTCCCTGTACTAGTTACTTTTAGAAAAGTTGCAAGAAAGGTCACTTCGATTTTATTCAGTTTCCCTGACAAATGATATGACTTGCCAGATTCCTTCTGATCTGAGTGGCCATTGAGAAAGTCTTGTTCGGAAAATCTGTAAACAGTCCCACCCATGTATTTATGAAATTGTGAAGATACCAATTCCTTTACCAGCAACCTCAAGTAGGCCTCCGCAAGAATTAGGCCAACACCATTTTCTTCAGAGCCTCTCAGTGAGCTCACAGAGGCTGGGTATCATAACAATCACATGCCCGCTAATGTTCTGAAATACCCATCAAGGGAAATGGGCAGCTGATGCTCTTTCTAGAAGTCTCTTATTCCTGTTATTTCTGTAGCTTGCCATTTTGTGCAGTAGAAAAGAAAAAAGAGGGGAACATCCCTTTAGATTTACATGGCCCTGGTTTTTCTTTTTTGTAAGTGCAAAAAATGCAATCATCACGTTTTCTATAAAATCTGCTCAATGTGGCCTCCTTTGCTACCTGTCAAATCATCATCATCATCAGCCGTACTATACATACTGCACGGTGAAGGCCTCTCATATTTCTCCAATTAGCTCGGTCCTGTGTTAGCTGCATCCACTCGACCCCTCCGAACTTCTAACCTCATCCACCCACCTAACTTTCTGTCCCCCTGTGCTATGCTTTCCTTCCCTTGTAATACAATTTGATACCCTAAGCGACCATTGGTTGTCCTCTGTGTGCCACCAGAGTTGCACAAATGAGGGAGATGCAAGGCCCATAGCCTCAGACTTACAAAATGTGAGAATATGCTTTTGTAACCCTGTTCTTTGTTAATTAACAAAGCCTCAGAGGACTTTATTGCGAGATTCAGCTTTAGAAACCATTAGGCAGTACAGAGTGGGCAATGTGCCCATCAGAGTTGCAAAAATGAGGAAGATGCAAGGCCCATAGCCTCAGACTAATAAGTGAGAATAAGCTTTTGTGACTGTTCTTTGTTATTTAACAAAGCCCCACAGGACTTTATTGCGAGATTCAGCTTTAGAAACCATTAAGCAGTACAGAGCAGGCAATGTGCCCACCAGAGTTGCACATATGAGAGAGATGCAAGGCCCATAGCCTCAAACTAATAAAATGTGTGAATAAGCCTTTGTGACTCTAATCCTCACCAACATTCTTTAGCCTCAATGTTTCTCGTACTAATATATTTATGTAGTATTTTTTCCCGCACAGTCACGAATGGAATTCTTTGCCATGTAACATTTTCAATGGCAATAATTTTGTGAAAGAACTAGAGGACCACATATTGCATGTCTAGTGTATTCTGTTTTCTTACAAAACGAGCTACTTGTCATACAATTTTGCATCCTACCTTGCATGAGAGTGTTGACTTTAAATACCCCCTATTTCTGTCATATTGTTCTTTTTGTGAAGTGAGTTTTTCCCCTGTGTGCCTTCTCGCGTTGTATGTGTATTCTTGGTGCATACTTATATTTGTATGCTCCTCCTGGTTGAACCAAATCAATGGCCTGCAGTATATCGAAACAAATAAATAAGAATTTAAAGAGACCAGTATAGTCAAAAGTTGCCTTTGCCTCAGGATAATATAAGAGGAAGTAATGCGTCTCTAGACTCAAATTCTGATTCTGAATGAGATGAAGCTGCGGAATTTCTCTCTTAAATACCTGTTGGCTGTTTAGGACAAAGTGGGAGATGCTTCAAGATGCAATAGCATCACTTATGTCGTATGAAGCCATGCACGCAGTCAGATCATACAGCACCTCTTCAATAGCTATGTCCACAAACTTGACCAGAAATTCAAAGCACGAAACTACAAGGAGTTGCCAGGTGCCACACTGATGGCATCACATCAATTTAATTAGAAGTCCTGGCACTGAACCTACGCCGCATCCAGTCCACCAAAAAAATTTGAAGGTACTACATGTTGCAGTCTTTGGTCAACGAATAACATACTTGCTGACGAATGGAAGGCAGCAACGTTGGCCACGCTTCCAAATAGGTTTCGGCATACAAGACTTATCGGAGATGGTGAAGTGGATTGTATAAATTCGTGGCACCAGATCTCAAGTCCAACGTCCTTCCCACAGACAATAAACATGTTCTGCGATGTGAGCAGTGGTAGCACTGTGATTCCAATCACAGTCACTTTTGAGAACTTACTTTTCAAACAGTAGCAGTGCTGCACCCACTGCACGAGGCTGGACTATAACTAGGTAATTAGTCAGGTGTCTGCTGCCACACTGAACGGTGACTCAGAGTTGGAGGACAACACACCACGTGCTTACTGCCACTGCATGCAGATTTCTTGCAAGCAGTGACAATACTTTCAGCTGCCTAAAGCAACAGCATAGCACTTTCTGAAATTGAGGCTAACCTATAGCATATAAGGAAGCAGTGTTAAACAGTGCATTCACAATTACTTTCAGTCAATTGCAGAGCAAAATAAGTGCACACAAATTATTTTTCTGTTTCTAACTTTTTTGCAGGCCCATGAGGTCAGAATAGTAGGTCGGCTCGACAAAGATTCATGAACCTATGAGCTGGTAAGGAACTCATATGCACTGTAAGCAATATTTCATGTAGCTCATAAAATAATGCAAGTTCGTACTCTCCATTCAGCCTTGGCTGCAATGGCATGGATTGCAAATTACAGCACTTATCAACCATTTTAAAAATAGATCAAGTAAAACTGACGTCACACAGCTTTTGGGCCAGGAGAAGCAAAAGCACAAAAGCCAGTTTACCAGTTATTATTAAGTCACACTATGGACATGCCCTGAATCTCATTTTCTATTTTGCACCTGCAAGTCAAAACAGGTGCAGAACGGAAAGCAGCTAACTACTGTGCACTTCCACTTTCCAGCAATTACAACTGTTTTTGTTTAATGTGGTCATTATCCTTATGGAAACATATTTCACAATACACAGGACAACCAAGAGGCACTAGAAAACATCTGTGTACAATGGAGTTTTCTCTGCTGAAACATGTCTGCAGCACAGCCATTTGACCTGTGCACACAAAAGTGCACATTTCCAAATGTACAAAAGCACCCCTTTGAGGCAGGTGCACGGCTCAGTACCAGAGCATAGACACAAAGAACAATGAGTTGACATTAATTGACGAGCACCAGCTTAGAAGCAAGCATTTTTGGGGACATATTCCTGTTAGAGAAAAAGCTCATAAGCTGGAAACATGGCCATGGGATGTCCCATCCTAGAATGGAAGTATGCGGCCTCGTTTCCATGCTCATGGCTGCTGGAAACCGATGATGCCGAGGACAACATGCTGTTGCACCAAATAATTATCACAATGAGGATACTTTCGCAGAAGAAAAAGTTTTTATAAGCGAACAATTTGAAATGCAAGAATTGCTAACATTGGCTGCTTTTACAAGCAGACTGTGCTATCAAAACAATTTTGTCTGCATGTTTGCCACCGCTAGACTACAGTATGACATGCTTCCAAATGAAGATCAAGGTTTCATTTCACAAGATCTAACTGGGAGGAGGGAAGAAAGTTTCCATTCTTAAATCGTTTTCTAGTCCATAAATGTGCAATCTGCCATCAAACAAATGTCAACACAGTTGGATGGAGTCACACAATTGTCTTTTACTAAAAATAAAAATTGTATAAAGTTGTCATTTAGTCGCCTTAAAATCTCACCGTACTGCACAAGAAAAAGGATGAGATTAGTTCAGAAGGTGATCATGCCAACAAAAAGCCTCCCAAATGAATAGAGTGAAATCTCGTTGATACAATTCGCCTAAACATGTTTTTCGGCATAATACTTTTTTTTTTCGTTCCTAGCCATTGCCCTATAGAGGTAATGCATTTTTGTACGGCTAATAGGATCATATTTCCATGTTGGTTTGGATAATACGATCGCGGAAACGTCGTCTGTAAATTTCGCGCAGTTTCGATTTTCACGCCAGGAGGCAGCAAAGGTGTCCTAGCGGGATTCGACAGTGGCTGCAGTAGTTGTAACTCTCCTAGCGCTCGTGGCCGATTTTCAATGTTGGACATGACCTTTGCTAGACACGTGTAAGAATCTCTCCAATTATGATGATGACATCAGAGCCAGTCCTTCGCAGCGGGTGGGCAGAGCTACTGAAATTATCACATCGAGCGAAACGACAGGCACGGCGGACTGAAGACGCAGCGACATGCACTTCGTATGCTCGAGGCTCGGCCCGACTCGGCTCGAGTCCGGCCGTGCCTTAGCACAGTGCCTGCAGCAGTGTGGCGGCCTCTGGGAGCCATTTTTGTAACCTCGCACACCAAACGCACTGAAGCGCACCGAAGGTTTTTAGCACCATCTATCCTAAGACATAGTATTCATGGTAAAATCACGTGACCAAGAAGCAATGATTGGCGCATGCATTGACGATGCTGTAGGCTTTGTTGGCTTTGTGCTTGCCATTTCTCGTTGCCATTTTGGTGCTCCGAGCGTTCAGCTTGCACTTCACACTAATCGTTTCTTCTGTTTTGGTGCCGCGTTTCACCCATGCACTTCACCGTGTCTAGGAAGAGTAAAGCGTTATCGCTGAAAGAAAAACTCGTCATCCTCGCAAAAGTCGACGAAAAGCCGCAGAAGAAACGTGTCGACCTGGCACGCAAACTTTGCCTTTCTCCACGCTGAACATGACCGTCGGCAAGCGAGAAGAAATACGGAAGAACATTCAAGACTTCGGCGCCGGCGTGAAGCAAACAAGGGGCGCCCAGCATGGCAAGATAGAAGGGGTTCTACTGGCATGGTTCAGGGAAGTAAGAGCGGCAGACGTGGACATGGACGGGACAGTTGTTCGCGAGGAAGCTGATGAGATAGCACTCTCGTTGGGCATTGAAGATTTTAAAGCTTCGGGCGGGTGGCTCCACCATTTTAAAATACGGCATGGCCTGTCGTATAAAACAATTTCCGGTGAAGGGAAGTCTGCCGACCAAGATCAGGTCTCCAACTGGCTTTCGACTCTTCCGGCGGTGATTGCTCAGTACCAGCCAAGGGACATGTTCAACGCAGATGAAGCTGGGTTGTTCATCAACCTTCAGCCCGAGAAAAGTCTCAGCATGAAAGGTGAGACGTGTCAAGGCGGAAAAAAAAGCAAAGAAAGAGTGACCGTATTGAGACCATGGCGCTAACTACTTCTCCTCCATCGATCTCCCTTCTGGATATTGGCAGATCTCTGTCGACGAAAGAGATCGTGAAAAGACGGCTTTTGTCACCCCGGATGGCCTCTACCAATTCAAGGTGATGCCTTTCGGCTTATGTAATGCCCCTGCGACATTCGAGCGTATGATGGACTCCCTATTACGCGGGCTCAAATGGACCACATGTCTGTGCTACCTCGATGACGTCATCGTATTTTCATCAACCTTTGAAGGCCACCTCCATTGTGTTTCGGCTATTCTTGGCGTCTTCCGACGAGCTGGCCTTCAGTTGAACTCCAAGAAGTGTACCTTTGGTCGCCGGGAACTCAAGGTCCTAGGACATTTAATCAACACCCATGGCATCCAGCCGGATCCCGACAAAATTCGCGCTGTAAGGGATTTCCCTAAACCGAAATCTAGCAGCGAAGTGCGTAGCTTCCTCGGACTTTGCTCATATTTCCGGCGATTTGTACCAAACTTCGCAGAAATAGCCCGTCCGCTCACGCAGCTTCTGAGAAAAGAGGTCTCCTTTACCTGGGGCCACGAACAATCAGCCGCCTTCGTCGCTCTTATTGCCCACCTCACCGGTCCGCCAGTGTTGGCTCACTTAAATCCGTCAGCGCCCACAGAAGTACGCACCGACGCAAGTGGTCATGGAATTGGTGCTGTTCTCGCACAACGTCAGCTCGGGTTACCATGCGTCATTGCCTATGCCAGCCGACTCCTCTCTGCGGCCGAACAAAATTATTCCATCACTGAACGTGAGTGCTTAGCCCTAGTTTGGGCCATTACAAAGTTCCGCCCTTACTTGTATGGGCGACCATTTACAGTAGTCACTGACCACCACGCACTGTGCTGGCTTTCTACACTCAAAGACCTTACTGGCCGCCTTGGACGTTGGGCCTTGCGCCTTCAGGAGTACAATTTTTCA
>JAJIZL010018715.1:15023-55340 GCA_023969395.1 Amblyomma maculatum | reverse complement strand
AGGGGAAGAAAATATGAAGCCAATTTAAATGGCTGAGCGTCGAAATTGCAGCTGCTTGAGCAGCGCGTATGTCGTAGAGTTGTTAGAGCCGTGGCCTAGTGGTTAGAGCGCCCGTCTCGGCTGCGGAAGGTGGTTAGTTCGAAACCCACCGCCGGACACCCATCGGTAAAAATGGGTACAAGCGTCCCCCGGCCTGGCGCTCGGCTTTTCCAGGGGTGTGCGTTTGGGAGAAGCTCCGTAAACCCCGCTGCGCGCCCCTCCTTCGCAGTGGGCCCAAACCCAATTTCGAACCTCGCAGCCTGCAAAGGTGGTTCTGTTTGTCTTGCAAAGGTACTTCCTTTGACCCTCACCTGAAGTGCTCCCTTAGAGCCTCAGCTGCAGCAGTCCTAAAAAAGAAAACAGAAAAAAAAAAAAACTGGCTAGCCTGTCATGCATTTTATGAAAACTGCAGTTATGACCAGTTGTTGGAGACTTGAAACCCGAGAGACCAGCGCAACAAATATTTGAGGACCAAAACAACACTCAGCAGAGGAAAGACACTGGCCCCAAGCAATTTACTGTTAAGAAACCCAGCATAGCATCAGCCTACAGTTTTGGATCATATCTGGAACAAGGACCCACAATCAAATATAATCTAAAGAAATATGTCTTCAGCTCGAAGCGTTCAAATTAAAACAAAAGAGCGACGCCCACGCATTCTGGCATGCAAGAACATAAAAGACAAAATAACGGTCACCTCTTGAAATCGCAGACTAAGGCTATTTGAAGGGTAACTTAACCATATTAGCGAAGGGGAGGAGAGAACATCGCGAGAAAGTCGAAAAAAAAAAAAGCAGAAACTTAACGCGAAAAGGAATCGAACATGGATTCGCTTACACGTTTCGGGAAAAGACATTAAAATGCATGGCTTGCGAGGATAAAAAAAAAAAAAAAGAATGCTAGAAACACTGTAGTATCGGCAACGAAAATAAGCGAGGACAGCATCCGCGCTCTCTTAGGCTGCTTTTATCCTAGTCTGCCATATGTTGGTAATCAATGTTTTATATGCACATAACAAAAGCCCGGCTCCGGGATAACTCACTGTGACCGCTGTGTGAAGCTAACTGAGACTTATTGCAGTGGTTATTTATGAAAGGCGTCCAGAATGTCACTATCAGCAACATAACACGGGAGGCATCTAAATGATCGTACATTAGTCTACGTTTAGCGGGATATAAAAACTGTGTTCTACATATCAACACCAATTACCGCAAAGGATCAAACTAAAATCAAGCTGTCTTTTGGATACGAAATAATGCATGACCCTATATATTCATGGGACCTCGCACAAAATAACTCCTTCTCGTTCTTTCTCACGGAGCACAAACTATGCGAGAGCATTACGAGAATGCCGAGGAATTGATTTTTCAGCTGAATGCTCCCCCAGAACACAAATAATGAAGAGGCCTCGAGCGACGCTTTGCAGCAGTTTGTTCATCAGTGGCGGAGTGCGTGATATTCGGCAGAGAATATGAGTATAATGATGCAATTTCCACTGACGCCGTAGTTTTTTAATCGGCCTTTCTTCACGCCAGTCATAAGAACTTTATGAACTCTCTACGAAATGGGATCAGTTATAGTTGAGAGGAGCCGGGTACTCTTCTATGAACCGACCGAACTAGAACCAGTTGGACTGTGAGTCCGAGAAGAATTACCATAATTTCCGTTTGAGGAGTTCCAAATGGGATTACTAAAAAAAAGAAAACATCGACGAAATCATCATTTATCGAAGTTTCTTTCAAGAAGCTTATAATTAGGTCCTGCATTACGGGCAGCGAAATCCTCACGTCGACATCGGCAAAGTTGTCTGTTTATTGGTAGAAGCCTGTGTATCAGTCCCTACCCATTGAATTGAGTCATTTATAAGATATTTTGTGCAATTATAAGCTGACTTGCGCAAGTGAATAACTTGAGGACTGCATTGATGCAAATCCGTGAGCGAACGAATGCTATCAGCTCAACATTGAAAGACGAGATGTTTCCTTCTTCAGTTGATTATCGATAAAATGAAGGCTGTTACGGCTTGTCTTACGCCAAGTTCAGACGCCTTTATCGCACAGTAAGCCGCACGCTTACGTTGTGCAACGCCTATTCACGTCACAACGCATTTTATGCCCGTAACCTCCGCTGGCAAGGGCTGCTACTGCCCGGTCCCAACACCTGTCCACACGGACACCTCGCTTGTTCGTTTTTGTTGCTTTCTGATTTCCAGCCACGCTCTGAGGCAATGACCTCAGGTGGCGGCTCGTAAGTGGACGGCCCAGCCAAAACACAGGCTCTCCAATCGAGCGTGCCGTTCACACGCACACTTCACCGTTTAATGGTGAGTTAGAACAAAAAAAGCGAGTGACAAAACAGGAAACGAGAAACAAAGACCACTTTTATGCGTCCATCGAGACTGATGTTTTCGTTCTCGCCTTAAGAGACAAGGAGAGGAGGAGAGAGAAAGAGAAAAACGGCGCCAGCCTTCCGAGAAGGGACTGGCTTCGATCGGGCAACCGACTGTTCTATCGATCCCGGCACCAGGTACCGTCACCACCGGCGCTGGTCGACGGCAAGGGCCAGCACCTTTGCCTGCGAGCTTTCTCTTCGTCCCAGACAACGGCCATTGATGGGGGGAGGGGGGAGGGAGCTTGCGTGGGCACATAGCGATGGCTGGTTGCGCCTTTGCTTCATGTCTCCGTCACGCCTGCATTTGAGAGGGCCTCCCGGACATGCTTTTGTTAGGCGAGGGCTCGTTTAAATCTCCCTGCTACGGAGCGCTTGGGGCGCATAAAGCTAACTACGAAATCCCCCTTTGAATACTTACGGTATAGCTACTTTTAAAATAGAGGGAATGAAAAGAAGAAAGGAAGAATGAAAACAACCGGCAGGACGCCAAGAACTAAAGCTTAGATACAGGATATGTGCACATATTGGACGTAAAAGCAATCAATCAACTTTTTCTTGAGGTAAAAGAAAAAATTACACGAAGTGGAAACAATCTTGTATGCCTAAAATATGTGAACTTTTTTGTGCACATGTGCTTACATTTTTTTTGCATGGTTTTTTGATTTTGGCATACTCGTGATGCCCAAATCGAAACACTTCATATATAAATTTATAGTAGCTAAAATTGAAGAATGAACAATATTTAATAAATGTGTTCAAGCGGACGAAATCAGAATAAGTTTAAATACTTCTCCTGCTAACAAAGCCTCTCCAAGTTTTTGAATATTTTATTTGAAGATTTTTTCAGACACAAATTTTACGCCAGTCTTCGCCAGGTAAGCATTTTAAATTCTAATGAAATCAAGAGCTCAGAAGGGCCAGCAGAGCATAATCTTCTATTGTCTGCTATGCACCAATGGAGACTACATTGCCGCGAACCATTCAAATATCTGTTTTTTAGATAGCCGCTAGCATGCGGCCTGGTCCCTTACCGCACGGTACGATTCTTCACTCTTTCTTCATGATCGTCGCGAGTCGGGGTGTGCTATCATTTTTTTTTTTGTTGCGCGAGATGCGCCGAGATGTGTCGCCAATTGCCCCGACCATGAGCGCCTATTTCTGCGATGTTCGCGGTTGTGCTAATAACATTTTGCGTCATTTCAACACGTCTCTTTGACGACTTTAAATTGAGCCTTGACAAGTGCAACCGGCCATTCGTCCCTGACTACCGTCAAGCGTGCTTCCTGCTATCGCCAACGCTGTATTACTTATGTTTTATCCTAATTTTAGTATATTACCAGCCTCTTTGATTGTTTCCTATGGCCTTTTCACCACTACGTGGCAATATGAAGATAGTTGCGCTCTCAACTTCATTTCATGCCCATCTCCATCATCCCACCCTTCTCTCTAGTCCACTTAAGATCGATTACCCCCAACTCCAAAACCACCAATCTAGATCATGCGAACACATTGGTCGCACTCCAAAAAAGTAACTGAATGGTACTTTAATGCTGTAAGCCGCAAAGCGATCACAAGATTCAGGTATGGTACAGAAACTGACCTGTCAATGACGAGACGGTGTGGGCTACCCCTAATGCAAAACATAGCCTTAACTTGCGAGTAATCTTTTGCAGGCTAGTTGGTACTTAAGCGTTCTGTTATTTTCTTTTTTCGCAAAAAACACGACACGAAAGGAACGAGGTAGACAGGACAATGCGAATAGCCTTAACATTGTAAGGCGATGTCTATATATAGAACCTGGTACGATTACAGGAGTACAGCTGCGTATTAAATCGGAAAGCGAATGCGAATTTCGATTCTGCACATCGAATAGGCAGAATATCGTGCTAGTGAAATTTGATAAATGAGGCCACGGACACACGAAATAATTGAGAGTGCAATAGGGGGACGGAACGGAAGAATATTTGCTGAAAGCATAAGGGTTGTGTACACAGCATTCTCATTCTGTTTTCACAAGTATGCATAGAGATGGGGGCAACGACAGTGAAGATATATTTAGAAAGAAGGCATATAAAGGTCGGGCAGAAAGGAGATGCAGGTTACTGTTCTACACGTGGGGGTAGGTGGAACTGATTACTGGGATGAGAACCCCTTAGCTTGCAGGTGTAAATAAAAAGGCAAAAACTACACCTGACGCCGAATACACCAGCGCTTTGCAGCCACGTAGATACTGTTTGCCTGCCTTCTCTTGATGTTCACATGAAGCAGACAATTTGAGCAACGATATCGATCCAATGTAGTAATCCCGATCGCCATCAGCTCGCGCGCCAACCCGAAGAGGTAGACGAAGTGGAGCCGGAGCCTTGTTGGCACTGCACTGTTGGCAAGCTGTTGGTTCGAACGCTAACCCCGTCGCTTTGGTTTGCGGACGTTGCCTACGGTCCTGGTGCTCCAATAAACACCTCACACTTGGTGGAGGTGTCTCGGTCGCCGCCGCAGTCCCCCTCGAAAATTTCACCCTGGAACTTCGGAACCGCACGCTACCGCCTTCAGTCACAACCATGCAGGACGCTCCCAGCCAACCATCGGCGCCCATCCCTGCCACTCCCGCCACCATCTTCTATCCCGGGGCACAACGCCCCCGTGCCCACCTTTCTTCAGTGGTACCAACGACCATGACGTTGACGACTGGCTGGCCTCTCTCGAGCGCGTCAGCACTTACAACCGCTGGGACGATTCCATAAAAGTGAGCAACGTCCTCTTCTACCTCACGGACGTGGCAAATCTGTGGTTTCGAAACCACGAAGCCGATCTTTCGACGTGGTCTGTCTTCAAGAAGAACTTCGCGGATGTCTTCGGCCGTCCTGCGCTACGCAAACTCCGCGCCGAACAACGCCTCAATGTACGGCTTCAACTTCCCGAGGAAACGTTTACCAGCTACAATGAGGACGTGGTTGACCTCTGCAAGCGGGTCAATCCGTCCATGCCCGAGCCCGAACGAGTCACACATGTTCTAAAAGGTCTCACCGATGATGCGTACTATATGATGTCGGCCAGGGACCCTACTTCCGTATCCGACATTATAACTCTGTGCCACAGGTTTGACGAGCTACGAAAGCAACACGCTTCTACGCGGCCGGCTGCCGCACCTGCCGGCATTGCTGGCTTTTCACTGGCTACGTCGTCGGTGGAGCAGTCTCAATTTATGCAGAATATCCAAGATTTCATCCGCGAAGAAGTTGCACGCCAGCTGTCCCTCCTCCATCCAGTTCAGCCGACTGTCTGCACTTCGCATTTAGCGCCGACCAACGCGCCATCCATATCGCCGGCTATCCGCCAAGTTATCGAGGAGAAAGTCGCCGAAGCGCTGCCTTCTAGTGTTCCCATCGCTCCTGTGCAAGCCCCACTCACTTACGCTCAAGTAACCGCTGGAACGCGCGGTCCGCTTCCTACATCGTCTTACCAGAACGGCCCTACATTTTATGCTCCACCTCGTTTCATGGCCCCTCAGTCTCAGATCCATCGACCGCGACGCCGCATTACGAACCCATGGCGAACCGCCGACAATCGCTCAATTTGCTATGCTTGCGGGCTCCCGCGTCACGTCGCTCGCCTTTGCCTTCAGCGCCCGCTTCATCCTGAGAACACAGTCCGTCAGTACCACTACGGTCCCGAGCCGCCCTTGAGCAACGTCTCTTCTGGATCGTCTCCACCTCGGGCTCAGTACTCGACACGCCGTTCGCCTTCGCCTCGCCGACGTTCCATTTCGCCGATGCTCCGGCGACAGGGTCCTACGCAAGGGGAAAACTAAATGCCGCAGTTCCGGAGGCAAGAACTGCGCGTTTGACGAACTCGTTAAGTTCTCCCCTTTCTCCCGCCAACGTCATTGAAGTGCTCGTAGAAGGTTTTCCCGTTCTTGCGCTAGTGGATACAGGTGCTGCCGTTTCCGTAATTAGTGATGCCCTTCGCCGCAAAATTCGCAAGATCACGACGCCGCTTTCTGCCTTTTCGCTTCGTACGGCCAGTTCAGAGCGCATCACCCCTGTGGCAGCGTGCACGGTACGAGTTTGCATCAAAGACATTACGTATCTCGTCGAGATGGTGGTGCTTTACGCCTGCTCCCACGTCATCATCCTCGGCTACGACGTTCTGTCGACTCACAGTGCTGTGATTGATTGTGCCCGTGCTGAAGTTGAGCTTTCCCCTGTGTGTAATGTTTCCCTGTGTGACCCGCCTTTGCGCCCTGCTAAACTCCTTGTAGCTGCAGACACCGACATTCCTCCCTTTTCTTCTGTTGTCGCTCCCTTTATTTCGACATCTGTCCTAGTCCTGTTCTCTTTACGCCCAAACTCGCCTCCGCCCACCACAACCGCCTCCTTCTTCCTTTCGCCTTTCTAACGATTTCTGATGGCAGCTGTGTCATCTATGCTTCCAACCCTTTTCCCTGCCCGACGGTTGTTCTTCGCGGGGAGTGCCTCGGCTGTATTGAAGAGCTGGACCCTGATCGCACTTAAATGTTCTCCGAACCTGAAGTTTTTCCCCACGTCGCTGCCCTAACGTCTTGTGCTGCTACGAGTGATGAGCTTCCTGTCGACGCCCTTCATCGAGCTATCGCGACCGACCTTCCGTCCGCCCAACGGGACCAAACAGTCGTCCTCCTTCAGCGCTTCAGTGCATCTTTTGACGTGTCCCAGCCTTCCTTGGGCCACGCCTTGACCGTTTCTCGTGCAATCGACACTGGTCCTCATGCTCTTCTGCGACAGTGACCATATCGCGTGTCGCCCACTGAGCGCCGCGTTATTCGTGAAAATGTCGCCATATGCTTCAACGGGGCATCATACGACCCTCTCATAGCCCTTGGGCCTCCCCCGTAGTGTTGGTGACGAAGAAAGATGGCACGATCCGCTTCTGTGTGGACTACCGGCGTCTGAATAAGATAACCCGGAAATATGTTTACCCACTACCACGAATTGACGACGCGCTAGATTGTTTGCAAGGAGTGGAGTTCTTTTCGTCGCTAGATTTGCACTCTGGCTATTGGCAAGTACCGATGGCTTCCGCTGACCGCCCGAAAACAGCCTTCATCACTCCCGATGGCTTGTATGAATTCTATGTGATGCCATTCGGACTGTGCAACGCCCCCGCCACCTTCGAGAGATTGATGGATAACATTCTCAGTGGGCTCAAATGGGAAACGTGTCATTGTTATCTAGATAACATTGTCGTTTTCTTGAAAGATTTCCCTTCCCACCTTCTGCGCCTAGAGCGTGTCCTTACGTGCCTTACTGAAGCCGGCCTACAGCTCAACTTGAAGAAATGTCACTTTGCCGCTACCAAGCTCACAATACTTGGTCATGTCATATCCAAGGATGGCGTTCTACCGGATCCCACCAAACTTCGTGCCGTCGCAGACTTCCCCAAGCCCACAACCTTGAAAGAACTTCGCAGTTTTGTCGGTTCATGTTCGTATTTCCGCCGTTTTATCCGCAACTTCGCCAGTATCATCGCCCCTTTAACGCAACTTCTCGCCGGAGGCCCGAAGCTCTCTTCTTGGTCACCAGCCTGTGATGCTGCGTTCAGTACACTACGCCGTCTACTGGTCTCTCCCCCTATACTCCGCCATTTTTACACTGCCTGCTCGACCGAAATACACACTGATGCAAGCGACGTAGGCCTGGGCGCTGTTCTTGCTCAACAGAAACCTGGATATTCCGAGTATGTCGTTGCGTACGCTAGTCGTACCCTCACGAAAGCGGAATCGAACTATTCTGTCACCGAAAAGGAGTGTATGACCGTCATATAGGCCATTACCAAGTTTCGTCCTTATATTTACGGTCGCCCATTCTATGTTGTTACCGATCACCACGCGCTGTGTTGGCTATCCTCCCTCGAAGACCCCTCCGGCCGCCTCGCCCGCTGGGCGTTACGTCTTCAGGAGTACGATATCCACGTCATCTATCGATCTGGACGCAAGCACACCTACGCTGATGCCCTTTCCCGTTCACCGCTTCCTAACGACTCGATGGCTGGCTTCGTTTGTGCCTACGATATGTCGACGCTCAACATTACCAACATGAAATCTGAGCAGCAGAAGGATCCATGGATATCCTCCTTCTTAACATTCCTGTCTACGCCCGCAGAGCTGTCTCCGTCACGTGCGCTTTGCCGGGGGGTATTGTAGTAATCCCGATCGCCATCAGCTCGCGCACCAATCCGAAGAGGTAGACGAAGTGGAGCCGGAGCCTTGTTGGCACTGCGCTGTTGGCAAGCTGTTGTCGAACGCTAACCCCGTCGCTTTGGTTTGCGGACGTTGCCTACGGTCCTGGTGCTCCAATAAACACCTTACACCAAGATTATTACATGTAAGGTGGAGCAGTCTATATTACACTCCTACCTTGCAGGAAAATAAAAAAACAACAACAATGATCTCGCGGTGATTGCATGCTTCCAGGAGTGCCTAGCTGTGCCGGTTAATTTATTATATGCAGGGGCAAAGATAACTGCAATAAAAATGCAAGACATTCATATTTAGAGCACACAAAACATAAAAGCAACGACAGCGTAGAAAACAAGAAAATATTACACAAATAACAAATTCAGGGCCTGTATTCCGAGTCTGCGTCGTTATCGAAGTGTCGATATCTCATGTGACCACGAGTCATCTAATTGGTTGAAATGCCGGAACTGGGCGTTGCTACTGCAGAACCGGAAGATGTGGCAACATTCTTATCCAGCGTTTCCACCAATTAGGTGACTCGAGGTCGGGGAGATAGCGACACTCGCGATAACAACGCAAACTCGGAATACGGGCCCAGATATCCAGCCGCTTTGTTACCACGCAGGTGCAATATCAAAAGAAACGAAGTGGTTCGCGAGCCTTGAGATTCCGGGAAATTTAGTGAAATTTTTTTCAGCAACGCCTTCACTAAGGGGAAGCAAACTAAAATCCGCAGTTTTACGCCACTCACAAAAACTTTGAGATGATTCGCCGCACCAGGTTATGAGTTTTCTATACGAGTGTCTTCCTGTGCGCACCAATTTCGATTGCGGTTTATTGTGCAGCAGTATGAGTTTTGTGAATGATGAGACAACTTCGCTCGCTCACTAATGACTTAATTGTTTGCAACGCTATCTAAATAGTAGCTGGAAGCTCTAGCACCCCATAAAATATACGCTTAGCTACACAAACGCCAAATTATTACTAATTTAGAACGCCTTCAGTAATTAGTTTTGTCTACAAGCAGACTTTCGATTCGTTTACGGCGCTATAAACTATATTAAGCAAGAAGCTTAAGCGGTATATTCTTAGGCAGTGGAGGCTGAGGTGACCGAAAAAGCTTAATTCGCGCTTTATGCCTAATTACTGCAAAAGGTATGGTACTGCGCGCAGGGTTGGTTCGTCTAATTCCAGTTACTCGGGCATTAGAGGTCGGAGCCGGGCAACCAACTACACAAATATGTCCCGAGCGGAGTTCCTAGCACTTTTGGCCAACTCTAGGGAAAGGACTGGTCATAGTCTGTGAAATTTTCAGCCAGTATTAGTGGATTTATTCTAAGAGGCATATTTCGAACAAGTGGTTTGCAGAGAAATGAATAAATATTTACGTTTCATCTTTGAACAAGCGCGAGCGTGGAAAATCATGGTCTACTAATACTTTCTTGAAAATTGTGTATGGATTGCGTGTCCTTTGTGTGTGTGTGTGTGTGTGCGTGTGCGTGTGCGTGTGCGTGTCTCTGTGTGTGTGTGTGTGTGTGTGTGTGTGTGTGTGACAAGGGCCTTTACCGGCGCAGTAATGAGCTGGTAGTTAATGTGTCCGGCATTTCTCAATAACGGGTATCACACGCCGCCTTTTTTCTTTGCGTTGTGTCTGTCTGGAAACAGTTATTTCAGACTCGGTCCCAAACATGGAGCCACGATCAATGCTTTGCTTAGAAAACCAAAACCGTTCCGTGCAAGGTGAGGCACATGCTCCGAATAGCTAAGCATAAAAATTATCAGTGAAAAAGGCGTTTGTGAACCCTGACTGCGGAGGCTTTGGCAAATAATAATATTTCTGCTGTGCTGGCACCTTAGTCACTACTAAAATTTCTTAGAAACATATTTAGCACCTACGTCGTAACTGGTAGTGTATAAATAAGTCCCGAATATTTTGCAAAGGTTCACAGCCCTTTGGGCCTCTAAATTCGTAAGTTCTTTACACTTAAGGCCAGAAGCACATCTTAGAGCAATACGGAGAGTAAAAAGATTATTCAGTTGGAAACGAAGCGCGGTAGGTGTAGTTAGGAACCTTCCTACAGGAAAAAAGATCTCGATCTTGATTTCTCCGCTAAACGTATTTATTCGCATCGATATCAGTACGCTTCGAACGTTACAATTATTCTCGCACGAATTTCTTTAAGATTATTTATTTTTTCTTCTTGCTTGCGGCCAATGCCCAGATGCTGTTTATAGATGCAATAGTTGTTATGCCTTACTCGTGTTATCGTCACCCGCACTTTAATGACCTCTTTGGGTGATTTTTTTCTGCCCCAGCTCATGTGCACTCGGTACTGCATGAGCGAGTACTAAGTAGGAAAAGAAGTCGTCTTAAATTTTAAAAAGAAATATTTTTGTTTCTGCACGACGGTTGATAGCGCGTTAAGGGTTGGGCTAGAAAAAAATATAGAATAAAGAAACGGAAATCATGTTCTTCACCACGTAATGAGTGACCGTTTTTTGGATGCTCATAAAGATGTGCCTTTAAAACCTCTTGCTTCTGTAAACAGGCGGTAAGCGTGGGTTTCGTTAAATGGATACCACGGACCGCTCAGTGAATAATGTCTCTCTTTAACATCAAATATTTCGTATTCTGTTGATCAACAAGATATGAAACGTTTCTCTTCAGATGATTCCATCTAGCGGTTGTCTAATCGAAAACGACGGGTTGCCGCCTTTTAAAGTGAACGACTACGCATCGTAGCCGCACAGATTCATAAAAAGAAACCTTTGCGCCAATGCATTCATTTGAATTGAAAAATCAGCCACTGATGGCAGCATGAGTATATTTTTATTGTCTACCTTATAGAATATCTACTCTAAGTGTAAGTTGTTCCGTTATGCTCAATGCAGGCCAACTTCTTTTTCTCCTGATAACTCCTTCAATGATACAGGCGGTTTAGCCTTCCCTTCACTTCCCAAGGAGCTCTCTTCAGGTACTATACCCTTATCTTCTTATGAAAAGGAAATCTACCCACCCATCTTCCGAGACTTCGAGCAAATATTGCATTTGTAACTTTTTCGACCAGAAGCATTTATGCGAAAGTTAGACACATATAACAGAGGGCATGGGACCGAGAGCACGCAATAGACACCAAATAAATGTAAATAACCTAAAAATACAAATGTATGGAAAAGGGGCTAAACATGTAGTTGCTCGTTTTGCTTAAGCAATAACCGCGTGAATTTATATTTGATTTTTTGTACTCGCAGCAGTGGAAGGCTCCGCGTCCTTGTCGACCGCCTAAGTCCTTTTAATGAGCGCACCAACTCCGCAGCCTAAATATTTTGCATGTTGCCACCCACAGAACTACGTCCGCTGCGTGCAGAAATTGATAGCAGCCAATGAGAACCCCATTGTTGACCCCATGGTTGAGAAGGGCAATAAAATTCTTATCCTTCAGTATCTCATAGCCAGAATCACTTTGGGATATCAAACCCTAAAAACCAAAATGCAAATCGCAAGTATCCCGTGTAAGTAGAATGCAGGAAGCCAAGGCATCTTGAATGAAGCGAATACAACGAGTGTTGTCTCAATAAAGAAGCCTCCTCCTGTTATCAGTCAAGAGTGTCCACATACATTGTAGTCAAACCTGCACCAAATATGACTGTTAGGGTCCTTTTATTGCTATACCGCAAATGTGTTGTGCGCCCAGTTTAAGATGTCGTCCTCCAGGACAGTATTCGAACAAGCGACTGAGCTCGGCGGAACTCTGTCTCGTTGCACTGTTTGTCACGTCTTACATGAAAAAAAAAAATGGTATAATGAAAGTTGACATGCGAGTAAATAAAAAAAAAAAATGCGGAACTAGCAGGGGATCAGAAGTGAAAGCATTTCGTAATTTCACCACTTTTATGACCTGAAAGGCGAACGGTCCAATCTAATTAGCTCCGATAGTCAGCTCTTTGCAGCCAGCACACACGTAATGTGTAGAAGGCCTACGACGCCTGCACAAGAGAATTTCGGCCAGCTCTTCTGTCAGCCTTCATTTCGCTATAGAAAAGTGCTTTACCAGATGCGACGTCGTTGGTAGTAGCAAAGATACCTTCACGTCTCTTTGTGCATGCGCATGACAGCTTTTCAAACAACTTGCACAGGCGAACGTAACGCCCTTTTGTCAAAGAAAAGGATTGAAAGAAAACCGACACCATTAAGCGTAACGCGAACGAAGTCAAGTTCGGAAACCAGCCTCTCAGTGTATCGGCAGACACGGGAGCCACCTGACAGCGCATTGAAGCGCGCCGCAGCTCACACGTGTCTGGCCTGTCACCGCTCATAAACACTACGGGTGCAATCCTGTCAGCAAACACCAACTGCGGCTGCCACCCTCAATAGCAGTGGCCGCGAATCATGCAGGCGAGGCCATTAGGGCATCCAACACACCCTCGTCCCCTCCGGGCGTCAGCTGCGGGGAGCATCGCAGATCGTGTGAGCGGTATTTCCCCCCAATCTCTCTCGTGCGCGGTCGACAACGCTGGTGCGCAGTTAGGGCGGCGTGAACCGACGGCACACATTTGTATTCGCCCGCATACGTGTTAGGCCGCGTCGGGCCCCTGTGTAGGGCAGCAGAGCGTGTTTACAATGGAAGCGAGTGTCGTCTCCAGAGCGGCGGACGAGAGTGGTGCAGTTCGGTTTAAACGGCTGTGGGATACCGTTTCTATCCGCATAAGTGCCGCTGGGAGATGTGGGGCTGCCACGGGGGGTAAGCGGAATTTATCTCTGGATGCACGGGACATCGGGACATCGAAACCATAGTGTATCAGTTGTCCTATCTTCAGAGTCCACAGTAGGTTATAAAGAGCTTATAAGGAGTACACCTGCGCTTTCATTTGATTTCAGTAATCAACTGCCAAAAGGTGCCTTTGCGTGGACACCAGAAGCGTGTTAGTTTGCCGTTGCCTACGGCAGGACAGGGGCAAGACAATACGAGGAGGGGCGCCCCGTGCTATCGCCTCTGTTCGGTCGCTCCTGCAATTTCGTCCCTTACAATGTCCCACTAACAGGCCTGCAAGGAAGCTGTATTACGCTTCGCCGTGATAGGGGCTCACGATCCGGTCTCACTGCGAGAATAAAGAACGACCCCTTAAAAACCTTTGCTTTTAAATTCCGTCTCAAAGAATTGCATGCGTGAATAGACCAGAAATATTAGGAATACATATGAAGTTAAGCCCTTCGGTTATTTTTCATGTGGCCACCACCCTGTTACCAGCAATCAAGAGAAACTTATAACAGCTTGTCGGGATAGTTAGTGCATAATACCCGGAACAGGGGCGAAACGAGGAACACGGAGAGAGAAAACAGAACACAAGCGCACAAGACAAACTATACAGGAGGAAATTGTATTTGTGTGTGAAAGAGGAAGTTTTGGTTTATTTGATTGCATAGGCACAGAGAAGAAGAAAAAGAGGTAGAAGAAGAAGAAGAGGAAGAAGAATACTGTATTACAGTTGGTGGCGTGCGCATGTGTTGTGTTTTATCCCCATGTTGTCCTCGTTGCGCTGCTGTTTCGGCATAGAAAGAGCAACTAAATGAGCTTGAATTCATTGTGGTGTGGCCGTAGACGCTCAGGTCTGTATCTGATTCCCATTTAATGTGCGCTATCCAGGTTCATGATGCGCTAAAGCTTGATATGAATCACCCTCTCTTAGATGCATTACACTGAAAATATCGCGCAGATGAATTCCGAAGTTAGGAAAATATGCCGAATATTGGTGCACATAAAATCTATCTGGCCCTTGACATTTAACTGGGATTTACCACTCCGGAGCGCAATGGTTTGTTCATTTGTTACCAGCTTTCTCTGCTAATGAAAACAGCGCCATGTCTGCGACACTCCTGAATGCACGTTGTTCTTTATCGTTATGTCAGCATCACAGTAGGCGAACGCCGCTTAGAAACTGTAAGGAATAATAAGCAGGCGCGCGTGAGTGAGGGCGAATTTTTGCGTTCTTTTGGCCGCCACTCTCGAAACAAGCCCGCGGCGTGAGATAGCAGCGACGAGCTGCGGCCCCGCATCCGCTTCTGCCGCCGACGCTGCGGTCTCTCGTTGTGCTCGCGAATGTCCAATATTAGTGAACTGTATAAGGTAAAACTGCGAAAGGCGAGAAAAAATGGGATCAGAGTTATTAACGGTGATAATGACCACCAAATTCGTCTATGCCTTTTACAAAATAAATGTTCTAGCTTGTTCATGTCAGAGCATAGTTGATAAAGGCACTTTCTGTGAAAAAGTGAGCCTATTTCTTTATTTAACGTGCTTGGAAGGTTACTTCAGGTTATGCAGATACTGACCACAAAGTGTTGTGAGAATCGTATTCAGAAACACACTCCAATTCATTTATTCGACTGCTTTGTTGCAAGCTGACCCCCTGACATTGCAACACTGCTGTGAAATGAAACAAAATAATAATGCTGCTGTGTTTATTTCAATGTACAATTTTTTCATCGGACAACGTAGTCATAGATTCTTATCTATTAGCAACTGCATGTTATTTTAATTTAATACTGGGTGTTTCGAAATACACATACAAGCACCATACAAACTGCAGAGAGAAACGTAAGCCTTGGGGACGTTAAGGAAAGAAAATGGCTCTAGGCTGTGCTTTAGCTAAATATTATTCTGGATGCAAAATCAAGTATGGCTTATATTAATCTTGACTGCTCACAGAACAGTGCACTCATACCTGTCTCACGATCTAACTTGTAATTCTCAACCACAACTTTTACGAATCATGCCTTATTAGATTTGAGACTAAGTTTCGGCTAAGTCTGAGCCAGCCTTGTTCACTGAACTATATATCAAGCTAGGCACCATAATTCGGAGGTAAATATTCTGATCGATATATAGGCCATATTTCTGTAAACAACGTACATCTCTTGATACTTGTTATTGACAGTTTGTGATTAGAATAATAAGCCACCTGATATTATTTCTCTACAAACCATATCTCCCCTATACATATAAGCCGTTCGAAACACTGGTCTAAAATTATTTGTTCTGAGACTCATAATTTGAATTTACATACTTAGGCGATACGATTGTCAACACTTCTTAGATTAAATTTATAGCATTTTAATTGTGGGAAGGTTTTCATCACGTTCACCTTGTGTGTACCATGAATCTGCATTTACGGCTATAAATGCGCATACATAAATCCGCTTACGTATGAATTCAAAACAAATAAGCCCTATAATATATTTAATACCTGCAAAAAATAAAATTATCTATAGTAGCCGTTATAAAAGATGGAATTATACTTATTCCGTTGATAACATGGCCATCAAAGATGTACCTGTGCTGCCATTGTTAAACATTTATTCACGCTACATAAAAAGGCACACCAGTAAGGATAAAAGGAGCACTGAGCATGAAACGAAATAAAAATGAGAAATAATGGGGAACATTAAAGGAATGAGCAAATTAGCAAACATGCAACATAAACACGCTCGTGAGTCTTTTCTCTGATGTATTAGGCGCTCAGTCGCTGAAGGGTTGCTGCAAATTTTTTGCAAATAAACACAGCATCGGCAAAGGACGACAGCTGGGTTTCACCCATCGACGGAATTAGCAGCGACCTTTTTCTCTGCCCTTTACCGTCGGGAGTCTGACGAAACTCTTGCATTTACTTGGTGCAAACATTTCGGAAGCGAATAGATACCCAGAATAACTCTAGGCTTACTAATGACGAGCATTCTGGTTCACGTGCTCGTAGGCGCAGTTAGCTGTAAACGATCATCATGAGTGTCTACTGCCGGGTCATTTACATAACTGCATTTCCTTATGCCGTACTCCGTACTCTGCATGGCGTTGTAAACAGCGGCCTCGGTCTAAGCACCACACACGCTGTTAGCAGAGAAGCTTTACTTGGCTGGCTATGAACAGGCACTGAATTGCCGAAGGAAAGCGGGGCGCGCATGCGTAACATACAGAAAGAAAATGAATTAACGATGAAGAAAACAGGTAAGCGCCAGTACTTTGTTTTTAGTAATGACGAGCTAGCTGGAGTGCCATTCTTTCTAGTTTCGCGGACTGGAGTTTCCAAGGCCCCGTCAAGCAACTGCAGCTGTCTTCTGAAAGAAGAATGTTATTAAAAATAAAAGTTTTGGGCTTCCTGTACTTAAAAACTGAGTAAAATTAACACACCACGTCGTCTTATAATGGGCTCGTTTGTTTTTTGCTCGGCTGTCCTCGGCCCAGAACCTCGAACATTTCTTACAAACATCGCTTATGGGGAACCCGAAGTCTTCCACCGGGTGTATACTGCGCATGTGACACAAAGGGTGTTGTTTCGACACGGAGCAAGGAGAATCAAACTCAAATCGTACACAGGGCCTACATTTAAAACTTCACAAAGAATGATATTTAGCTATTAAATTGTCTTCTGGCATTTCTGTTGCGTTCTGAAAACGATATCTGGAGAGTTATATTAAGGAAATAGCATTGATATACAAGATATTTTAAGAACAGCGTCTCATTGTCTATTAGAGGAAGAAAACGTTGTCTTACCAATAATCGCCAGCATACATGACCTCTACCTAGCACCATCTAAGAATTCAGAGTATACAACATGCACTGATTCAGTAAAAGTTATACGCTTCATACATGCGAGTTTTATTCTTGTGGAACTACAGGATGGCCAAACAAAGCTCTTTTCAAACTACGTCACCACGCTTGTCACACTGAGGTGGGTTCCTAGTTAGGATGGAATCCCAGGAAATGAGGTAGTGAATCACCTCGCCTGTGAACTTCAGAACCAGATGACCGGGATTCCTTGGCCTTAACCACCCACGTGGAGCGCTACCTTTCACTACAAAAAAAAAAAAAAAAAAAGAAAAGAAAAAAGAAATTAATCGTCACTGTGACAACATTAGGGAAACCCTTCGTAGGCTTCCTGTTCCGGATGAAGAGAGGGAGAGAGGGAGTGGCCCTTTATTGAAAAACAAAAAACTTTGCCGGTGTTTAGATTTCGCTGGCTTGCTACTCTGTGTAGAAAGAGGAATTGGAGAGGGAAAGATTGAAAAAAAAATTTGAGGAAAATAAAAGATATGAAGGGTAAGATAAAATGCGGCCATTAAATACATTGTAAGGTGCTTCGAGGAGTAATGGTATGAAATGAAATGAAATGCATAATCCGAAAAATATGTTTAGAGTTCACAGCTTGAAAAATGCCTGTAACATGCAATGCGAATTTAGAGTTTGTGGGGCCCTACAGCCCCTTTTAGCGTTTCGAACCGCGCGCGCTTTTTTCTGTTTGTGTTGGTGTCCGCCCGGGCAGCGCGAGTACGCATGAGCGAGCTGCCCGGAGCGGGGGCGGCATGTTATCGGCGCGAGACAGAGGCTAGATAAGCGCGTCGGAAGCAGGGCTCGTGGCTTTTTCGCCGGGAGGCCGGCCACAGAAGGGCGGCGTGGCAGCGTCCCAAGCCGGCGGGATGTACACGGACGACGGAGCGGAGTCCTGCGAGGCAAAGACGGAAGCGGCGCCTACAAGAAAGCCTTAGGAGTGTTAGCGTGAGTGCCGCCACGCGAGTAGCAATGCTTTTGTACCGTAATCAACGCTTTGTACTCGCCCTATCCGCGCCGCAGTGTGTTTTGTGTTGTCGCGGTGAAGCCCTGACCAATGTTCCGTTTTATTCTGCATAGTCCATTGTCGCGCACTTCGACGGCATGTTTCCAGCGCAGTTTTGACCAATGCTATTTCTTTTCTATTTTATACTTTTCTGTTGATCCGGAATAAACCGGTGTTTTTAAGAAAGACTTGGTTTTGACTCGTCGGGCGAGACCATCGCTCGCGGACCCGTATTCTAGAAGGTGGAGCCTTCAAGTTTTTCAAGGAGTTTAATGTCTTTCAAATACGTAAATAAAAAGTTCATTGCGAGTCTTTGTTGCCTGGGGCAGGATAAGGGACCTGAAACACTGCTCATTGTTAAAGGCACTGGGGAGAGCTTCTCCATGCTATGTTCATAGTACGCACGCTCATCAGCGTACGGAGGGCACTCAAGTAGGATATGTTCCACAGCTTCAATCGAGCCACAGTTGTCACAATGCGGACTGCTGATTTCACCGAAACATAGCGCAATCCATTTGTATATGCACCGTTCAGACGAAGTCGGTGGTAAAGAGTTTCTAGTTGGCGTGGTAATTTCAGAAGAAGTCTTGCTCTAGATGTGGGTCAATTGAGTAAATAAATTGGTAGTGATGTGTCTGTATGCTCCAAAGTCGATACTTTGTTTTTTAAGTAACTTTTTTATCCAATTGGGATGCATTAGAGTTTGCGAAGAAGGTCAGAATGTATCTTTGATGTTGGTGGCCTTTTACAAGCTCTTCATCTGCTTTATTATTGGCTTTAATGCCGCAATGAGCTAGTATCCACTGAAATGGTGTGCAGTGGCCTGCGCCAATAGCCACATGATGTCGATACCCGATGTCAAGAAAAACAGGAGGCTGATTGGTTTTCTTCAGCAAGGTAATGAGGATTTGCAGACATGCTTTGTAATCAGTTAAGATTAACCCATCGTACGGGAGTTTGGCGCAGTATATAGGAAAAAGCCTCTTTAATGCCATGCAGCTCAGATATCGTAGATGATGTCTTCCGCTGCAGCCGGTAAGATAAAGCATGGTTTGCTGAGGGTACATAAAGGCCACAGGAAGAAGTGTCTTGAGTAGTTGAACCGTCGGGGAATATGTGGATGTACTGCGCATATTCCTTGATTAAGCAGGCGAGAGCGGCTTAGTCAAGGAATAGCGACTGTGGCATGCGGCTCTTCGCATCCACACCAGGAACAGACATATTCACCCTTAGATACGATAGTGTCCATGGGGGAAAAGTGAGCGGTAGTAGATCACGTGGCTGAATTATAGTAGAGAGTGACAGAAACTGTACACCTTGACTATAGCCTGAGTTGCAGTGAGTTAATGTGACGATCACATTAAACGTGAGTTTCTCAGCACACGAAATGTACTTGGCTGTAATGCGCCTGTGGCAAGGACTTCCATGCTGCAGCACCTCGATGCCCGTTTGAGGCTATCTACGAAAAAAAGTGCCCACGGCGGCTAGAGTTGATTAACGGCTTGCACCTATCCACGCCCATTATTAGAATCAGACTGGAGCGTAAGTCGCTAAATGAGTCCCCCTCTTTATCGCCCGAGGCATGTGTATTGTTCAAAGACGCGTCAAGAAGTTTGGTAGATTGAATGTGATGGGGTGGTATAAAGGACGACATGCCATAGCACGTGAACCTCAAAATAATTATTTATGAGTGATGAACACAAATACGCTAGAAATAAACTATCCACAATCCGCTGCACAGATTCGCTCGCGACGAAATAGTTGCCCAAGAGAGACGACGACTGAAAGAGAAAAAAATAAACATAACTGCTTTTTTTTTCACATATTCCCATTGTCTTTTTGCATGAGTGAAAGCCGAGTAGGCATTTGAAGATGAATTAGTGAGAGGGATGTCAGTATAATTTAGGAAAGCGGTACATACAAACTCTCCACGTTCAGTGCAACGGGTGTGTAGTGTAGTATAGGCAGGTGCGCATGCAGACGGAGGGCAACAAAACGCATGGCATTAGCGTGTTCTCCTATTTTTTACTGCCTTCTTGTCTATTACAAGTGAGTGTGTAGACGAGAAAACCCGAAACACAATATTGGCAATATAATGTCATACATTTTCTTAGGTGGCATACTGTTCGTATATTACCTTTGGATACATTTTTGGTAGCTAAGAGAGCAAAAAAAGTTACTTATCACAGACGCATAGTAAGAATACACGCCGATGTCCTAACATAAAAGCAAGTCTTTGTACACCAGGTGCTCTAAGTAAAGCAAACTAAGCCTCAAAGCAAGGTGGAAGTTCCTAGCAGCGAAATATCGTGAGCTGTTAAGGGTCGCAAGTCTAATCTTGGGAATTTTTTTTTTTTTTTTTGCGTTCTCCAAAGTTAATAAATCAGTGAACGTTGATTACCAGCTTTTTTTTTGTTTTTAGGAAGAAAATGTCAGAACAGAAGCTGGAGATAATATTTAAAAGCAGATGATCGTGAATGTCTATTTAACTGGGCCACCTGGTATACTTTATAGCGTCTATATTTCAAACATAAAAAATATTTCACTACAAAGCTAAACCTGATTTTTAATATATTGCCCGCTTTCGTGGTAAGAGTGAAGTTTAAAGCCCTAGAAATATAAGCTTAACCGAAGGCATTATTTTTCATTCAAGATCGACGTCTACGTTTATAAACGCCAAGCTTCCGCAATTCCCCAAACGCAGAACTCAAGCTAGTCGGTTAGGCGTTGTACAAACGTAACCGCAGAGGAAAAAAATACGAAGCGTAGGTAGAGAGACATACTGAGCGTTTTCCTGCCAGAACTTTGCGCGCTTTTATTCCCTGTTGGTTTACTGGTCATGAACAAAAGAGTGCTGGAAGAACAAACTTTATCGAAGTAGTAGCAGTAGTGTGCCGTGCTCTTGCACCCTATCGCATTGTCTTGCGAGTGTGCGGCTAGATTATTAAGAAATCAGTTGCGGGGATGGAAATCTCAAAGGTTTATGAAGACAAATGTACTGAGTTTTAAAATGCGCCTGGGAGCCCTCTCATTCTATCATCATCATAAATCCAAAGCGTGCTTCAAAACTTTTTAAAACCTAAATTTGAAAAACACTCAAAAGTACGTGGAATTAAAATACGGCATTACGTTTTTTTATTTGAACGTTCCTTTAGGATACTATGGAATCCAAGATTACTCTGCCATTCCTGTGATTGAATAACGTAGAAAGCACACTGTAAAGCTTTTATTATTTTGCGTCTACAGTTTTTAAAACGTGTTTTACGGTTTGCCTGTTTTAGCTCCTTTGTTTTGCTAATTTTTGCCAGGTTTCCCGTTGTCATTTGAGAATTACTGATAGTTTTTTATGAATGATGCATTCACTGACGTTAACTTGGCAAGCACAGCTCTGTCGGTATCTTAACAGAAAGTTTTTTTTTTTCTATAAAAAGTTTACTGCAAACATTTCACAACAAATTGAACCTTCCAGGCGCAGGCAGAAAATCGTACCGAAGGAGATGACAAAATATAATGCGGCTGTGACATCAGTCTACAATGCACTAAGAGGAATTAAAGGCCTCTCCAATAAAAAATGAACAACTCGTTGGCACAAAATGGAAACTATTTGATTATTTTTGGTGAAAATTGAGAATCAGTTTGGATATCTTAAGCCAAGAGAAAATATACATAGGTAACAAGAAAAATTAGCTTGTAGCAAATAATAAGAAACGAATTGGTGACTGAATACTAAATATGTGTTTCTTCTTTTAGTGTAGGGAACATTAGTCACAGTAGAGTTAAAAGAGCTTCATTTCTTTGTGCCTTTGCCGGATTGAAAAAAAAAAAAAACAATATTATTCCTAGAGAACGATGTACGCTGTGGCAAAACTGGCTACAGTGTTTCCCAGAATCAAGCTAGGAACTGCAGAAAACGAGCCATGACGCGCCCTGAAGACAATGTCAAGGCAGCATTGTCAGTTGAATGAAGTTAGCGCAATAAAAGCGCAGTGATGCTAGCAGTTAAAGCTTTCAACACGGAAAACGTAATGAACATATAGAGCTTGGCAAGGCTTTTGTAGTGAAAGCTGCATTGTCCATGAACTTGCTATTTCGCTCTGGCGGTGCTTTGAGGAGTCACAGAGATCGACCTTGAGCTGTCGCCTAGCAACCGCCGCAGCTGCCGGCAGCCACGCGCTCACCGGTGATGTGATGTGACAACAACTTTATTTTTTCACCAGATAAGGAGGCCCCCAGTCCCCGCCCCCGGCACACAGACCTAAGGGACGGGAGCCGAGACCTCCGTTATCAGAAGAAGGCAAATAGGTCTTGGCTCTTCGCGGCGTCTTCCACCAGGTGGATGGTTTTTTGCTGTGGACCAGGGACCTCGCTCCGCAGCAGGGCTTCCCAGGCTTCTCTACAATTCATATTTGCTTTAGCCCCTGGGGAGCTAGCACATTCTCAGATTATATGGTCGAGGGTCCCCCTCTCCCCACAGTGCTTGCATTTATCGTTTTTTTTTTTTTTCTATCGTCCATCTGGACATATGCCCAGACTGGGTTTACAAAGTTCCCAGCTTGCAGACGCCGCTATGCGACGGTCTCCCTATTGTTTAGACTTTTATCCGTTGATGGCACCAATTTCCTGCTTAACCTGTAATTTTGAAGAATTTCGGTATAATTTTGCAGACGTTCATCCGGGTTCCGGCAGTCGGGCGGCTTCACAGTTACCTGGATGTAGAGAGCTCGGGCTAACTCGTGGGCCGCTTCGTTGCCAGGAACGGACGTGTGTGCAGGGGTCCAAATTTTCCTGTTTAGTCGTCAACTGGCCAGAATCCTTGCCGCTTCCTGCGAGACCCTGCCCTTTCCAAAATTCCAAATAGCCGTTTTGCTATCGCGGATTATGAAATTGGCTTGCGTTCCGACGCAAGCGAGCGCTATTGCAACATCTTCAGCCGTTTCGGCGTTGCGGCTTCTAACGGTGGCGGCGGATACCGGGGCACCTCGGCCGTCGAAAACCGAGGCGATCGCCGCCCCCGTTTTGCCACTTGACGCATCCACGTACGCCACCGACTTGCTGTCCATCGAATCGCTCTCGCTGGGCCATTTGCATGACGTCACACCGCGCGCCTCGCTGCTGAGCCTGCTGTTTGGTATGACGTCACACCGCGGCGACTTTTATATTCAGGTAGAGGCCAAACCTTTGCCAAATATAGATCAGATCAGGATTCCGGGGATGATCATCCAATCTCACGGCCATAATGGAGAGGTCCTGAAGAAATTAGAAAGTTACGCGGTGCAAACCCTCGGGCTCTTGAGGAGGGTCGCCACTAAAGGAAGAGGCCTCAAGGAGAGAAATTTACTAAAACTAATCCAGACGTACATAATAATCAGAATCAGTTACAACACGCTCTACCTGGACATTAAGGCTGGAAAAAAAGAGAAATTAGATTGCCTTCTCAGAAGATGCGTTAAGAAGGTGCTAGGACTGCCCATGGGTACTTCGAGTGAACAACTGTTCGATCTCGGGGTGCAAAACACTTGGGCAAAATTGGCGGAGGCAGTGAGAGTCTTCCAATTAGAGAGACTAAGCACGACGGAGACGGGCAGGGTGATCCTTGCAAAAGTGGGCCGCAACTCAGACAGAGGAGTTAATAAAAAGTCACAATTATTAGGGAAAGCAGGAACGCCTTGGTAGTCTCCCCCTTCCCCAGAAACACACAGCCAGAATTTATTCCCGAAAGAAAGGTGAAACAAGCCGAAGCTCTAGAGCGACGGTTCAAGAACGTGAGAGCGAAGGACGTAGTCTGTGTTGACGCGGAAAGTGGCTGAACAGGTGCGGCGGTAGCCTCGGTAGTCGATGGCCGAGGGGCGCCGGTATCTGCGGCAGCCATAAGAGGCCGCAACATAGAGACTGCCGAGGAAGTTGCGATAGCGCTAGCTTGCGTAGGAACGGAAGCCAAGTTCATAATTACCGACATCAAAACTGCCATCCAAAATTTTTCAAATGGGAGGATATCGCTGCAGGACGCCAAAATCCTCATCCAAAGAACGCTGAATTGAAAAATTCAGTTAATTTGGAATCCCGCTCACGCTGTCATCCCTGGTAACGAGGCGGCTCACGAGCTAGCCCGAGCTCTGCTTCCGGGTAGCCGTCGAGCCCCCCGAACACTGGGCATACGACGAGCGTCTGCAAAATTACGGGGAAATCATCGACCATTATAAATTGGGACGTAGACTGGTATCCCCGCTAGATGTTAGCCTAAATAATAGAGAAGTTGTCGCGTGGAGGCGGCTACAATCTAATACGTTCATGAACCCGGCCTGGGCGTTTCACGCGCTACCAGACCTTAGAGACAATGATCTGTGCAAACGCTGTGGGGCGAGAGGGGCCCTCGACCACATAATTTGGGAGTGCCTACAATCTCCAGGGATAGGACAAAATTTTACAAGTAGAGAAGCCTGGGATACCTTGCTACGAAGCGCGGACCCTGCGATCCAGCACCGCACCGTCTATCTGGCGGAATAAGCCGCAACAAGCCAAGGGCTACCTGCCAGCCTTTAATCCGCGAGCGCACGACTCCCCGTCTTCCCCGGCAGGCGTAGCGGGCGCGAGGAGCAACCAACCGCCTCCGATCGCTTCGCCGGTTGTGTCGCATGCCTGATAACATCTCGAAGGATTGGAAAGGGGACCTCACGTGCGTCGCAACCACAGTTTAGGCGCCGGTATGGACGGCCACAAGTCTGCTAATCAAAAGGCCTGGAATCGACATCGGAACAAGATCGCCAGGCACACATGCTTTCGCTACGTATAGTCTGGCCTGGCTGAGCGAAGCCACGGACAATGTTTCGCGGTTTAGCGTCACAAAGTCGCTCAAGCTATTAGGTACGGTTTGGTGGAGGGCTTCGAAAATATCGGCCAGCTGGATTTCGTAATGTGTACTAACATCGCACTCTATACGTGCACCTTGTATTAAGCCTGCGTAAAAAAGAAGTATAAACAGCTGGGATCGAACCCACGTCCTTGTGATGAGCAGTCAAGCGTCTTAAGCACTCAGCCACCACGGCAGGTGGGCACAGAGTACAAGGTGTTAAGAATGAATAACGTATACCAGTATTAAAAGTGCTGCTCTGCTAAGAACCCTGGCAGCGCCCAACGATTGTGTGCCATTGCATACCCGAGGCACTATGCTGAGCTTTTGCCGGCACTAAAGCGGCTAAATATATTCTTCAGAAAGAGATATGTATAGCCTTTGTGAAAAGTGTACAGCCCTAGGTGTTAGCTTCTGAGCCTTGTAGTGGCGCTGATGTAGCATTAGTGTAGTTCCTCCCCATTGGAGAGTGTAGGACAAAGAAATGTTACCATCAAGGGCTTCGAAACACTAGAAATGCATTACAAGACACACGAAGTGGCTTAGAAGCAAACCCATTGGTCTATACACTTCTTAACAAAGTCTGTACCTGTTGTAGTGTGACCAGCGGTATCTGGCTGTTAACGAGAAACAAGCTTAACGGCCCCGGGAAAAAATTAAAAGGAGCGAAAAAAAGAACCCAGCTCACTAGGTGAGTACTGTCGTGTAGCGCGAAATTTATAGAAAGCGGGAGGAAAGGATATCATCAGTTCACTATGCTGAAAAGAATCACAATTTCAGTGCGGTGATGATAGTGTTTCTATATCACGAACGCAACTGCCAAAAAATCGCGTTCATAAAGAATACTCCTCAATTACGTCATACTTAGCGTGCTTAAAAATTCAAAAGTGATGCCAAAGGGGGTACTTCAATTTTACGCTCGTTCTTTACTTCTAAAAGCTTCGCGCTGCGATACAAACGGCATATTTGCTATAACGTACAGTTAAACTTTATTGCTACGGCATGTGTCTTTTTAAGGCCACCCAGTACTAATGTGATGTGGTGGTAGTTTACGTCTTCAGTTTGGAGCTGCTTTTCTTAAGAACTCGCTTCAAGTTTCGGTCGTGTAAAACGTGAAATAATTGAGTATAAGCAGCTACCTGCTAACGCTACTTATTCAGGGAGGTAATAAAATAAGTATTGTCTAAAGCAATATGTCATTTCGCAGTATCAAGTGCAGTGTTACTTACATGTGTCCGGGATGCTCATTTTTATCTTATCTTCCTTTCATATCAGTCTCGTCGGAAGAGCTTACAACACAGAGCAGATTACTGTCCCTTTTCCTGTAGTGTGGAATTACCAATGTGCGACAAACGATTTACCTTAAAATAAATTCTGTTTGTGCTAAATTATCCAGGACCCCATGAGAAATTGCATGTGTTGATGTTACGGTTGTTGGTGATGAACAAATATTGTGGTGCAGTAGTGGAAAGGGATGCCGTGCATAGGCGCCAAGGTAAGATAAGTTACATATCCTGTATTTTCAATACGCGGTAGCGATAGAGAGGACACGACAGAAAATCCATTGTGGGCGCCGGCGTCTGCGTTGCGAGCAAGACATTAAAGGGTTTCTTAGGCGTCTCTTAAGAGAATAGTGGAAGCTTACCCGTGGTCTCCTATCATTCGCCCCTCATCATTTGCTCCTTATCGACGTTCGTTGAAATGCTACACATAAATATAGTTGGTTTACAGGAAGGGAAAGGCGCAGTATCTCTCACACTTTCTCCGGCAAGTGTGAGTTTGACCATGGCTCCTGTCGCATGGCGTTCCTTCAAGCGCATTGAAGTGCAAGATTGCAGATGACAGGTATGCTAACATCTCGCGGATTCTCTGTTGAATATGACAGATCTTGCGCTCAGATCTCGTGCACAACTCTCGCGTACGGGATTTTGTTCCATAAGCCTAGAAAGGCTTTCGCCTTAAGAATCACGAGCTTGGCGCTGGCAGGCAATAGCTGTCAGCTGACATGGCAGAGCAATGAGTGAACGCAGGGTTGCTTGGCGTTACTTTTGGCAGGAGCTGCGAGCTCGGGGCTCTCCTTTCACATGGGAGGGCAATATGACACTCAGCCTGCAAGGAACCTTGCATTCCCGGCACCCCTAGGGAACGTATGGACGTTCGCACGGCTTGATAAAAGTCGGCACCAACCAACCAACCAACCAACCTCTTTTTTTTAAGACAAAATATTTTCTTGGCGCATGGTGAAAATCTCGTGTGCGCGAAATATCTTCGCGAGATCTGTGAGAAAGAATCTGGGAAATGTGTTCGCTTTGCCTAGCGTTCTTGCCGTCTCCATGACAACGTAGAGGGCGCAAACGAGCGACACCGCACCAACAATCTCACACTTCACCGATCACCCGCCAAGGAACGTCACGCGGCAGCAGCGATTGTGTACCGTCCCATCCTAGACTTGCTGGGCCACTGCAACGAACATCTGCCAAGGAAATGAAATTTCCGCTGTGCAGCACGGGCCCTGACCTTGCTATACAAGGGGCGCGCGATGTACCGTGTACTGCAGCAAGGCTCGGGATGTTGCACTTCTCTAGTGCAGTTTCTGCAGTGCTCTCGGACGTTTTTTGTGGTCAGTTCAAGCGGAAATGTGAAGAAATTTCAAGCGTTTAAGCTGCATTTTTTTAGAACAAAATATTCAGAGCCGTAAGTATATTTTAATTACAAGTTGTTAGGTTTAAGAAAGCAACAATTTTAGCATATGTTATTCAATACTTTCTACTGGACCACGACCAGAATAAATAACATGTCAATGATTAATTTTAGTAATTAAACAAGGCCTCTCATGGGCGGCCATTTTATTTTTGTTGCACCGCGAACGAAGAATGCGAAATGAATGAATGTACTGCCTAAAAAGAATACTTGTCGTACTGATCGTGTAACACTGCCATTCATACTTATATATATTTTTATATATAAAAATTCAGGACTGCTTTTCGCCCATTATTGTAAAATAGCGCGCGAGTTTAGTATTTAACAAAATAAATATGGGAGACAAATAGCAGCCTTTTTTCATATTTAATCTAGGCTGCGTTTATTTAGAATATTATTGGCCATGCTCTGAAGCCTGTTTCGCAGAACAATTTTTCAAGTGTTACTGGAATCCAATTGCTAGTATGTTTTGTTCCTGTAAAGCGTGCTTTGTCTTCAGATAAGTGACCATCAGGTGAAGACATTCCATGCCTTTCGTCGAAAAGCTGAGATGAAACAGTTGATAGGATAACGCGATTAATGCTAGCGGTAATGTGAAAGTTCTTTAGTTTCGCCTCCTCCGAGTCCCCACCTCCGTTTCGGAAGAAGAGGAGGAAGAGGATGAGGTGTGACGATGAGGAGGGGAGCTCGCACGTTGTGTCTCGCGACGTATGATACGTTAGCCGTTTTCGGTACGATGACGGCACCCCCCCCCCCTCCCTGCGTGAACATAAAAAGTGAAACTAAATGATAGTGAATAATGCCTTACTTACAAATTATTTTAGTATTTTCTTTCAGCCTGCCCCTGCTGCTTTTCCCTCTCAGTGGGAACCTCGACTAGTGTGTTTCGTAACTTGCCCGCTGGCAAGCAAGTAGGCCTCTCCGCAACACAAGGCGAGATATGTTCGCTAGCCTAAATTGCACATGACAGGATAGTATCAGGGAGTGGAAGGAGCGCTATCCTGGCCCCATTTGCCGCGTGCGAACAAAGCCACCCGTTGGGCTATTCGCTGCTCTCCCGGGCCTGGGACATTCACCGCCAGACGCACGAGCTTCCTTTCAAAGCCGGGCTCTATGTCTGGCCGGTGTCGTGCGTGCTTTGCTCCCGTCAACATCCAAGCAGGCGCCGGAGGAGCCCGTGAAAGAGTGCCTTCGTTTCGTGAGAGCGCCGCCGTTTCCGGGTCTCCTTTGCTCGGCCGGCTTCACGTGAAAAGAATTCTTTTTACGGCCTCTGTTCCGCGCTTCCTTTACGGCGAGCACCTGCCCTGATTTGAAGAGGGGGTCTTTCTGGGCGAATTGCCGGCCGCTGTTTTGCCTACGCATCCATGTGGGCTGACAGTTTGTGTGGGTACTTTCTTTTCCAGTTTCGTTTCTCTCGGCCAAGAAGAACAGCACCATCTAGGCTTCTCTCGCGCAGTGAATCCAAGCATCGATCGTGTCATCTGGCTAACGGTGGTGGTATTTTATTCCTGTTTTTATACTTTGCCTGTGCTCCTGCATCTTCCCCTGCTGCGGTCACTGTGGGCGCCCGGCTGCAGACGTCGACTTTAAGGATTTGGGCTTTGCTTACCTATTCTGCAGCCAGTACGTTTTTCCTCGTTGCGTTCGTAGCTTGTCCCGGCGCAAATGCAATTAGCTTGGGCACGTTTTGTTTCGCGAACGAGTGAGAAGATGGGGGACGTTGGTTAAGCGCCTGGCAGTAGGATGTAGTGAACTGCGCAATGGAGGAGGGTTTCATAAGCGGGCTGCTTCGTTGTGCCTTAGGTGTCTGAATGAGTTCTGAAAAGGTTGTGAGCATGCACAGCCGTAAGAAAAAAAATTATACAAGAGGTAGCCGGTGGCGGAGCTCGAGGATGGATGAATAAATAGAATATAGGAGCGTCCCATTTGAAACGGGGTGGTAGCAGTTGCTATCATGCTCATTTTTTTCTTCCCTGTATCTTAATTATTGTTTTAGATCAGATTCCATTTATTCAATTTTTGTTTCCACATTACTGACATTATGCTAATTTTCTGCTTTTAAGCCACCAACCTTTTAACCATTTTTTTGCTAGCTTCCACAGGTATCTCTAAACTCCATGACCTCAGAAAGAGTGACTACGCCTGCATCGACTTCCGGATGGATACCATCGCATTCGAGTATAGGACGGTTAATTGTTTCTGTGGATTTACCACACACTGTACATGTGTCATTTACATGGTTAAATTTCTTTTTGTAGCTGCGTGTTCTATCCCTGATCTAGCTTCAAAACGTGGGGCAATGCTTCTTGAATAATCAAAGAAAGCTTCCTTCCTGATCTGCCTTTTTCACTTTTAGTATAGCTCCACACTCTGTTTCTTTTCCATAGAATTTATCCAATTTTTTACTTTTTGTGTTTTTCAGCTGTTGCTTAACGCTCGTTATTTCTTCGTCCTTGTGACCTGAATACTTACTAGTTAGTTTCCTAGTTCTGGGGCATTGCAAAACTGCATTCTAATGCCATCTAGCGGCAACTATCTGACGCTAAGAAAATCGCAGCGGTGCCCTATTTTTTCGACATACTTTCGCTGTCGCTAGATAGCGTTTCGATGCAGTTTTCCCTAGAGTTGCTACAGTTCTCCAGATCTACATAACCAGCTGCGTGTTGTACATCAATATTTCTCACTACTGTACATGGTCTTTAAGTTTTAATGCGAACATGCGAGCAGGTGAGCGCTCTCTTCAAAGTGCCATTGCGTCCGACCTGTACGCTAATTTAAGATAAGTGCAGGCCACACGAATCCCGCCTAGAGATCCGTCTGTGTCTCGACAACTATAGTTCTATGCCAGTTGATGCGTACCTAGTGGCGTTTTGAATAGTGTGACTAAGTGCTCGCGTGTTCGGACTAAGAGTGGACCACCATGTATATACTCGTGCTCTTATCGGGCGTGAGGAGGAGATATATTACGCTAGTTTTAACGCGACGGCTTTCATGCCCCATTCTCTGTAAAATCTGACTCTTGTGGTGGCGTGCGTGTTGAGAGAAAAAAAAAATAAAAAAAAAGAGCATGCCTGCGGCATGTATTGAGACTCGGCGGAGCATTGATTGGCCACCAGGTTTTGTGACGCACCAGGACCATATGCCACAGAAATGTTGACAGGAGCAGAGAACTCGAGCACCTCCTTTGCAATGGCATTATAAGACGAAATCTGAAACTTCCGCGACCTTTAGACTCTAGGTCAGACGGATATCGCTTTGTTAAATAGAGGCTGTAGTAGTCTTTCACTTATTGAGCTTACGACTGTGTGGTGATGTGTTTATATGAGATAGCAGAGGTAGAAGTTTAGAGATAAGTAATTGGCGAGTAGAAAGGTGGATGATTGCTAATGAGCGCGAACAGGAGTGCAACGGAGTGAAGTCGCTAACGCTGTCGCTTGATACCCGTGATGGCGGAGTTCATGCTCCTTCCAAATTTGTTAATGTATGCGCGAACTGAAACGACTTTCTTCTAGTTGGCTTCTGCATGAGTACATGTTCATCGAGGCAAATATTGATTAGCCGAGGCAAATTACATTGTACGAATCTTTGTGAGACTCACGTGTGACATGTAGTATACAAATTCGTTTCTTTTTTACACATTTAGCTTTCTAGAAAAAAAAAAAGAAACCAGATATTTTATTTTAAATCTGATATTCTGAAAGCTTTTGTTTAGCAAAATTAAGGCGCGCGCTAAGATTCAATCTATCAATTTTTAAAAGGAAAGCACATAAATCACAAATGTTTTCTTATTGATTTTCACTTTCGTTTTGCCTTTGGGAAAAGCCTACTGTGCCTCTCGTCACAAACTCGCAAATATGCGGTCGAGAGAATAACCGCCAAACGAAAGGGCTTTGAGATTTCTTTTTTTTAGGCGGTGGGGGGTGGGAGGGTATTATACTCCTTAAGGTCATGTACTGTCGCTAGACAGCAACAGATTGCATTCCGATCTCCAGTTATAGGGGCGCCCTAACCCTATTCATAAAGCAAATTTACCGTTTTCTCAACACGTCTAAATTGTTTACTGTCATGCGCAAGCCTACGCATTATAACTGCCTTTTACCATGTAAATTCTTTCAATAGAAATGAGCGAGGAAAGGTATAATATGACAAGCAGTATACCCTGCCCGACTATGGCTAATGTTGCATCATAAAGAGTGATTCAAAAAGAATGGGCTGGCATTTGCATTTACACAGGTCAGTGCTTCCAACCGATACTTTGGAGAGATCAATTATTCACACTAATTTTGGTCACTGGAATCATAAGCATTATTCCTAAAGCACAAATGTTCAGCGAAGAGACGTAAGAATTGTGACACATATTTGCGGAATTTTTTTTTATCAGACCACATAGAGTAATGTATTTCGAGTATATATTCGATATTTTGAAAGGATAACCAATTTTGCTTTGTCACTACTGCAGCATCCTAGACGCCGCAAAGGTAATGGTTGCTTCTTTGGATCTTATTGTTGACTGCTTATTAAGGAGTGCTAATCATTGGTAATATAAATATCAAAAATTACGTCCATATATTCTCAAAAGTGCCAAAAAGTCAACTCTGACAACGCTGTGAACACCAAGGAATTCCTTTTGTCGGGGGACGCGAATTTTCTCCCTACACATATGTCGTGAATATGTTGCTGTGTACGCTCAACTTTACTTCTGACATTATGTAAAGGTGTTTTCTTCTGGAGCGGTTTAGAACGAAGAGTATACAATATTCACTTTGAAATGGCGCGTTTGATCATACATGGCACTTAGTTCTAATGTGTGTCTTCTGGAAAAACGAATTGTAATAAATAGACTTCGCACTCTTTGTGACTACACACGCCGTCGACACATTACCAGTTCTCCCCCTTTATAACAGACTTGCTTGAGCTTTCGCCCTGGAGCCTGAACGGAGTACTTCCTGTTGACAAAGTAATATGAGCTTTCGTGCCCTACTGAGGTATTCATATTCGATCGCACGAAACGAAAATGGTTCAACACACAAGGAACGAGATTCCACGAAAACAACATGCTTGGCGCCGCAATAGCGGCACATTGCGCAGTTACTTTTTGTTACACAATAAAGCTTGAGGCAAAAACCTTCTCCTTTCAAGAACGTATTTTTCTGTTCTAAAGGTACTCGCACAATATGCAGCATTTATGAGGCCAAAGAAATCAGAAAATTTTGCTCTGATGATCTCTTCATAGATAAAATTCGGCAGTGAAGGTTTGGGTGACACAGTGCCCATTTATTTCCAAATTTTCCCTCTCTCATACGTCCGGCGGCGTTTATTTTTGTTTCCCCCTGAATTTTAAAGGTGATTTGATAAACCAGTTTTTGTTTTTTGGAGCTCTTAACGGACTAAGTCTTCTGGTATAGAATGCCCGAGCACTTTCCTTTCCCTTTTTGCCAAGTTTGTTGATCGTGCAATTTGTTCATTGTCTTGGTAGGTTTGCCGTTTTCAGTTCGTTTGCCCTAAATACGCATTCGACCTTAATCCCTGACATTCGCTTTTGGAGAAAGAAGGAAACAAAACGGAAAGGAAGGAAATTGTTCTTGTTTCGACGTTCTAAAAAGAGTAAGCCTCGGGTAGATATGTATGTACATATAGCAGGATCAGGAAACTGGGACCGGCTTTTCAGCTGGTTGTTGTAACGCCATCGATATTTGCTTTTTTATTGCTTGTTCGTCTTTTTTGAGAAGCGATTAATCTTAGCCTAAAGCTCACATTAAGCAAACTTTTATTCCACACAGTATCTCCAATAGATGCAGGCTAAAATTGCTGCTGGATACGTATTCTTCCCTCGGAATTTCGGGATTATCAAGTCCTGTGACTTCGAGAAAAATAATCGGTGTTCCGCTGCATCCTATAGAAATAACTTCGAGTAGTCTCTCTTGCAACTTCAAACTTCAACGTGTTCGTTTCCCTAAAAACTCTCTCAGTGCCTTTTTTTTCCGGGGCAAACGTTCACCAATCTTGTCCATTGGGTGTTATTCCCCAAGAAGAGCAGTGTTGCCGATTGAATGGACGTACTGGCTTGCTTTGGACATTCGAAAGAACGTGCTCATTGAAATCAGTAAAACTGATAGTTTGTAAAAAATAAAATTTCGTTTAATAATAATGTAGCCAGTAAACTAAGTATATAAAATATGAGGAAAAAGTCTGGAGCTCAGTTTTTATGTGTTTCTAATAAAGCGAGGATTTCAGGAACGTAATGCCTGCTGATTTCAGTTTATAAACAATGTGTCCTAAAACACTTCATTGTTAAACGTTTTGATGTCAAATTATAACGCAAGTTCATAAGGCATTATCTCGTGCAAGCATTTCGTCTAAAATCTGGCTGAAAAAGGAACAATTCCCTGTGCATTTTTTTATTTTTAATGACTTTTAGCTTCAGCGACATGTATGGTTAAAAAGCTTCTCACTTCTCTGCAATTGAGTGCTCATTATCTTAACATTTTCATGCTTCTATAGCGTGATCCATTCCATAAGAACCAAAACAAGTCCTTTTACGAGTGCTCAATAGGAGTTCACCATGCGTCAGCTTTTCTTCCGCAGTCCTCTCCGGAAAGGATGTGGTATATTCCTCCTCCGAAATATGATATTGAAATAACGATGCCGGTAGTATTTTATTTTCGCGTTGTATACAGAGATGTTACTTTATTTGGATAATATAAACAAATTTGGACGAACTCTTGTAAAGAACGTTTGAACGCAATATTTACCTTACTGCGTAATTCCACTATAACTATTAAATATATATTCATATTTCCCCCTCGCAGGCTTCCAGGTTTTGACTGCCTATATTAAAAACAAACGCAGGCCATTGTTGTTTTTTCTTATCTATATCAAATACTGGTTGTGAGCGCCTGATAAACTTTAGAAAAAAAAGTTCGCGCCGAAGCAATCGACCACTGCGATCAAAACACTCATAAAGGTATCAAAAAACGTTTCGCGTGCACTGACCTCACAGATACTTTGAAAAGAGCAACCGATTAGCTTTCCATGGCAGTTTTAACTACCCGGTAAATTACAGGAAAAACATTTAGAGCACATTTTAGGTACGAATCTAAATCTTAGACCATTTTCATAGAGTGGTAGTCGGCCCTTTTTGATTTGTCTCTTCTGTTCCGTCCTTGAAGTGCTGTTGAGTGACATTAATACTTATCAACTCATCAAAATTATATCTTTCACTCGTGATAAGAGGGCTATCGCACAGCTGAGGCCCTCATTGTTGAATCAGATTCAATCGTGTATTTACTTTGTTGGCTCAATTTGCGCGGCCGCCACTACGCTTGAGAGCGGCAGTCACAATCAGGGTTTTTTTTTTTTTTCACTTTCTACAGGTGCTCTCTACAGTAGCAGATTGAACAGCCTCTGGCATAGCTCAGTCAGTAAAGCAGCATAGGATTTGTGCATAAGCCCTCCGTTCTGCTGCTTGTGGTGGTATGTTATTGGCCTGTTTTCCTGCTTCCTGATTTAGTCCTTCTGAGGCATGAAAAAGAAGAATATTGCGCTAATTGTCCACTGGCCGACACCACGGAAAGAAAAAGAGTACTCTATAGACAGTTTTACTGGGTGTTGGCTGGCTTCAAACGCACAGGGGCTGTCGAAATAAGTGAGCGAAAATATAATGACAGAAGTGAGTTCTTCCTCTTCATTTTATGCCTCTTTGAATAGATATATGAACATATTGATTATCATTTTGAAAATAACACGTTGAACCGGAAATTTATGTCGTCATTCCTTGGATTCAGGGAGGTCAGTTTATCGATATAGCCACGTTTGGCACTATTTCTGAATTTTAGCTACTTGGAGCGAACCATTTGCAGCCAAAGTTTGCTGAAAAATGAAAATATGCCACAAAACTTGATGAAAGCTGCACTACTGTTTCGTCCTAAATGTGCACTGTTGAAACGTCACCTATTATGTAGCTGGAGTATACCAGCTGTGTTTTGTATACTAGCTGTGACCAAGATTTATCAAAATTTCAGCGTTCATCCATCATTCTTCTCAGACATTTGAAAGTCAACACGAAAAGAGAAAGCTTGCACGAGCAGCACCGAAATTTTTGAAGCCTTATTTAAATAAAACGAGATTCGCATTATAATAACGCGCAAAAATGACAACCGCGGCACTTTTTGTCCGCGTATATTGTTTTCTACTGCGCGAAGGGCACTCCAGCTCTTAAAGTGGCGCGTGTTTGTCGGGCGTATTTGAACTTCGAGTTATGCAGAGTGCGCGCGCAGATTTCTATGCTATTTTGATCATGAAAACAACATGTGCGCATTATTCCAGCTTATGCTCAACTGTGGAGTCGGCGATCAAAAGCAGCGGGTGTTAACGACAAGCAGGGCTCGCATTTCAGTGCGATGCGCCGAAGCGTGTGATTAAATCCGCTAGTATTTCTTTTTGAACGCACTTGAACCGGGGAGCTCCGGAACGATATACTGCGATGAAAATGTGGGCGAAAACAAGAAAACACGTCGTCACTCAAATTTTGCCGCTCTCTCCACAGCAAAAAAAAAAAATAAAAAATAGAAAGAGACATAAGAGAGGGTGGCCTGGAATCTCGTTTTCCACTTGTTGAACGTCGCGCTTCAAAAAGGGCTGTCGAAACGGGCAAACGAAGTGGATAGCCCAAAAAAGGAGAGAAAAGAACAGAGGTAATGGTTCAGAAAGATTCTGCTGCCTACACGCAACACCAGAAGAACGGAACTGCTTAGGAGTTGAAAAATGAAGGCTTATGGGCCACGAGAGCGGATCATTGCGGGAGAAGGCGACAGGAGCAGCGTTAAGCATCGGCGTGGGGGCGCTGGTTGACAGGCGACGGTGAAATAAGGGGGTTGGACACGTGGGGTCGTGTGAATAACGATAATTATACGAGTTTGCTTCTAGCAAGATCTGTAAACTGAGAAATTGAGCGAGTTTGGATAACGCGTGGGAGGAGGTTCGCTTAAGAACCTTCGCCCCGTCTTCTATATAGACGGCGCGTGCTCACAGCGCCCCCAATGCTAATGGGGTTTGATGGATGGCATGTCTTACACCAGCACTCGTGGTAAAGCCCTTCGAGGAGGCCTTCCATCACGCGTCCGAGCAGCCAGGACTGCCGTCGTCGCCTTGAGAGCACGAGCGGTGGCTTCGATCTGCAGCAGAGTCTTGTCGTGAGCGAGCAGCGTGCTTTTTATCTCGTGATAAATGAATAAGTTCAATAATGCACGGAAAGGTTGGCTTTTGCGTATCTAATCCAAGACTTTGCGCGTGTGAACCATGGGCGCTACACGCTCGTTGCTTTGTTTCATGAGCAGGAGGCGCTTTGACGGCTGGACTAATATGTCGTCCATGCTCAAAAGCGGCAAATCGGTAGGTGGAGAACAGTAGGGGATTTTAAACTACTCAATTCCTTTCATTCTCATTTCTGAAAAGCAATCCGAGTGCCTTGTGGTTAGCTGCCCATCAACACTTGAGAAGTGTTCACAAAAGGGCTGAAGCACCAAGACGTGGGTCTAAGGGACAATAAAGTTTAAAGCCAGTGAATTCCCTTCGCAGGCAAATGAAATGAAAAGCATGTTTAAAAGCAGATTATGGAAGCGCGAGCCGCAATGAGTCTCTAAGGGTATAATGACAACAAGCATTTAGGTTAGTATTTAGTCTTATTCAAATGAAGCGTGTTAAGAGTCCTCTAGTGCAGGTTCTGCCGAGCTCTGAAATTTTTAAGCCCAATTTTCTCGAAGAGATAACCTTTCAAGAAAGACCCCAATGTCTACTTCTACTGAAAACAACAACTGGAAGCAATTCATCTCACTGTCTACTAAATCGCAAATTCTTGTTTTGTAACTAGAAATTAGCGGCTCATTATCAATACCAAGTATCTTAACAGTAAACGGCACTGTAATATACCAGACCATGAGTGGTAACGGTAAGTTTTGGAGCGTGTTTTGCTCTGCGGATCATTTCCACGCCTCTCCAGAGGTCAAACTGCCCTTGTACGCAGAAAAATAATAGTTTCAGAACTCAAAACTACTAACCGTATGTATTTCTGCAGCGTACAGGATTACAGCAAGATGGGAGCACTAGGTTCTTAGAACAAGGGGGTTGCACTCGGCTGCTCTTTCTCGTACTCTCTGCGTATCAGACAACGCATAATGTTTGCTTAGCGCTAATCTCTACCTCAGTGTATTGGCATCATCCTTCAGGAGTACAGTGAAAAAAAAATGGTTATGCCATCTCGTTCACTCTACCACATGAAATATTTACCCACGTTTGGTTTGCAGACTTCGTAGGCGACATCCGAGAAGACGACGTTTTGAGGCTCGTACTGTTTTCTACTTACAACGCTTGCAATGATTTGTTAATAAGCTCGTTTGGCTTCTTTAGTGAGGCTTTTGCAAGCCCTTATTATTTTCGTTTTTATAACCTAAACCATTATACGGATCCCGCCTTGAGCCTTCGCGTAGGTGAGGTCCGTCCAAGGTCCTCAGCTAGAGAACCCAAGAGAAAAAGATGACATAACTGAGAGATGGGTGGTGATTTAGAATAAAATTGAAGAAATGCAAGGAGGAAATGATGACAATTTGTTGTGTTCAGGAAAAAGGTTGCTCAGCACCGTATTTTCTCGCGAAAAATCAAGCTTTACTTGTACGCGAGAGGAGGAAGATGGGAGATAAAAGACATAGGAAGCGCAAGGAATGCTCTCAAGAAGGCCCCATTTAAATGGGAAGGAGAAGGAAGACAAGACGAGCAATGTAATGACGAGGTGCTATTGCAGCGAAAGAAATAGGAAGGAGATCTGAATCTCGTGCTGCTGGACTAGTTGTGAAATCTCTGCGTGCACAGTGATCGCGAATAACGCGCGGCTGTCACCTGCCTTTCGCGAAAAAAAGAAAGAAAGACTGCGAAGGACACCAGCCTACATGAGCTGATAAAATGTGATCTGTGTTTTTTTCATCCAAATCTGATGTAACTACATGCGAAAGTACATCTTGCCCGGAGCTCAGTCAAGATTCTCTCTGCGATCGATTGACCGGCGTAACATATTAGCGAACCGAAACTCAGAGCGCCCTACGCAGAAAATGTAGAGCCGCTGTGACCGTTGCGCTCAAGAGGTTCTCTGCACGCGTCGAAAAAACGCTGTTGCGCTCGCCGCTGAGCAAGGAGCGGATCGGCGGCTAACAAGACGAATGGGGGGGGGGGGGGTTGTGAAGGCCTTACAGCAGCAGTAGCGGCGCCGTGTGCTTACGCTATTGGTACAGTAATTCGGACAAGGTTCACGCTAGATAACTGCAGTCGAGCCAGAGCGTAGGACGCGTCAGCGGAAAACTATTCTATTGTCGTGTTTGTCAATTTTATGTTGTGAGATTGTCTAAAGACAGTTGATGGTTTTATCTTAAAAAGTTGTCTGAGCGGATCTGAAGGCCGCATAAAGGACACTGTAAAAACTTCGAACGTTTCTTTTTTTTTTTGCCCATATAAGTCATAAAACGGAATATAACGCTTTTCAGCGCGCAAAAGTGGTAGCTGATTAACTTTCAGAACTGGGCGATCTCCGACATGCGGCTCAGGCGTTACTTAAAAATGGATAGAAAGTTACGGGATCAGAAAAAGAATTAAATGCGTCTGCCCATGTTGACCTGAATTTATGTTTAGATATGTAGGACAAAGAATGAATTATAACCAGGCTTACAAACAGTGGAAGTGTTTGTAAGCATTCACTATACATAAAAGTGTTTCTCCGTGGTATATCATTAGGAAACAAGTTTTGTTTTATTGAGATTTCCAGCTGCGTCATAGGAGAGAAGAAACTGTTGAAAAATTTCCATCACTGTGCCTCAAAGAGCTGTAGTTTGTAGAGATTATTTTTGTCTGCGACATTTCCTGCCATTAAACCGCCGAACTTGTTGCGCGAGATTGCGAGCGGAAGAGAAGGGGGCGGAGGTATAACTATAATTTTGATTTCGTTTAATTTTTTCTGTGGCCAGACAAAATGTTGGGGACTACTTCAATCCTATTGATAAGTCTTTCCACATTAGGATACTATGGGCATCTCTATGATTTTACAGTGGAGTACAAACTTACAAGAATTTCTAGAGAACGATTTATGGTACAAGTTTGCAGGAGAGGGAGCAAGGAATATGTGCCTCCAAGGTTCGGACGCCAGATGAGGATGTCACATCTCTCTCATAAGGATAACATTTTCTGCAAGCTTCAGCCGGCAGCTTACACTAGAACGCCACTTCTTGCAGCAAAATATTTACATCGCTTAAAATTAAAAGAAAACAACAACAACACTTTGTTCGTGGATCATTCGCTATCTTTAAAAGCCAGCACATCCAGTTGTTCTTTCACTGGCGTGACGTCAACGGCAAGATAAGTCATAATGTCGGCTTGTAATACTGAAGAGCGTTTCGTACCGATATAAGGGACTTGAGTATGCTGATGCATATGTGCAGCTTTTAGGTAGTACACAATAAAGAAATATATATATATATAT
>JAJIZL010018711.1:23881-44528 GCA_023969395.1 Amblyomma maculatum | reverse complement strand
CTAGGGCAGCGCAAAATGCTGAAGCCAGTCTAGTGCTCAATAATACTGGGTGAGGTTAGAGCACTGAAGGATACTGGTTTATATGTACGGCACTCACACGCCATGCACGACTATCCTACGAGGGTGTGAAGGAGCAAGCAGTCGGAGGTTGCAAGCCCAAGCCATGGATGACAACAAGGGCCAGTGAGCGGATGTCTATACCATGAGGTAATGCTAATTTAAGCATCTAGATCATCATCATCATCCTCAGCCTGACTATACCCACTGCAGGGCGAAGGCCTCTCCCATATTCCTCCAATTAACCCGGTCCTGTGCGAGCTGCATCCACTTGACCCCTGCAAACTTCTTAGTCTCATCCACCCACCTAATTTTCTGCCGCCCCCTGCTACGCTTTCCTCCCCTTGGAATCCAGTTTGTTGCCCTAAGCGACCATCACTTATCCTTTCCTCGCGCTACATATCTTGCCCATGCCCATTTCTTCTTCTTGATTTCCATTAGAATGTCAGTGACTTGAGTTACTTCTCTGACCCACTCTGCACGCTTCCTATCTCTTAACGTTATCTCTACCATTTTTCTTTCCATAGCCCTCTGCGTTGTCCTCAACTTTAGTAGAACCCTCTTTGTTAGCTTCCACGTTTCAGTCCCATAGGTAAGTACAGGTAAGATGCAACTGTTGTATGCTTTCCTCTTGAGCGATACCGATAAACTGCTAGTCATAATCTGGGAGTACTTGCCAAATGTGCTCCATCCCAGTCTTATTCTCCTTGTTATTTCCCTTTCATGGTCCGGATCTGCTGTTACTACCTGTCCTAAATAGATATATATTCGCTTACTACTTCCAGTGCTTCGCTACTTAACGTAAACTGTTTTTCCTTCCCTAGGCTATTAAACATTACCCTAGTCTTTTGCATATTGATTTTCAAGCCTACTTTTTTACTTTTCCTGTCTAGGTCATTATTTGCAATTCATCCCCTGAGTTACTTAGCAAGGCAATGTCATCAGCAAATCGCAGATTACTGAGGTATTCTCCATCTACTCTTATCCCTAACTGCTCTCATTCTAGATGTCTTCTTTCTTAGATTCTAGCATCTAGATGTCGCTACATAAATTGTTCGTGGTTTTTTGTGCACCTATTTCTGCTTACAGCTTTTTCTTTGCTTGTAATGTAAATTATTTGTGTTTATTTGATGAATCCCCCCCCCCCCCCCCCGCTATGTAATGCCCGCAAAGGCCCTTAGGGTATTTGAAATAAATAAATAAATAAAAAACAATATATGGGTGTGTAGTGCTAACAGTAAGTGCTGAAGTAGCTCGGTGCAGTAAGCAGCCAACAAGTGTGGCAGTTACGAGACGAGACATAGTGTTGGGTTGAGTGCTGGGGTATTGTAGCATATAAGTGTGTATTGCAACCCAGATTCAATTTCAGTTTGGTGGAATGACTATACAGGTAATTCATTGGGTATAGGGTGTGGCATGTCCAGACAATACCAACGACAATGGCAACAATGTGGCCTCACAGATTGACACTCATATGTTTTAATTGTAGCTATAAATGTTTTTCAGTCACTTAACAAATTGCTATCCATAGCAGAAACAATACTCATGCACTGAAAAATAAAATGAAAATACTGAATATAATGCACATATATATACCTTGGTACATGTACTGTACATGTAGGGAGCCAAGGATGCGAAAGTTGTCCAGAATAAACGAGCGGCTGCGTCTCCAAGACTGCTGACAGTAAAAACAAAAAATGGCATATACACATGTAAACACTGAAATGAAGTGAGTGCTTTACCAAGCAGCATTGCATATGAGATATCAGCCAAAGTTTATAGTTTACTAACACGTATACAGTAACAAGGCAGCTGCAAGTGACCTGAAGGAAGTTAAGCAAGCTACCTTCCTGGCCGCATTTTGGCAGCTCGCTGCATTCGTTACTCTGGGCCTCAAGCGAACTACTGTATATTGTGTCATAGTGTATACATATATATTTTTTATTTTTACCTACCCTGCCCTTTCTCCCTCTCGTTCACCTCTTTGATTTCCTCTACCCCTTCCTCACTATCCCTTCAATTCCACCGCCCCTGTTCAGGTGCTTCAGATATCAGATACCGGGGCTGGCAAACATCTTTTCTTTCCTTTTGTATATGTAATAAAATAACCACTAAAACAACAAATGCTGGTAATGCTAATCATCTTAAATTAGAATCAGATAAGCAGATAAGCAGCAAGCTGACACAGTATAGTGCCTACGTTGTCGTGTTGCGCTGTCGCAAGCTCCTGATAGAAAAAAAAAAAAAATGTATTTGCGCAAAGCTTTGTTGGAAACAATTTAATTCCTTCCAAAGTCATTTTTGCTATACTGTTTATATATCGATACATGTTCTGATAAAACACACGAGTTTTGCACCGTCTTCAGATTGCTTTCCAAAGCTAGAAGGTGGCATCCATGCCACAGAGATATAAGTAATTGACAAATTGCACGCTATTTCAAAAACAATTAAGTACCAGGTTGCTGTTTAGCTTAATGCACTGCTAAATGACACCTCTCGCATTGATTTCGCGGACAAAAATGGACACGACACCCACCTACCGCTGCACTCAGCGCACTATGTCAAAAAACAACAGCAATGACAATGGCTTACGTGAGAAGCGACGGCCGATGTCAGATCGTTGACGCAGACATCGCAAATTTGCTCGGCACCCATGAATCGAACGTCCGACTTTTGCTGTTGAATGGTTTAATGTTAAGGGTGCGTTGCACTACCTCCGCTGCAGCAAAACCACGCCAATAAACTGGGAGACTTTACAAACACTGCCCGAATGCGCCGACGACGGCGTCGTCCAGAGCTCGTCAATCCAAAAGCTCTGGACGCCGTCGGCGACAACGAGGAAAGAGCCGAAAAGCCCGCCAGCCCGCCACGAATCTGGGGACAAATTCAGACTCAACTAGGCACATAATAGTCAGCATTTAGGTACTTTGTAAAAACATGGCGTTCAATGCGCTTGGGGAAATCTAGGGACAAAATTTCAGCCGAAAAAACCCTATTCATGGCGGGTTTTAGTCTCGCCCTCATCATCGAGTTGATGCCGCTGGCAGTAGGCAGCTGCTAGTGTTCCTGCACGCGTTTTCTTCCAAGTTGCGCGACCAGTTGTACATTGACCTTGCCAGAGGCGCCTCTTTCAATTTCGGTTATGTTCCAGCTCAGGCACTTCGTGCGCGCTCGAATAGTTTCAAGTTTGGACCTGCAGTGCCTGAATTACGAGCTTGAGCAGCAGATGCGCCTGGCTCGTTCACATTTGAGCATTCGGAGGCGCGAGCGAGCGAAATCCGCTGCTGCTGACACGCTACTTCGTTCACACTTCCGAGCCAACATATCGCCGCCGTCGCCGCTTCGACTGCGAGCTCCCGTTAACTCTGACCTGACCGCTCGACTGCAGCTACGTACGCCACGAAAAGCATACATATGCTAAGAGCCGAAGGAAAAACGCATTATCATTCAGTTGTTCACTAAATCATGCCACATCTGACCCACATACTGCGGCAACAAGACCTTCAACGTGCTATTTGGAGGCATCGTAAACAAAAGGGCCTCATACCAAGGAGAGCGTCGATCTCTTGCACTGGTCGCCCGGCGAAAAAAAAGGGCCTTGGGTAAAACGTAAAAACTAAAAATAACGAAGTACCGCAAATACATTAAGAAATAAAAAAAATTGATTTGTAGGAAAAAAACACGAGCGAGATTCGAACTCGTCACTGCTTGTTCCGTACAGTTCGGAGCTAACCACTCGGCTACGCCGCGGTTTCTCTCTTTTTTTTTTTTCTTTACTGCCGGTCATCATTAACACAAAACAAAACCAATAAAAACGCGCTACAAACAGAATGCTCACAGCAAAGCGGTTACCGCAAGCTTGACACTGTTAATACAGAAGCCGGCAGGCTCATACGAGTTGCCTTTGTCAAGTTAAAATTCCTTCAGCCCGCATAGTGGTTCGACTCTTGAAATCCAGTCTGGCACAGTGGTCTTCAATTTGTGCATTTCAACCAATGCGTGTATACTCTCGCGAAAGTAGTCTCAGGGAGCTGGGAAATATTTCTGCATGCTATGTCATGGCCGCATTTATTATGAAACATGTTTGGAGGTGTACAGGCCATTGTTGCCGGTCAAAAAATTACAACTTTTTGACCATCGGAACATACTGCCTGCTCGATCACGACTTGCAACTACTGTTCTGGATGCCTATGCGCTGCAACCACTTTAACATGTGGAATTTCACAGCGCTGCAAATTTAGGGGGCCGGCTCATCGCTCATGCTCCGCTGAGCACGGAGCTGTAGCACAAATCTTGAAGGAAAAAAGTGCGACGAAGCTTCAAAACTGGCAAGCGCAGCAGCGAGGACACTATTTTGCTGGTAACTAAATCTTATTTGTATGTAAACATTTCGGGAAGCGTTTGCGATGACCGAGGGCTCGGTTTGTTTATACGCAGGCTCTAGAAACATGTAAAGTATTGTGCATTACAGGCGCTCTGTTTTTTGTTTTTTTTTTCTTCGTTTATGGGCTCATCGCTCAGTAAATTACTCTCTTCATCGTTTTACTTATTTCGGCTGTTGCCGTCACTTATTATGAGTCGATGGTCGATAGCGAGTACGCTGTTGCCATGTTGGCCCCTGAGGGATGCGGCACCGCGGGCCGTGCCGGCTCGCTAGCAATCACCAACGCAATCACGGAGTCTCCGCTTACGTCATGTGTGCGTCACTCTACCCCGACTACGTAGTCGGAGGAAACAGTTTGAATACGACCGGCGGGAACAAGAAAAAACCTCAACTTCTTATCGCAATATCTCAGCAATTATTCGATTTTTTGCTGCCGGATATGCGGCGACAGTGTCACCAAATGTAGTTTATTAGATTTTCATATCATATTTGGGTGTCTTTAGTGTCCCTTGAAGAAGCGGCTCGTGCTGAGACCCCAAGGGGACATAGCTGCGTCTTCGACGTTTGTTCTGCGTCAATTGGAACCTCGCTCATAACATCTTGGCGAAAGGCGCTGGGAAGACGTTCACCAGAAACCCCGAAGACTAATTCCCAGCTTGAACCGCGCCGAAGTCGTCTTACCGGCCTGCCGCCACCCGAGCCTACGATGCCTGACAGCGACGCTCCGAAGTTCGTGCCTAGCAGCTCATGGCAGCACCACCGGGAGCCGCGTTCGTTCACGGGCTCATCCAGGGAAGTCGTGGATGAGTGGCTCACTCACTACCAGCGGGTGAGCCATTACAATAAGTGGGACTCTTCCACCCAGCTAGTTAACGTAGCCTTCGAGCTTAACGACACAGCCCTAGCGTGGTACAACATGAGGACACTTTCACCACCTAGGACCGCTTTGTAAAAGAGATAAAAAAAGGTGCTTTGGAGATTCTGACGCGAAGAAGAAGCGAGCTGAACAAGCGCTCTCTCAAAGAGCTCAGCTTCCTGGGGAAACATGCACCAAGTATATCGAGGAAGTCCTGAAGCTGTGTAAGCTTGTCGATGCTCGCATGACTGAGAATGTCAAAGTTGGCCATCTGCTTAAAGGGTTTGCCGAAGATATTCGTAATTTTCTTATCAGCAAATCAAGCCTTGACTCAGTGGCTGAGGTGATGTTCGAAACGCTGAAAATGCGTCGGATATCACCCAAGTTCGGACGTTTGGCTGGCCTGACGTCGGTGGCCGCTGCTGAGGTAACATCGTCTAGCGATCTGGCCTCCACGATCCGTCAGATCGTTCGCGAAGAAGTGAGCCGGTTGCTAGAGTTAGCTTGGGGCTCCTCAGCGCCGCTCCCGTCGCATCCGCCGTGTCCGCCTCCTACAACCGCTTTTAATGAAGCGGACTTCGTTAATACAGCGAACTTCGATGGATATCAGGGACCGCAGCAACTGCGGCAGAGCAACATACCGAGGGCACCCCCAAGGCAACGGACCCGCTATTACCAGCCGACACATAACCGGTATGACAATAGTCGACGCGAGGCTCTCAGTGGCGACTACTTGCCCGCGCCATCTTTTTCTCGACCCCTGTGCGCTATCGCTGCGGCCAACCTCCACATCTCAAGATCATGTTCTCGCCGCCAAGCATTCCGATACGGCTACGGCTCCATGAACTACCGTGCGCAGCAGGATTACAATCCTGGCCCTTCTCGTCACTCGCGCTACCCTCGTAATTGCGGGGACCCGCGGCAAGCACCTTTGCGGGATCTTTCACCGGCATCGAATCGCATGATCAGACAAAGAACACAGAATTGCTACGCGTGCTAGACTCAGAGTGATAAAGCCGCATGCCGGCAGCTGTCGAAAAAAGAACAAATACAGATTTGAATGGTTTAATTGCTGCAATAGAATCGACCGGATTTTGGTTGTAGTGGTTTTGTTCGGCATCATAGAGCGGAAAACGAAAGGCGCAGGTATAGTGATCAGTAATTTCATTCTAAAATAATAAAGCGGTGTCAGCAGTGCAAAATTAACACTTCCCGGGTTTTTCAATAACGAAAGTTGCTAGCTGGAGTTTATTTTATAATTTCGATTAGTTGATGAAGGTCGCGAAAGCATGTGCATATTTTCTTGCCCAAACGACCATAATTACGAATTCTTCACAACCTTTCTTACTGAAGGATCAATATAGCAATCGAAATTGCGCGGTATCTCATTAATACAACTTGACGAATTTTAAATGTAATCATGTATACTGCGCGCGCGCGTGTGTGTGTGCGTGAATGCGTGCGTGCGCATGTTTCAATTGCGCTCGGTGTCCCACGAAAAGTTCATTCAGCGCGGAATGTACAGGGGGGGGGGGGGGGGTTAAAACTTCCCAGGCTTCTGAACAGTATAGTAGTCAGGCAGCTACGACGGCCCTAAATCTCAAAATACATGTGGAGGGTAGAAGAAGCATTATTCTAACCTCTGAGATCATTTATAGCTATAATGGGATATCACGTGTCAGAATATGCTGACCAGAAACAAAACCTGCGGCCTGAGAACTTTTGACCCCCCCCCCCCCCCCCCTGAGCAAATCAGGAGAATAATGTCAAGGCACATGAAATTAGGTATAGAACATGCAAGCAATGCAGAATCAGTTACTAAAAATATTGTATCAATTAAATGATAAGAAAATATTCCTCGAATCTAGCTCCTTCGAACAGCTTTTCGAGAACAAAGTTATGGTGTGACAGTTCCTTTGCTAATGTACTTAGTTTGCTTAAATAACAATTTGCTTTTGTAGTTTCTTTAGGTGACAATTTGTTTGCGTTTCTCTTTTACCCCTTTTGCCACAATTTAGTTGCCATATTAGTTTGCAGATTTATTCCAGTCTTTATGGTCATCCATTTGAATGATGTGTAGTGAAGACCTTTATATGCTTTTAATCATTTCTGCGAACCAGTGCTTGGTCATTCGCTTCACAGAGTAATCGGTAATCAGCGTTGTCAATCATGCTTGTCTGAACACTTTTGTCAAACAAATCTGTTGCGTATGATGCTGTTTTTTTCTGCGACGCTGTAAGGCAACCATTGCAGGTTGGTGTGATGTCTCGTCGAGTTGTCTCCATGACAGCTTTTTGTTCGAGCCTCCAGCATCGCATATTCAGGCGTGTAAATAAAAATAAATAAGTTAATTAAATGAGGGAAACTGGCTTAAGGTAGGGTGTAAATGCGCGAAGCAAACGCGCGACCCCCGTGCATATCCAGCGCGCGACAGCTTTGCATTTCGTTGCTGCGACTTCGTCCGCTCACATTTGCCCGCCCGCAACAATGTTCCGTGTCTTTGCAGCAACGTGTCCTCGGCACTGACCGCACAGGGTCGTCCCGTGCCGTGGTCGATCCTATGACCCGCAATTACAAGTTCTTATCGCGAAAAGGAGGAGAAAAAGAAGATGGCGGCCGATAAACACGCAGAAGCTGCATCTCTGAGGGAAACACAAAGCAGGTGCACCTCGTCACCATCGATGCTGGTTTTCCGCGCAGCGCTAACAAAAGCGCGCGACAAGCAAGAACGGAACGGGGAGAGCGTTTCCAGCTGGAACGGCGTATCTGCGGAACGTTGGGTTAAGAGAGGGAGACAGGGGAGGCTCTACCCGGTGCAACGCTCCACGTCCAGGGGACGCGCGGTCGACACGGGAAGGTTGGAAGGGCGGTCACTTGCCTCGCTAATAAATGTACACGTACATAGCACCACCGTTATCGAAGGTCTCGAGCAGCGGCCAGCGGAAACACGAGAGAACATCGGTTCGGCGCCAAACAAGCAAGAGGCGAGGGTTCACCTCTCCTCCAAAAAATGGGAGAGGGGGAAGGAGAAAAGGGAGGCAAAGATCGCGTATAGCTAGCTTGCTGCTCTCTCCCACCTCCGTCTTTCCCTAAGCCCTCCCTATTCGTCCGGGAGCACGCCCCGTCAACCTGTTGACTCGTGAAAGGAGGATGAGTGCGGCGAAAGCGCTAGCGCACGCAACGCTAGGGGAAGAAAACGAAGTGGAAAAAAAAGGGAAAATAGGCGAGGAGTAACGAAAGGTGCGTGATGCAGTGGCGGCATAGGGAAGCGCACGTTAGGAGTAATACAAACAAGCGAAATGGGCGCAAGGGTAAAAGGGAACAAAAGAAGAACCCTCCCGACGGCGCTGCTGACACAACGGTGAAAAAGAGCGATGACACTGGTCTGGGTGACAAAAACAAAAGGCGAGGTAGAAAATGTGTTGGGAAAAGGGAAGAAACGAATGCGTGCAGGACTTAAAAAGAAAGGAAAATAGGACGGCAACCCTGAAAGCCGTATTCTCTGCAGTGCTCGGGCGGAAGACAAGAAACAAAGCGAACGAAAGAGTGGCGGAGATAAATGAAAGTTGAAAGGAAGGAGAGAGGGAAAGAGCGACGGCGACTGGGATGGAAAGAATAGGGAGGAACGAAAGACGGGAAAGCCATCGGGACAAGCGGGCTTTCCCGCACAGTCTTCGTGTCCTTTGGTGAGCCCGCCACACCGGATAGGCGCTCCGCGCAGGTGCATGTCGTTGACGGCTGTCGTGCTACCGCGTGCTTCTCGGCATCGGAATTGGTGAGAGGATTTCAAGAACAAAGGAATGGGACGATGATCGTGCTTCCACAAGCCGCAGCCGATGTTGGGTCGGTGTTCGTCAACCGCGTCACGTGTCGGGTTCTGGTAAGTAACTGCGCTCGCATGTCTCCTTCGCATGACGTATTGGCGTCATTGGAAGCCAAGCTTTCTTCAATGGCATATCTTCAAGAACGTTGAGCACCTTGTATGGTGATTTTTGTCTAATAATACACTTTTAATAGCTGAAGTCTGTCGGCATTCCAGTGACTATTCGCCTCGCATGCAAGCATGTTGCGTGTATTAAACCCGCAGTTACTTATATACGGGCATTATTACGTGCGCCGTGTTCGTCAGTTGTTCTCGCTACTCATGAGAATACGAAATAACGCTGAGCACATGGCTCAATGTTGGAGTTATTGTACTCCTCACTGCCCCTTCAGTAGAAGTTTTAGCTAGTACAGCGCGTCCCAGAGAGCACGCAGCACACAGAGGGCTTTATGACTCACCGTATTCGTTGTCGTCGGGCTTACCGACTTAACTCTCCGGTCCTCATTTTTTATATGCGTGTAGTGAACGCGTCGATTAAATTAATTGGTTGGTTGGTTGGTTTGTGGGGTTTAAAGTCCCAAAGCAACTCAGGCTATGAGAGACGCCGCAGTGGAGGACTCCGGAAATTTCGACCACCTGGGGTTCTTTAACGTGCACCGATATCGCACAGCACACGGACGCCTTGCTTTTCGCCTCCATCGAAAAGCGGCCGCCGAGGCCGGGATTCGATCCCGCGTCCTTGGGGAACAGTATAGTCGAGCGCCGTAACCACTGCGCAACCCCGGCGGGGTCAATTAAATTAATTATTTATCTATGCCACTCTCATGTTCTACGGTTGCGCAAAATTGGCGCTCGAACGTATCCACGGTGTTCTTGCCATAGGTTCCACAAAATTTCACTTCAATGCATATTTATTCTAAAGCAACGATTCATTATAACGCGCTAGCTCGAAAGGTCTCGTTCTCTAAAAAATCCGGGGTCGGAGTCGGCGTTGTGAGCGAAAAAGTCACGAGCACGCCTTTGGCAGGTCGCACACTGATTGGTCAGGGAGTTTCATGACGTCACAAGGCGTCATAACGTGGCCGAGTTGTGGGAGCTGCCAACTCAAATAACTCCTTTGAGACTGGGGAGTGAAATGAGAATCGAACACTCGGGAACACTTACATTCCGAGCCAGACACGCATGGAGCTTGTTTAAAGCGGGCCTTTGTGTATATTCCGGCTGGTCTCTCACATAGCGCGTCAGTTTATGACTGTATACTGATTAACATGCGTGAGGTGCTGGAGGCAGAAATTAAGGAATTTGGGATTAAGCGAGTAGCGAATTGCATTTTATTTATTTATTTATTTTTTACGCGGCCTCAACACGGCGAATAATTCACGAGGCCGCAATTTTTTAAAATCACAATTAACAATGCGGTAGAATCTTAGCTTATTTAACGCAACCGCGCCGCGTAACATGCGCAAATATAACGCGCCGGTTCACGTAAAACTTGGAAGCGGGTGGCACACAAGGTTGACAGAAGCGAACTATAGCCGTTTGAAAACTTGCCCGAACATGACCGGGCCGAGTACCGTCGCACTTGAAATCTCACTGTCTCACCACAGTGACAGTCCTTCGGGATGGCCTAACTGCACTGTCCTTCAACCCGTCCCATCATGTACTGATTGGCCCTGTGCGGTACCCCCCTTAATAAAAGCCGTAGACACACACAAGAGAGGAGAAACGTGATCCGTGTCCTGAGAGGTGGCCTCAAAGATAAGATCGATCGCTGTACTTATATTGTCCCTCTGAAGCAGACCTCCTCAACGTCCGGAGATTATGCAAATTTCAAGCAGCTGAGAAATGGTCACCACAGGCATTTTTTTTTTTTTTTTTTTTTATGCACTAAAGTTGCATCTTTCGTGGTGGCGTCAATTACGGCTTCTACGTGGGGTTCGGGATAGGGGACGACTGGGTGAATGACACCGCGCTTCTAGAAGTGCATATTACGCCGGATTCATCGCTATCAATTCGGTAGTCTCAGATGCTCGCAGATTCATATTTCGGCCATTGGCTTTGAGGCCGTTACATTATAGCTATGACGTATCTGTTGCACTGTCTGCGCTGCAAGCGCAAAAAGTACAGACGCGAGCACTTTTAAAGGAAACGCTTACGTCGCAGTCATGAGCTAAGTTTCCTTTGGATAGAGCTTGCAAAGGCATTAGAGAAACCGTGCTAATTTTTTGAAAATAAAAGCGCTAACAGCGGTACGCAAGGATACCACCTATTTCAATTTTATGTTGCAGGAATCGCTTTTCGAGAAGAAAACTCATTTTTAAAAATAACGTTATCTTGTTATTCATAAACATGAGTGAATAGTTGCACATGTCAATACAATATTCTTTTTTATCGGGGTTGCAGCGAATGGGAGGGAGTGGAGGACGAGGGAGGTCTAGTTGCTTCGACCCGCTACCTAATATATAACCAGAAAAAAGATGTCCCTTGTCAAATGTGATGCATTTACTGCCAGCAGCAATCGTTGCTGCTGAAAATAGCACTCATCACATCTGCTAGTCTGGTAATCAATTCCCCGTTTCACAAGTTGTTTGCAGCACTGCGGAAGACAAGGGCGATCTGGGTCGACCAAGATGGAGCGCTCAACATGATTATGTTGACCGCGGTGGGCGACAGGAGCATGGAGTGCGCGCGATCCTGCTGTGAACAATTTGTGAAACGGGGTACATCGGTTGAAACAATGAGAGAATGACGAAAAAGAAAAGAAAAATTGAAACTTACATTTCCTTGAACATCCTTCAAAGTGCACGCGAAGCCGCCCGAGCACTGCAAAAGAGCGCGCACTTCAGCTTTGGCTGCTTTCCATGGGCGCAACATATGTTTGCACATGCCGGTTAATTAGACACTTGGGCCCGTATTCCGAGTTTGCGCCGTTATCGTGAGCGTCGCTATCTCTCCGACCTCGAATCCCCTGATTGGTAGAAACGCTGGAAAATGATGTTGCTACCTCTTCCGGTTCCGTAGTGGCAACACCCGGTTCCGGCGTTTCGACCAATCAGACAACTCGAGGTCACGTGAGATAGCGACACTTAGATAATGACACAAACTCGGAATACGGGCCTTGGAGCTGGCAGTTCGGACACTGTGCAGTGCGCTCTGGGCCCACCGTCGCAAACGGTCTATAGCGTAGACACAAACCCCTACACCAAATGCCACATGGAGGCCGCGGGAGGAGTGACAACGTCTGCGTTCAAGGGGCACTCGGGGAACACGAGTTGTCACACAAAGTACTCGCAAGCACCAAGGGTTATAGCGTTGGCTAGGCATCTCGGGAACCAGCGGAAAGCATTTGAGGGTCCCGACAAAAGGCGAGGAATCAGCTCCAGCTGTGTGCCCAAACCCGCCATTTAACATAGTACCCGTGTTGGGTATAGTCGTCCGTTCGCAACAAACGCAGAACGCAACAGAGACGGAAAGTCATGCCCACTTCTCAAATGCAGGACTCGAGTGACACGCGACAAACCAGCGCCTTGGGATCCTTCCACCTGGTGAAAAAGAACTGAGTGGTTACCGCGGTGAACGGGAAACGCGAAGAGAAATAATATGGCCCCCATAACTTATATCTATACCCGGCCAAAGCAGATTGCACATTGAGGAAGGTGTCGTCGCTCCAGCGACGGCAGATCAAAACAAACAGCGATGACAATAATGATGTAAACTTCTGTAACTCATCATCATCATCAGTCGGACAATATCCACTGCACAGCGAAGGTCTCTCCAATTAACGCGATCCTGTACGAACACTTCTGTAAGATATCCCAAACTACCCCGCCGGGGTGTTCATCGTCTTGTTTTGAATGTCCAAGTCGGCAATAAAGAAAAAAAAAAAGGGGGGGGGGGGGCGGAGTGGTTACGGCGCTCGACTACTGCTCCCAAGGACGCGGGATCGAATCCCGGCCTCGGCGGCAGCTTTTCGATGGAGGCGAAAAGCAAGGCGCCCGTGTGCTGTGCGATGTCAGTGCACGTTAAAGAACCCCAGGTGGTCGAAATTTCCGGAGTCCTCCACTACGGCGTCTCTCATAGCCTATGTCCCTTTGGGACGTTAAATCCCACAAACCAAACCAAACCAAACCATATCCCGAACTGAAACTGGTACAGACGGCGTTATCATAACGCGCATTGTCCTGTTGAAACAAAACGGGACTGACACTGCTGTGGACGGCGATTTTTTGTTGTCACAGCTGTACGCACAAAGACTGGCCAAGGAAGAAATTGCGAAGCCATGCCAGTGGGCATAAAAAGGATGCCATTAAGTCCTCCCAGTTCTTTTATTTATTTTTATTCTTTTGCTCTAATATTTTAGTGGTTTTGTGGCGCTTTTTGTGAGATCAGCGGGAAGAAGTCACCAGCAGTGTTCCATGCCGTTTACATGAACCAAAAATTCCTTTCGTCGCGCTGCTTTCCTCAGCGCATATTATTTTGGAAAATTCGCGATTTTTTTCCCTCCTTTAACTATTCGTAGTAGTTTGCAAGAAATTCTTCGTCTTTCTCGTGTCTGTCTTTCTTGACATCGGCTACATATACTTGAAGCAGAGGCGACTAGCGAGAAAATATGGCCGCCATCACCACAAATACTACATCCCGTGGCACCAAATTTGGTGGCACCGGATACATCACTTTATGCGAGTTTTGCTTAAAAAAAGAGTGTACAGGCGTGGTGGTCTATTGAAGAGTGCGATGTAAAGCGCGAAACGGAATCATCACGTTTTCGTTTTCATAACGTTCGTCAGGTAGCAAACTTTCGCAGCACCAACGCTGTCTAAATAATAACATAAGTAATTTATTGAGCAGAGAAGAGAATGAAAGCGCTGTCAGAGCTGAGACAGCACGGTGGGTCCTTATCTTATTTTAGCTGGGAATCGTTTTTGCGGTTCTCTTGAAAAATGATGGCGCTTGAAATCATTGTTGAGTAGCAGTCATGACCGCATTTCAGAAGGCTCAAAGGTGACCTCAAGAAAATGCTTTTAGCACCACCACCACTGATTTCGCTACCGTTGATACCACTACGTTACGGTAAGCCGACGAAGACAAAACATGACGGATGCTGTTGACATGATTTCATAATGGCTACGGGCCTAGCACGAGCGCTCCGCTTGCGCCACTGCCCGAATCAGTCTTCCTCGTCCGTAAAAATATGCTCAGCCGAAGAAATAAATTACCCTATTTCCCTGATAGTTCATTAAACTACCTGAAAACTTCTGAGAGAAAGAGGGGAAGAAGGAATGCAGGAAGGTGACGGAAGTGCGTTCCGGTTAGTTACCTTGTACGGCACGAGTGGTGTGGGGATCAGAATACGAAGAGAGAAATGGGAGGAGCATAGTCGCAATTCGCCAGGTACGCATGACTACCTCAAATAGCGAAGCAGTGCTTTGCATGTCTCGAGATCCGTCGATCGCTGTGGCCACGGTTCGAGGATCTAATTCCCCTTTTGCCTTCTATAGGGTTAATTTCGGATCGAAAATAATCTAAGGAAAGCATCATTCTCCAGATGAAATGTTACTGCAAGTCTCTTAGTACAACAAATTTTGGACAGTCCAGTAAATGACGTAGCTGTACGGTTGAGGAGCATGAAGGGCCCAAAAATCTCTCCGTAATGATACATTAAATGTGCATACCTGGCGGCCCAACTAAATGTAGCTGAGATTTAAAAAAAAAAAAAAAAAGCAGTATGTCGTGGCCTAATGAAACCAACTGACGGCTGCTGAAAGTCGCGTGGTCTGGGCTGCGGTATCTTTTTCTCTTTTTTTTTTTGTTTCCTTTTTCTAAACTTGTTTGGCCAGCAAAGACTGCATGATTAGCATTTTTATTTTAATCAGGCGCGGCGGCCGCTTTTCGATGGATGCGAAAAGCTAGGAGCCCGTGTGCTGTGCGATGCCAGGATACGTTTACTAACTCCAGGTAGCAGATTTTCTGGAGCCCTCCACTATACAGCGTCTATCATAGCCTCAGTCTCATTGGGAAGTTAAGCCCCATAAACCGAACAAAACAAAACCAGATATTCACGTCATGCTACCGTTTAAGTAAATTAAAAGGCAGCATGTACAATTACAGTGGCTGGAATATAGTACAATAAGAGTTTGCACGTGACAGCGCACTACTTCAGCCTCCCAAGACGCGTATCAGAACAATGTCCGTCTTCCTCTTGAGCGCTATCCACGGCTGAGCTTTGCTTGTAGACTGGGCTAATTATGCGCACTGCTAGACAATCTTGTGGTAGCTTTCTTTGAAGGCAAGTAAAGAAAGTTGTGTATATGGTACAATGCAAATGTGAATTGGATTATAGGAAAAGAAACGAAGCTATCTATGACACTTATTTGTGGACATTTTAACCGGGCCGTAAGAGAAGGGGGAAGGTGGGAGAAAAAAGAAGAGGCGCCGCAGTGGAGGGCTGCGGAATTACGTTCACCTGGAGGTTATTAACGTGCGCTGACACGTTGGCTGCCATGCTGTTGTTGCTGTTGTTGCCGTAGGAAGAAGGAAAAGAAAATGCACGGGCCTGCTACTGGCTCTGTAGCTGAGCCACCTCCGCTGCCTCGTGCAGACAGAAGAGAAAATAGAGAAGAAAGGAAGAGGGAAAGAAAGACGCGCTCCGCAACAACAGCCGTCGTCCACCACCGAAGCGGTGGCGGGCGCAATGACAGCCTACAACAAATAAAAATTTGGTGGCAGGCTGGCCTCCGCCGCAAGCGGCGGTGACTTACCTGCCCCAACCCCATCAGGGTCCTCTCTGTTGGTTGGCATCGCACAGCCCACGGTGGTGGTAAAAATATTTTAATGAAAATGATTAGGAGGTTGTAGCGGCGGTTGGAGTCCTCAGTCCGGAACCCCATTGGCGTAGGCTGCTGTCCGCGCTCTTCCGATGAGTTCTTTTTGAACCCTTGCGTCCGAGCTGGTCAGAGCTGCCTCCCACCCCTCCTGCGTTGGCTGGTTATTAATAGTGACAGTCTGATTTCGCTGGCATGCCCACACCATATGGTATAGGTCCGCCTTCTCCCCGCAGAATTTGCATTGTGAGTCAAATGACTCTGGATCTATTGCGTGTAGTCTGCGTGGATTGTTAAAAGTGTTGGTCTGTAGCTTGCGGAGGTGTATCTCCTCCCCTTTGTCTAGTGTCTTTGCCGGTGGAGGGTAGACCCGGCGAGATAATCTTAAGTGCTGAAGTATTTCGGTGTAAGTTAGCAATGGGATAGGAGGTTCCACGAGATCCGTATTGGGTGCCCGGGGGAGAAATGCTCGGGCTGAGGCGTGTGCGCTCTCGTTCCCTGGGATGCCCTGGTGACCTGGTACCCATACTAAGTGTTTATCCATGGGTTGGTAGCCACGGGTGTAACTATCTTGCAGGATTTTAGCTGCTAGCGGTGCAATCCTGCCCCTGAGGTAATTGCGATATGCTGTCTGTGAATCTGTAAGAATGTATTCTGAGGTAGTGTGTGTCGCAGCTAGGGCAATTGCCACTTCCTCCGCAGCCAGTGTGTCATGGCTGTGTAATATTAGTCCATCCACTGTTTTATCTTGGTGTACTACCGCAACGGCCGCCATTCCCTGTTCAGGACCCGCAGCATCGACATAGAACACGCCCTCGCGCCCGCCGTAGTGCCTTTTTATAGCTTCCGCTCGTGCTTGTCTTCTTGGCTGGTGAAAGTCGGGGTGCATATTCCTCGGTAATGGAGTTCCCTTGAATTGTCCTCTCCATGAGGCTGGGATGTCGCTTTTAGGGTCTAGCTGTTCGGGGCAATTGATGTTCAAATCGTTCAAGACTTGTCGGCCAGTCAGAGTCGTGGAGAGTCGTACCACCTGCGCCGTGAGGTGTGCCTCAATCAGCTCGTCTACCGTGTTGTGGACGCCCAGTCGTAAAAGCCGGTCCGTCGATGTCGTAAGAGGGAGGCCCAGGGCCTTCTTGTAGGCTGTTCTGATTATGACGTCGAGGTTCTTGATGTCAAACTTCTTGAGACGAAGGTAGGGTGCCGCATAGACGATGCGGCTCACGACGAAGGCCTGCACCAGTCGGAGAGTATCTTCTTCGCGCATCCCTGATTTCCGCGTCGTTATTCTGGCGATCATCCTGCCGACTTGCTCGCTCACGAGGCGGAGTTTCTGGATGGCGAGGTGGTTGTTGCCCTTGTTATTGATGCATAGACCCAGTATCTTAACGGTCTGAACTTCCTTTATGGGTGAGTTGTCAACGTGGATGTCGATCGTGGCCTGATTTTTGTGCTGGCGGAAGACTAGGAGTTCACATTTTTCGGGAGAGCAGGTTAGTCCACACGCTCGTGCATAATTCTGAACTGTTGTTGCCGCTGTTTGTAGTTGTTCTTCCATCATTCCCATACTACCCCTAGTTGTCCAGATGGTTATATCGTCAGCGTACAGGGCGTGTCGTATGCCCTGTATCTGATTTAGAAGAGGTGGAAGATTGCGGAGTGCAATATTGAACAGAAGTGGGGATAATACTGCCCCTTGCGGAGTGCCTCTCGTGCCCATCTTCACTTGCGTTGTTTGTTTAGTGCCGATGCTGATGTTGACTGTTCTGTCTTTAAGGAAATCATAGATGTATGAGTAGACTCGCTGGCCACAGTTAGTGGTCTGGAGATTTTGGAGGATTGTGGAATGTTTGACATTGTCAAACGCTCCTTTGAGGTCGAGGGATAGAAGTGCTCGGTCACTGTTTCTGCGTGCTGGATCAATGACTTCGCGTTTGAGTTGCAGAAGCACATCATGGGTGGACAGATGTGCTCTGAATCCAAACATCGTGTGTGGCAGTAGCTCGTTGTTCTCTAGATAGTTGGAGAGACGTGCGTGGACTGCCTTTTCCATGAGTTTGCCTGCGCACGACGTGAGGGATATGGGGCGTAGGTTTTCAATGCTGATTTTCTTGCCGGGTTTGGGGATAAAGTGTACATTGGCTGTTTTCCATGCCTGTGGAATGGTGCCGATGCGCCAGCATTCGTTAACGTAATCCGTAAGTTGCTGCAGTGCCTCCGTGCCGAGGTTGGTTAGAAGTCCGACCGTAATTTTGTCTTGTCCCGGGGCTGTACCTCGGCGCATATCTGCTAGTGCTGCTATGATTTCTTCTAAAGTGAAGTCTTTATCTAGGTCTTCGTTCGGTTCCCCCCGGTATTCTGGATTTGAGGGTTCTGCGTCTCTCGAAGTGCAGATATAGCGACGCGTGAGTTCATCCATGAGTTCATCATCCGTGCCTTGAAAGTTGTGTAAGGCTCGATGCAAATTTCTACGTTGTTCACTCTTCGATTTCGGTGGATCAATTAGGCATCGGAGAAGGTTCCACGTAGTCTTGCTGTCTAGGCGACCTTTGAGGGATTCGCACCTTTTTAGCCAATTGGTGCGAGCGAGGTCCCATGCGTATTGGTCTGCTTGAGTAGTTAGCTTCGCTATTCGAATTCTGAGTTTTCGATTGTGCCTTTGTTTCTTCCACCGTTTTATGAGACTACGCCTAGCTTCCCAAAGGTGTAGAAGATGGTTGTCAACAGCTGGGTGGTCCTCCGTGGTGGCAAGGGTTTTTGTGAGGTTTTCTTTAAGGTCGAGAATAGATGCCGCCCACTCTTCGTAACTAGTTATTTGTTCCGATGTAACTAGTTTAGTATCCTTCCTGAATTTCTCCCAGTCTGTCATTCTGGCTTGCCCACGAGGTTTGCTGTGCTTGTTGCTTTCAAAGATGGTCTGCAGCATGTAGTGATCGCTGCCTAAGGTCTCTCCCGTATTGAGCCACTCATAGTTGCGGGCGTTGCGGACGAGCGTCAGGTCGGGGGAGGTATCCCGAGTTATGCTGGTACCGACTCGAGTCGGATGCTGCGGGTCAGTAAGTAAGGTGAGTGCCATGTCAGCGATGGCGGAAGCTAGTTTCCTGCCTTTAGTGTCTTCCTTTGGATATCCCCATAATGGGCTAGAAGCGTTAAAGTCGCCGACTATAGCTAGGGGAGCTGTGTGAGCTTCTCTTAGTGCTTTGATAAAGATAGCGTCAAAGGCTGCGCGGCGCTGTTTGGGGCGACTATATATATTGAGTATATAGGTGCCCTTGCTGTTACGGTGTTGTGGTAGCAACTTTATGAAGGTATATTCAATGTCGCTGTGTAGGTCAAGGTCTACAGTGGTTGCTGTGCATGATTTGTGGACCAAAATACATGTCGAGGGGTTTGTTTGATGTGTTGAGTATCCTCTGATCTTAGCCTCCATATTTACTTCTTGCAGGGCTATTATTTGCGGCGCATGAGAATAAGAGTCTATGTATTGTTGTAATGTTTCCCTCTTGCGCTTTAGTCCCCTGCAGTTCCATTGTAGGATGGTGAGTTTAGGTCTTGGTTGTGGCGCCATGTTGAGGATTAGAAATGTGTGTCGGATCCTGTGGTGGATCTTCAGGTTCTTTATCAAGTTCAGGGATGACTAGGCGACGATTTCCCATTTTGCCCTGTAGTTTTGTGCCCTTGTTGTGAGAAACATCCGAATATTCCTGAATTTTTCGGTCAATTCTAATCTCCTGCGCTTGCATCCTGATTAGAACTGGTTCAAGTTTTTCCATCATGGGCTTGATGACTGATTCTAACATGCTTTTGATTGTCGTCTCGATCATAATTTGTAATTTATTGGCCATGAGATCTTGGACTGTGTTTTCCAAGCGGGTAATGCGGTCCTGTGTTTCGGTGTTCTCAATAAATTGCGGCATGGGTGCCTGCGGTGCTGCTGCCTGCGGTTGTGGTACCTGCGGCATTGGCGCCTGCTGTGGCGTCTCTAGTGCAGTTTGCCTGTCGATAGTGCTAGTATTTAGCTCCTGTGGGTACGGAGGGTGTACCTCTTCCTTGTCCTCCTCCATCGGACATGCCTGTTGTGTCAATGGAGGTAATGTGTTCTTCGGGTTGGCTGCGACGCCTAATTGCTCTTTTAATTTCCTATTTTCTGATTTTAGTTTCTCGATCTCTGCTTTAAGTTGTTTGTAAGCCAACGCTTCGGGGGAGGAGGCAGCTACATCTGCCCAGCTCACCTTGCCGTCGTTGCGCTGGTCCTTGTAATGGGGTCCTGTTGTTTTCTCAGCTGGACGACTGCCGGTGGGGTGCGACGCCTTGTCGCTAGTGCCACGTCCTTTGCTTGATGACCGGGAGCCGCGTGGTCCTGAGTTGCTGCTGTTGGACTGGGCCCGTTGGGTCAGTCGGTCCCCGCTGTTAGATGTGCCTCTGCGGCTGGACCGGTCCCGAAACTTGGCCCTGGACTGGTGACTGTCTTGACCTGTCTTGGATTTGGCTGGTTGTGATGTTCGGTACTTGAACTTGCATTGATTCGACCCCATGGGATGTGGGCCTTCGCACACTGTGCACTTGGGTTGGCAGTCATGGGCTTCTTGAATGTCGTCCTGGCCACACTGCGGACATCGTGACTGCGCAGGGCAAGGGCAGACATCCGCCCGGTGTCCAAGTTTCCCGCACAGCAAACAGGCTGGTGTTGTTTTCTTGTACAGGCGCAC